>PUQB01000154.1:52347-490323 GCA_003024785.1 Selaginella tamariscina
CACCGTTCATGAGTTTGCCTCCATTGAGACTCTCCAGGCACTCCTTGGTAAGAGGGTTTATGTACATGTATACATACATTGTCATATATATATAAAATGGTTTGTATTGTGGCAGCTCTATTAGAGAAGGACCTATGGTCAAGGCAAACAGTACAAGAAGAGATAGTTAAATCGATAAACACAATTTTAAATCTGTTCCCACAGTATAGAATGACCGAAGTAGCCACCGCAAGCATTCCCTTGTTGATTGGTGCGATGAAGAGTGAATCAGAGATTGCACAAGAAGCAGCACTTGACACATTGTTTATCTTCACACAAACATGGCCTGCATGCACCGTAGAAGATGGTAATCTCGTTCTCTCTCTCCTCTCTAAAACCAATCTTTCCACAGGTAAAGCACATGCAATGCAATGGCAGATGCAATACCTGTTCTTCAGATGCTAATGAGAACAGGTCCGCAGAGGTTCCACGAGCGTATAGAGCTTGTACTACAGTGTTTACCTGGTAACCTTCTGGTTAACATTAACGGGCAATAACCTGAGGCAATCTATGGGTGGCACCAATGCATTCTGTAAGATTACATTAGGAAACGGTCCCCTCGGCAAACCAGAGTAAGTTTATGTATATACACCGCGTGCGTGTATGTACGTGTCTGTGTTTGGTGTGTGAATATAACACACCGTTTATTCCAGGTTGTATCAACAATAGTGCCCCACAGTGGGAACAGGGTTTGCTGACACGCCTCCTAAGGGTCAGAAGCTGCGTATTTATGCAAAAACAAAGGTGCCTTTGGAAAGGTATGTATGTGTGCGTGCGTGCGGATGTGTGTTGTGTGTGTGAGAGAGAGAGAGACGCAGTGCTTAAACCCTAAACCCACTATATACATATAAATATATATATATATCTATTTATTAAATAAAAATGTACGTGTTTTATATTTAAAATAATAGATAGTAATAAATAAATAAATAACATGTATTTATTACCAGGCTAGTCTCGGGAAGGTTACTATACAGATTGATCGGGTGGTAATGCTGGGTACACTAAGTGGAGAATATCAGTTAAAAACCCGAGCATAATCTGGACGGAACGCCACGGACGTTGGAGATTGAGTTTCAATGGTCAAACCGGTAATAATCGATGGCTGTGAACGTTTTGTAAACATTACATCCCAAGCTTGTTGTGTTCATATGCTTTGTAAGTTTGTAGATGTTTACTAAATATCTAATAAATATATGTTCTTCGCATAATGTGTAAATAATTAAGTTATTAAAGTGTTAATAATGACTAATTTTAATTAAATAAATATTTATTATAGTGTTGCTTTTAGAGCATCAGACAATATTAAAATTTTAAAGTTATGTGAATTTTAAGTGCAAAATAACTGTTTAAATTAAAGAAACTTTAGTATTTTTTAAATTACACAATTAATTTAGAATCAATTTGTGACTGGTTGTTAATGATTTTTAAGAGATTAGAATGTGTGCGTGTATGAGCAAAAATTGTTGGTTAAAAAAGCCGCGTATAGTATATAGAATACATTTTTTAGATCAACATGAAAGAGCAAATATATAAAATGAAATGTCAGATACTATTCAATTACAAAACCCTGCTTATATACAGGAGACCTCCTGTCATGTGGCACACATGCGACATGTGGCACTGACACATGGGGGCCAGATCACCACCCATGTGTCACTACGCATGTGTGTATATACGGTATATTAACTAATATACAGTATCTTACACTATCCTCCCCTTGCGGCTGTGTGAGCTGGGCCATCTAAGGTATGACCAAATGTACTCAACGAGTCTCGAACGACAAACCGTTTCATTCGAACCACGTGAACTATCTCAACCTCATGAGATCCCACCAACTGTACTTGATATACCTGAGGACCAACCTTTCGGAGTACTCGGTAGGGACCAAGCCACTTTGTAATAAACCAGTTGCAAGCCCAGGTGCAGTCAGCTTGGGAAAACGTACCAGGACTAAGTCACCGTCAGCAAAATCTGGTGGAATTTGATGTCGTGCATTGTAAGAAGATTGCTGCCGCATTTGAGCTCGACCAAGATGTTCAGCAGACTCTGCACGCAGAAGAGGCAAAACAGCATCCAAATGTCGAGCCCACATCTTTGCATCCTCGGCACGTGGCAGATTCGATGATAACCCCAATTCACTAGGCAACTTAGGATCATATCCATACAATGCCTTGAATGGAGAGATACCAATCGAACTCTGAATGCCTGTTACATAAGCAAATCTCAAACATCGCAAATACCAATCCCAGTCCGTGTGATTGAAGTTCACATACTTCGAGATCATACCCTTGAAGGTCCGATTCAATCGCTCCACCAAACCATCAGTTTGTGGATGATACGGAGAGGCAAATGAATGTTTTACCCCTAACCTCTCACACAACACTCGGAATACCTCTGCAATGAAAGCGGGGCCATTGTCTGATAACATCCGCTCTGGACAAGAATGCTGCAAAACCACATTATCGAACAGAAACAAAGCTGTTGACATGGCAGTTGCATCCGGAAGAGCACCAACCTCCACCCATCGAGTTAAATAATCGGATACAACAATGATGTACTGGTTACCTTGAGAAGAACGTGGAAAAGGTCCCATTAAATCCACTGCAATTAACTCAAAAGGGCGAGAGACATTGATGGATTCCAACATCCCATGGCCCGAGTCGTAGAGGAATTCCGAGTTTGACAAGTGGGACAGCTTTGAATATACCTGATCACATCACCACGCATGCTGGCCAATAAAATGATCGGCGCAGCTTCTCCAACACTCGTTGGTGACCAAGATGACCTCCAACAATAGGTGAATCATGATATGCTCGAAGAAGGTGTGGAACATATGTAGAGGGTACAGCCAAACGCCATCTGTCCTCTGGATTTGTCCCAATAAAATACAATAAACCATCCTGAAGTCGAAACTGAGCATGATATTGTCGAAACCGAGGTTCGGAAGACGGATTTGCAAACGCATCGCGTAATTGCCTCGTCCATGGTTCATGTTTTTGAGCATCCTGCCACTGTTCCAAGGATGGTAAGTCGGCATCGAATACCTGAGGGGCTTGTATCAAACCGAAGCTGCAACTACTGCATGAGCAGGCAAAGTGGAATCGGAGAGGGGTGCTCGAGAAAGTGCATCCGCATCCACCATTGTTCGCCCAGGCCTGTGCACCACCTTAAAGTTATATACCTGGAGACGTAATGCCCATCTGGCTACGCGACCCACTAAATTCTTCCGTTTTAATAAGGAAGTGACAGCAGCATGATCACACTCCAAAAGTGTTTCACTCCCATGTAAGTAGGCATGAAGTCGTTCAAAACCCCAAACAGCAGCAAGGCATTCTTTTTCAGTAGTGGAATAATTCCGCTCAGCCGGCGTGAGTACTCGACTAATGTAAGCCACCGGGTGTCGAATTGAAGAATCCACAGCATCAGTTTGCATCAATACACCACCAATACCAACATCTGAGGCATCTACTCGTAAAATGAACGGACGAGTAAAATCTGGGTATTGAAGCAATGGTGGAGTTGTCAGGAACTCTTTTAACTGGTCAAATGCCTGCTGACACCTGCGAGTCCACCTGAAAGATACCTGTGGACGAACTAACTCCCGAAGAGGGGCAGTTCGATCAGTGAGATGATCGATGAATCGACCCAAGTACTGCACCGTGCCCAAGAAACGTGGACTTCCTGTACTGTACGGGGACGAGGACTCTCGAACAGCTCGCAACTTCATTGGATCCACCTGTAAACCCTCTCGAGATATACGGTAACCCAAGTAAGTGGTGTCGGTCGAACCAAACACACACTTTTCAAGTTTCAACTTCAGGCCAACTTCTCGAAATCGATCAAGAACGCGCCGTACATCACGAATGTGATCCTCCCAAGAACCAGACCCATGAATGAGCACATCGTCGATAAAATCGGCAGTGATATCAGGCATATCGGAAAGAAGCTCATCCATCATGCGTTGAAAGGTGGCAGGAGCTGAAGTCAATCCAAAAGGCATGACCAAAAACTCGTAAAGACCAAATGGTGTCCGGAAGGCCGTTTTTGGAATATCCTTCCTCAGCCATAGGAACCTGCCAATATCCTGATGCCAAATCCAACTTAGTAAACCATCGACTCTGACCCAAACGATCTAATAGATCGGCAGAGTTCGGAAGTGGATAGACATCTTTGATGGTAACATCGTTAAGAGGTCGGTAATCCACACAAAATCGGAGAGATCCATCAGGCTTGGGAACCAAATGAGGTTCACATGCCCATGGACTCCGTGACGGACGACACACTCGTTTACCAATCATATCAGTAACAGCTGTTCGCATGGCTGATAACTCCTTTGGTGACCTGCGTCGAACCGGGACTTTGAAAGGCTTTGCATTGCCGGTGGGTATACAGTGTCGAGTCTTCACACGTGCACCTTGGGACAGATCAAATTTGAACAAACTTGCATACTGTTTCTTAAGTTGTTCGATGCAGTGTGCTCGACACTCAGGTGACGGATCCGGCATTTGAACCTGTTGAGATGAACACCACCCCAAGACCGGAATCAAAGGAGCTGTATGCGTGATACAAACAGCAACAAACTTCTCTGGACGTAAAGGAACAGACTGCAAAGACACAGACTCCAAGCGTAATACAGGAGGAGAGAGTGAAAAATCACATGTACCTTTCGACTGCTTTAACCAATCACATCCCAGAATGATGTCAAAGACCTGGGAAGGGACAACCCTAAGAGACCCAGAGGGAAACTTACAGTTGGCACCCATAACCAGTAGTCGAAGTGGTGTACTGTGATACTGCACGAGACTGCCCATTACCATATAAAATGTGCAAGACCTTATCTGCTCGTCTCAAGGGTAATGAGCACCGATGCGCCAGAGAAGTAGTTATGGAAGACATACTAGATCCTGTATCCACAAGTACTGTGACTGAAACATCATTCACTCGTGCAGAAAATGTGAAAACTGGATGATTTGGTGGAACTTGCAACCCTTGATATGCATAGCGGAAAAAACATGGAGGTGGAGTTTCCATCGCACGGGATCCCTCCGTCGCCCGTACGATTACTGGTTTTCCGCAACAGATCCACCCGCAAGAGAAGCGTCATCATCTGGAAGCTCATCATCAGACATAATGGCCGCCACAGGTACACCATCCGGAACATATGGTCGCCAGCCTGGATGTGGTGGACGCCAATCAGGATACACATCGCATGCCCGCCAAGTATGTCCAGGTGCCCAACAGGCCCAACAATGAACTTGATTGGGTTGACCTGCATTGTTCCGATTCCTCCTGTCACGAATCCGTGGATTTTGACCACCACGGGCAGGAACTGGAGCAGGTGCAGGACGATTTCGTGGAGGTGGTCCACGGGGTGGGCCCCGAGGTCGACCACGAAAGGCTTGTCGTGCGGGCACATATGCAGCAGCATCAACCTCCATTGGATCAGCACGCTAAAGAGGAGCAGGTAACCCAAGGGGAACACGGCCCTCACCAGGCACCAACTCAAAACGTTGAGCTAGTGCAAAAGCTTCCTCCAATGTGGTAGGACGAAGAGCCCGAACGAATCGAACAAGTTCGGGTCGCATAGTTGGCCATAACATACCGAGCTTAATGGCTCAGGCATGTTAGGATATGCACGCCGACTAAATCCCCGAACCTAATACTGAATGCATAAAGACTCACCAGATGTTGTCATATGCATGCAATTGTTGGAAAGCATCATCTGAATCTCAACTTTGCCAAACGTACGTTTGAGACATTCCTTCAACCGATTACTATTGGCTTGAATCCTGCAGCCAATCCATTATACCACTTGAGCGCAGGGCCTTCCAAAATGTAGGGAATTCTCTAGAGCACGGGCTCATCCCAACCATGGTAACGAACAATAACTGGAAATGATCAAACCATGGTATACATCATCTCCCGGATCACCACAAAAAGATTGGGTCGAACCCTCGGTTTGTGGCCTGTGAAGAAGACAAAGAAGCACTAGAAACAGATCCCCCGGCAAGAGGCTCAGGCGGGGAAGATAAGATGAACCCTCAACAAAACGCTCCAACATCAATAGCAGTAGCAATAATGCTAAAAGCCGTCTCCATTTATTATCATGGAAACAAGAAAAGGAAGAGGCAGAAGAAAAGAATACCCAACTTTCCACCAATGAAAGAGCAAATATATAAATGAAATGTCAGATACTATTCAATTACAAAACCCTACTTATATACAGATACCTCAGATATCCTGCCATGTGGCACACATGCAACATACAGGATACCTCCTGCCATGTGGCACACATGCAACACGTGGCGCTGACACATGAGGCCAGATCACCACCCATGTGTCACTACGCATGTGTATATATACACATGCGTATGTACGATATGTTACCTAATATACAGTATCTTACAAACAGTTTAAAATGTAATTAATTTATAAACCCTGGGACAGTTAATTGATCTTATTGTTTCTCATCACCCTTGGCTTCCCACTGGCACCTTGTGCTGACAAGATCCAGTTGATGCAATCTCTCATGTTGTTTGGGATAGATCTCAACTTTAACGCGCGCTGCAAAGCTGCTTGCCTCTCTAATCCATTATAAAGTCCCTCCACAAACAAAAAGGAAAGTGCGAGCGAGCACCAATCATCACGATACTGAAACCCCTTCTCCTCCTCGAAGAATGGACACTCGAAGCAGGGAGTTCCAACACGTTGCCGGAGCACTTCCGTTGGCTCGTCAATGAAACAGGATGCATCGAAATCGTTCAACTTCAGCTGCCCATCAAATATCAGAAGGTTAGCCGGCTTGACATCCCTGTGATATACACCTCTCGCGTGTATGCCATAAACAGCTTTCTCGCCATTGTCCCAGAGTTGCTCATAGTTGCTCACCAAATCTCCACGGTGCATTGGACGTCCATAGCCACTCAGAGCCATCCACCTCAACCCCTCTCCTGCACCTATCACGACCCCGCAGTAGTTCGGCTCCAACATGGACCTGATGTAAGGTAAACTGTCCACACTGAGGTGGATCTCACACTCCCTCGAATCCTCCTCTCCTCTGAAACTTTGACGACAGAAGGCTCTGTACCCCTCCGCAACACAATGGACTTGTAACCGTCTGAAATGACTGTCGCTCCAGTTAAGTCAAGTTCCACATTATCATCATCTCGTATGAGCTGAATAGGAGCCAATGGGATGTTCAGCTTTGAGCAGAGAGTGTCCACAAACCTCACTAACAGCCGAAAGCCGGGTTCAGGTCGTGCAGGAACTACATCCTGCAACGTCGCCTCTGTGTCAACTTTGTCAAGCTGCGTTATGTCGAACAGCAGGTTCCTCCGGTCCCAAGATTTTGACACAGGGAACTCAGGTGCCACCTGAAGCGATTGAACCTGACCGTTCTCCCCATAAGTGAAAAGAGCAAACCACAGACGTTCAATCCTCTCTACAAACAAGCCAAAGTGCCAAGTTGAGCATCTTTCATGTTGCACTTAAGCATCTTGGCAAACCCGTCCTTATTGCTGTCTATCCACCAGTTGGATCGCCTGGTACAGTGCACCGGAAGGTGCTTTTAAGTTCGCTGGGCTGAGAAGTGTTGCGTGCCCGCAAACATATATCCTCCCCAGCAGATCCTTGATGAACGTCTTTAAAGAACTCGATGTCAGGCTGGCCTGACGAGGCTCCAAGGCAGAATTGAAGAAACAATGGATGGATGGTACCTCCAAATCGTTCTGATTCTTTGCCCGACTTCTCCTCATCTTCAAAACTTTCTCCAAAGAAGCGCTTTAGCTTCGAACAGCAAAAAGTGTAGATACCGGAATTCAGCAACCAGACCGCAACGGCTGCAAGAGTTCGTCAATGTCAACGGTGGTCCTTGGCACCTGCCTTTTGACAACTTGCTCTTCCCACAAAGTCAACAACTCAGGACATGCTTCAAAAGGTATGGTAGCCAAGGAAGAGTTTCCGTATGATAGTCTGCTGTCGTGAACTCTGTCCTGTTCTAAACCCTGAAGCCTTAACTCAAGATCGAACGAGGTAGTATCACCAGCCCTTCTGACATGCAAAACGAAGACTTGTGGCAATTCCCTGTGTACCAGTTCACTCAGCTTCCACCAAATGCCATCACTAACCTGCATTTCTTCAAAATTCTTACTTTTCAACCACCTCCATAATTCAGTCGTGCTGTCGATGTTCGAGGAACTGCCTGAAAGACTTGGCCTGGGTGGATGCAAATCCTGCGCCCGTCTGGATTATATCCCAAGTATGCCTTCAGTTCAGCTGTACCCTGTTCAGTCATATCGTTCTGAAACAGAATGTCAGTTCCGGGAGAGAGCAATTAATAGTCACTTACTCGAGGCAGCTCCTCGAGGTTGGACGGTTCCGCTTGAGCCCTGCTGAATAAGAAACTTGTTGCTCAGGAATCAAGAGAGAAGTCTGCTGAGGAATCTCTGACTGTCCAGTATTTGTTGTGAAATCTGCCCCGCTCCATTTCCAAAGCAGACTGTACGGCCCTGCTTGGCCAAATTGAGAGTGTTGTCGAGCCATCGCCGGCAAGGTCTGTTGCTGAGAGAAGCTATGCTGTACCGGGGGATATTGGGGAGTCCAATACAGCAGTGGAGAGCATACTGCGGATGTGAAGCCAAACCATACCGTATCCAGCCTGCGGTTGCAATCTCGTTTCCGAGGGATATCCTCCATACCCATCTGGGGTAAGCATACCCAGCCTGCGGATGTCCTATAGCATCCGGCCATTGTCTATTCCGATCCTGCGCCATTCTACCGAAACCCTAGCCTGTGGAGCTGAATCAAGAGGTTGTTTTGTATTCTTTTAATTTAATTCTATTAATTATTATTCGTATATAACTGTAATGCTGTGTGTTAAATTCTAATATGACGCTTATTTGTATTTATAAATTAATATGTAAGGTAACTTACGTATTTACCGTATTACCTTACAGATATTATAATAATTTTTCCTTCTATTTTAATTTTATATTATATCCCCATATATGAATGCCCCATCCAAACGGTCGATATCCATCCGACGTTCATAAACTCACATATGACAGTTGTGTTATCTTAAATTCATCAGATTAATAATAATAATTAGTTAAGGGTTCAACTTAGAATAAATTATTAAATTAAAAATAATAATTATGTTAAGAGTCATTAAATAGTTATAGGTAAATTTAAAATCTTAAAAATAAATTTATTAAGTTAAAGATAACAATTGAGTTAAGGTTAATGTAGGGGTCATTAAATAATTAAGCACTGGATAAATCTAAAAGATTAAGGATAAATTTAATAGGTTAAGGGTCTAACTTAAAATTAGATTAAAAATAATAATTAAGTTAAGGGTCGTGTTAGGAATAACAATTGAGGTAAGGTTGATTAAATAATAAATTATTAAAATAGTTAATCCCACATTAATTGTGTACACTTCAAATATATTCTAATTTTATTTTCTCTCGCAAATTTCATAAATTATATAAAATTTTATATTCAATTTTAAAATTATGTAAAGTAATATGCATATCTATGTAAAAAGACTATAGAAATTTAAAAAGTAATACTATGATAGCCAGCAAATTAGAACTTTACTATTAGTACTAAATTATTAATTATTTTAAAAGTATTAACATTAAATATTTATTCCTATATGTGTTTAGTAATGATTAATGTAATTAGTTTAGCTATTACTAAATAATTACTAATAATTACGATACTCTGTTTTTATATCAAGGTTTTAAAATGTTATTATCTTTTATTGCGATAACATTGTCTTCATTATACTAAATGTTTATTACACATTATAAAATTATTTGATTTAAATTTACTTAAAAAGATATATTATATATAGAAAGTTTAATATTGTAGTTGCTAAATTCCATATTCCAGATATTTGTTAAATAATGAATTGATATTTATATATACTGTATATATATTATCTGTTACTACTATTTTTAATAATACATAGTACTAATATTAGTAAAACAGTAATTTACTAGTAATTACTATATTTATATTCTATCAAGAAAGTTGAAAACCCTTATTATACATTAAATGCTTACTTATAATATAAAATAATATAATTTGATTTATTTAAATTTTATTTAAAATATGGTTTTATTATTTTTGTATCAAAAATACTTAATATTGTAATATATATAATTACCACATCTGACTCTTATTGATAATAAATAATTTATTTATATATCAAATAATAATATTTTTTACTACTATAAACATTGAAATAAATAATTTATACTATATAAATTCAATTTAATATAAGCATGCTATATTTAGTAATGTTATAATATATTCATAATTTATAGCTATAGCTATTTACTAAAACTTATTAAGTATTTTAAAACTACTAAAACTATCAATAGTGAATTCATATTTATATTCAGTAATATAATTATTACTGTGACATATTTAGTTATGACAAGTTCACATTTCCATATAAAATGCACTTAATTTAATTTGCAGTTTTACATCTTTAGTCAATTAATTAATCTTTAACTCCCAATAACTTCTGCATTACCAAAGTTCTCATCTGCAGTTTACCTGGATCAATGTTGTGTGTGTGTATGTGTAGGCAAACCATTGGTACAGCTTTTTAGATAATAAATTGAAAGCCATGTCTAAATTTTAATTATATAACATACATATTATATATTGACTTAATTTTCATATGTCTAAAAGAAAATAAATTTAAAAGTCAACACCTACAAACTACACTGGAGCAAGATTGATATATATCTATCACACAAGCCAGATACTGATCACATTGTCACTGATTTTGTGACAAAAAAGACAAATAGTATATCTAATCAATATATCAATATGTAGTTTTTTTAGCAAATAAATATATTTTTAATAATAAGTAATTAAACACTTCAGGTTAAATATTAAAGTTAATATTAAAAGTTTTAAAATGAATATCATATTTTAATTAATGATATTAATTAAATATGCGGACAAATTAGTGCTCTTCTTTTTTAATCCTGATGTTTCTCATCACCCTTGCCTTCCCACCGGCACCTTCTGTCAGACAGTATCCAGTTGATGTGCTTCTCTACTCCATTATAAAGTCCCTCCACGAACAAAAAGGAGAGTGCGAGCGAGCACCAATCATCACGATATTGAAACCCCTGCTCCTCCTCAAAGAATGGAGACTCGAAGCAGGGAGTTCCAACACGTTGCCGGAGCACTTCGGATGGCTCGTCAATGAAACATGATGCATCGAAATCGTTCAACTTCAGCTGCCCATCAAATATCAGAAAGTTAGCCGGCTTGACATCCCTGTGATAAACACCTCTCGCATGCATGCCATAAACAGCTTTCTCGCCATTGTCCCAGAGTTGCTCATAGTTGCTCAGCAAATCTCCACGGTGCATTGGACGTCCATAGCCAGTGAGAGCCATCCACCTTAACCGTCTCCTGCTCCTGTCACAACCCCGCAGTAGTTTGACTCCAGCGACCTGATGTAAGGTAAACTATCCACGCTAAGGTGGATCTCATGCTCCCTCGAAATCTCCTCTCCTCTGAAACTTTGATAACACAAGGTTCTGTACCCCTCCGCAACACAATCGACTTGTAACCCTCTGCAATGACTACCGCTCCAGTCAAGTCAAGTTCCACATTATCATCATCTCGTATGAGCTGAATGGGAGACAATGGGATGCCAGCTTTGAGCAAAGAGTGTCCACAAACCTCACTAACAGCCTAAAGCCGGGCTCAGGTCGGGTAGGAACTACATCCTGCAAGGTCGCCTCTGTGTTCGCTTTGTCAACCTGCGTTATGTCGAACAGCAGGTTCCTCCGGTCCAAGATTTCAAGACAGGGAACTCAGGTGCCACCTGAAGGGATTGAAGCTGACCATCCTCTCCATAAGTGAAAAGAGCAAACCAGAGACGTTCAATCCTCTCTCCAAAGAAGCCCAAGTGCCAAGGTTGAACATCTTTCATATTGCACTTAAGCATCTTGGCAAACCCATCCTTATTACTGTCTATCCCGCCAGTTGGATCGCCTGGTACAGCACACCGGAAGGTGCTTTTAAGTTCACTGGGCTGAGAAGTGTTACGTGCCTGCAGACATATATCTTCGCGTGCAGATCCTTGATGAACCTCTTTAAAGAACACAATGTCCGGCTGGCCTGACGAGGCTGCAAGGCAGAACTGAAGAAACAATGGATGGTATGGTACCTCCAAATCGTTCTGATTCTTTGCCCGACTTCTCCTCATCTTCAAAACTTTCTCCAAAGAAGCGGCTTTAGCTTCGAACAGCAAAAAGTGTAGATACCGGAATTCAGCAACCGAGGCGCAACGGTTGCAAGAGTTCGTCAATGTCAACGGTGGTCCTTGGCACCTGCCTGCTCTTCCCACAAAACCAACTCAGGACATGCTTCAAAAGGTATGGTAACCAAGGAAGACTTCCGTATGATGGTCTGCTGTCGTGAACTCTGTCTCTGTTCTAAACCCTGAAGCCTTAACTCAAGATCGAACGAGGTAGTATCACCAGCCCCTCTGACATGCAAGGCGAAGGCTTCTGGCAATTCCCGGTGTATGGGTTCACTCAGCTTCCACCAAATGCCATCACTAACCTGCATTTCTTCAAAATTCTTATTTTTCAGCCACCTCCATAATTCAGTCGTGCTGTCGATGTGTCGAGGAACTGCCTGAAAGACTTCGCCTGGGTGAATGCAAATCCTGCGCCCGTCTGGATTATATCCCAAGTATGCCTTCAGTTCAGCTGTACCCAGTTCAGCTATCTGAAACAGAAACGTCAGTTCCGAGAGAGAGAGCAAGTAATAGTCACTTACCCGAGGCAGCTCCTCAAGCTCGGACCGCTTCCGTTTAGGCCCTAATGATTGCTCAGGAATCAAGAGATGAGAAACCTCTGTCTGTCCAGTTATTTGATGCGAAATCTGCCTCACTCCATGCTCCCAAGCAGGTATTATGGGCCCTGCTTCATGCTGCCATGCGCCCGGCAAGGTTTGTTGCTGAGGGATCGTTGGGGAGAAGGGTTGTTGAGCCATTGCCGGAGGGATCGCTGGGGAGAAGCCATGCTGTACCGGGGGATGTTGGGGAGTCCATTGTGGAGGCGCATACTGTGGATGTGAAGCCGCAAACTGCGAACCATATCCAGCCTGCGGTTGCAGCTTTTGCGAGGACCAATCTGCGTGTAAGAATCCGCATACCCAACCTGCGGATGTCCTATAGCATTCGGCCATTGATTATTCCGATTCTGGAAGCCCTGGCCTCCATGAGCATACCTTGGACGATCCGCCATTCAGCTGAACATATGCCCTAATCTAGTCTATATATACATATATAGTGTGTGTGTGTGGGATGATCAAGGTCGTTGCCTGTGTGACGGATGAGATCAAACGGATCCTGACTCTGTTGGTGCCTTGTGGTTATCTGTGATCAGATGGATTCAGATTCAATCGCAGCCCTTGAAATGTACCGTAGTAAATTAGTGTGTGTGTGTGTGTGTGAGATAGAGAGAGAGATTAATATATAACGTAATCGGTTACAGGCTCCTAGTTGGGCTGGCGCTGGGGGACGAGAAACAGAAAGGAAAGAAGAGCATGCTATATAAAGGCACTAGCCGGCTCCCTCACTGGAACACGCCGAGGCAAAGAAGATGCTTGTTGGTGTAGCTACGCTTGCCGATCCATGGGTTCGTGTTTGAGCTTGTCAAGTCACTAGAAAAAACTTTGCAGTGAGAAACACGGTCTGTGGGAGTCTATCCGTGGCCGAGACGGTGTGCAGTTCATGATCTCCTTACTCGGAGTCTCATCTGAACAGCAGCAGGAATATGCAGTTGCTTTCTAGACAGATTGAGGACTCCAACTGGGCTATCACTGCACCTGGCGGTATACCGCCATTGGTGCAGCTCTTGGAGACCGGCTCTCAGAAAGCAAGACAAGACTCCGCCATTGTCTTGGCCAACCTCTGCTCTCACAGCGTCGACATCCGTGCTTGTGTACAGACTGCTCAAGCAGAGGCTGCATTACTGTGGCTACTAAAGAATGCAGGTGACGAGGGACAAGAGATAGCCGCCCGTGCCATTGTGAAGCTCGTGGTAGTGCCTGACTCCAACAGGATGAGTCAGCTCACTGCTATTGTAGTGGGAGAGCTACCTTCTTCAAAAAAGTATGTACTCGATGTGATGAGCTCACTGTTGCTCCTTGTTCCTGAGTCGGAGATGTCAAAGCAGGAGAGCTCAGCACACGAGGCGGTAAACACACTCGTAAGCCTCTTAGAAACCTCGACTCCACCTGACACACTCGAGAAGTCGGTTTCTGTACTTGCGGACATTGTTCAACACGCCCTGACGTACACGAGAGTGAGCTAGTTAGGAAGGCTGTTGGACCTCTCAGTAAGTTGCTTGTGCCTGTGTCCGAGTCCGAGATGGGTGTACAGATAGCCGGACAGGCTGCTCGTGCACTTGGCGGCTTGTTTTCATCAATTCTTCGGTTGTCACATGTGAAAGAGGCTGCCCGTGATGCCATCCTGCCCCTCGTGGAGCTTACCGAGGTTCCTCTTCTGGCTGCTGCTGAGTCCCTGGTGTTAGCAATTGCAAACCTGTTGCTCAACCCGGATGGTAATCTCTCTCTCTCTCTCTCGCTCTCTCTCTCTCACAGACACACACACACACACTAATGGTACTACTATTACCAGTTGGATTGGATGTGCCTCTTGGGGAGATGATAGAGCCACTGATGAGAATATTACAAGAAGGAAACAGTGATGCACAGGATAATGCGGCAGTTGCACTTGCACGTATGTTTGATATTCATTTGATTGATGAAGAGCTTCTTGAACACGTCCGGTCTTCTGGGACCATGCTTGTGCTTGCTCGACTTCTTCAAGCCGTCCGGTTTGAGCATGCTCAATCATCTCGACCACTTGAAGCTCTCTCTTCGGTATGTGTTCGTGTGCCTGTGTGCCTGTGTGACATGTATATATATATATATATATATATATATACTTATTTGTCTTTATAGGTGGAGCCCCAAGATACTTGGAATACTCCTCTTGTTGAGTGTACCGCTGTTGGAGGTATATATACGTCACTTACGCACATATATGTATATATGTATGGTATCATATGTGTTTGTAACGGGTTCGAGGCTGTGTGAGCACGCTATCCATGTACTCTCGAAGCTCTGTGGTGAGGACCAGGAGCAGCATTTTTTACTCGCTAGGTTGATCTCCACGACTCCTGGATGTATCTCAGCCTTAGCAGAGGATAGTCAACTCCGACAACATACAGGTGAACAGCGTGGTGTGTGTGTGTGTGTGTGTGTGTGTGTGTGTGAGAGAGAGAGAGAGAGAGAGAGAGACGATATATATTATGTACATACAGATACATTATATACTTACATTCAAAAACATAAACAGGTCAAGATAGGTGGTGCTGACCTCATTATATGTGCGGCAAGGAAGCACGGTCAGCAAGCAATTGACTCTATAAGGGAGCTGGTCAACGGGTCAGAGATGCTGATACATTCCCTTGTCGGGATGCTGGGGAGCAGTGATGTCGTGCTGCACCACACAGAGGACAGTGCTGCCGCTACTGCTGCACTTTGGCTTCTGCCTGTGATTGCAGCTGATGTGACTGAGAGTAAAGTTGCTGTTATGGAGGCCGGTGCTATTGATGTCTTGGCTGACAAACTCGCTATCTCGCTCCAAACGCTCGTCAGGTGTGTGTGTGTGTGTGTGTGTGATTATTATCATATTATACATTATATATTTATGATATATACATATTAATCATTATTTGGATTAAATGCAGGCTAAAGTAGAGGAACCAGGAAGCAACTGGATAAGTGCATTGTTACTAGCAATCCTCTTCCAAGACCGGAACCTGTCACGCTCTCCAGCTACCTTGCGTGCAATGCCACCCCTCTCCATAGTATACGTATTGACACCATTATGGAAAAAAAAGGTACTTTTCAGCAGTAGCACTGGCAAGTTTAGTTTGCCATGGGCAAACTCTGGAGCTGTTTCTGGTTTGATATCTCTCCTTGGAAGCTCTGATGTCGAGGCCGCTCTCAACTTATCAAGCTTATCTCAAGAGTTTTCATTGGCTCCTAGTCCTGAACAAGTTGTCCTGGAGAGGGAATCCATATGCATATATACATACATGTATTTATGTATTTATCTGTATTTGTACATAGATATATATTTATACATTCTTCACTTGATGTAACCTTCAATATTAAACCTTAAACCTTAAACCCTGAAGCACATACTAAGTATATGTTTTACAGCTGTTTAGAGTAGATGATATACGGTTTGGAGCAACAGCAAGAAAGGCAATCCCAGCACTTGTAGAGCTCCTTAAACCAATACCTGGACTCCCCAACGCAGCACCACTTACTCACACAAGTAGCAGAAGCCAACAATGTAAACAGGCTCAGCATGGGAGAGTCCTCGACTCTAACTAAGTCCAGCCTCAGGTCAACCAGATCCAGAGACTCGTGAAAGCCAACCATCTGCCATCTGCTATAAGCTGGAATGTCATGAGTCAAGGAACTATATATGTGTTAAGAGCCAAGTGGGCTCTATGCGTTCATGACACATAAACCAAGGCAACTAGCTCAGTGGTAGAGCACTTGGCACCGGCGTGAAACTTGTCCAACCTCAATTTTTCAACATGGTATTAGAGCCTAGGGGACGTGGAGCCTCAGTTTTTCAACATGGTACCAGAGCCTAGGGGACGTGGGGCTAGAGTTGGATTGGCTGGACAGGTTAACAAGAAAACTGTTCATTATCTTGTTCATCCTCATCATTCTCATAATCCTCGTTATCTTGTTCATCCTCCTGGTCATCTCGTAATCTTCATTATCTTGTTCACCCTCTTGGTCATTTGCTTCATTGTTGTCCTCGTTCACTTCAGAATACATTACATTCCCAACACTCCCACTCAGGAATACATAATATTCCCAATACTCTCACTCAAGCTGAGTTGGACTTCTGCACGCCAAGAGCTTGTGCATGTCGCATAAACACTGCTGGTGGAAGTGCCTTCGTGAATATGTCCACCACCATCTCCACAATGTCATAGTAGATGAGTTCCACTTTCTACATTGCAACCTGTTCTTTTGTCGTACAATGAAATCTTGGATTCTTCGTTAGAGCAATGGCTCTCTAATTGTTGCAATGCAAGACCATTGCTTCTCCTTGCTCATAGCTCAAACCGTTGAGCAAAGTCCTGAGCCAAAAAATTTCCTTGGCTGCTTGTGCCATCCCAATATACTCGGCCTCGATGCTCAAGAGTGCCACGATCGGCTGCCACTAGCTACTCCACATGATTGCTGCACTATCTAGGTTGAAGATGTAGCCAGAAGTTGATTTATGCTGATCAACTTCCCTTGCCTAGTCCACATCCAAGAATCCTTATAGCTTGAGTTGAGGCTACTTTTGTTTTGTGTAACACAAACATGATCGGTTGTCCCCTTCAAGTAATGAAACACTCTCTTAACTGCTTGCCAATGCTGGAAGCCAAGATTTGCCAAAAACTGCAACACCACTCCCGCAATGTCCAGCTTGGTACAAACCATGAGGTAGACCAAATTGCTAACCATCTGCTAGAACAGAATCCTCTGCATCACATCTTTTTTTGCTTCCGTTTGGGGTGCCATGTCCTTGCTGAGATGCAAGCCAACTTCCATTGGCATTGATGTAGAGTTGACATCGCTAAGCTTGAACTTTTGGAGGGGTCTCGACGAAAAGGAGGCTCGGCTCAGGAGGCTCATATTATTCTAGTATATTATGGATATTCCAGAATATTCTAGATATATCAGAATATTCTAGAATATATAATATGCCGACTGGCTTAAATATGCCGACTGGCTTAATAAAGCATTTTATAAACCATTTATCCTTGTAGCACCGGTGGGTCATGAACTCTGCTGCAATTCACCAGCAAACGGTGGACCTCCATCTCACTGAGCGATCGCCTTTGTAGAAAATATGTGACGTCCGGGTTCAAGCCAAGCACACGGCTATAGACGAAGTACATGTGTACACATGGGCTCCAACTTTTGCTCTTCTGAAAGGTAGAACAACTGCATATAGGATAAGTATTAATAGTCACCTTTGCAGAGTCATTTCCTGCCGACACAACGAAAGCCTCCTTCCGTCCTCTACTGTCACTTCAACATTTCTCACACGACCTAAAAACGTCTTGGCCTTGGAAATTCTTCTCTTGTTCCTTAGACATTTTTGTTGGAGTCCGGACCATACGTCCTTCGAAAGGTGGAATTGTTGTAGATCCAGCTCCACGTGGTGGCGATGGTGTTTTGTCCTTCTGACCCTCATCTACTCTTCCTGCCATCCCCTGTAAACCTTCCAGAACAAAGCCTGCATCCTGTAGTTCTCTGACCTCCTCACTTGTCAGCTTCGTTTCCTTGAGCACAGGCCAAACCGTTGGTGGTGTTGGAATTCGTGACGAAGAATTTTGCCGTTTGGCCGCGTGAAACACCCTGAATCTTTTGGGCAGAACCACATCATCTGTTGTACATACTCCTCATTCCCCAAGGCATCAATGTACATTCGTTTTCCATAGAATCCTGGTGCTGGCACTCTGCTTGGATAACCGATTGGTTTTCCACACAGAGCAGTTCCTTCCTGATTCATCCCCAAACACTTAACCTTACTGGATGCTCCGATTCGTCTGATGGCCCACTCTGTTTGAGCAATCTCTCTCTCCAAAACCTCTTCGAACCTTAACCTCTTTCTCCTGTTGTTTTGGACCACCCGCTCTGTGTACTCTACATCATGTCTGTGTGAACGTCGAGCATCAGACTGTTCTGTTCCTGTGACTGTTCTCCTAACAGTTTGCACTCGAACGTTAGTGGTACTCGTGAACTCCGGGCTGGTCAAGTGTTCCTCGCCTTCCACCAGATTGATAATTGTTGATGGAGATACACTTTTCCCCTCAGAGAGTTTGCGTTGCACTCGTTTCAACAGAGTTTCCTTCGAAGGCCCTGACCCTGTATACCTCCCTTCTATTGCCGCTTTCACCTTCGCACTCTGCATAACTGCATCGGTGAGGTCTAACATTGTCGCCTCCAGCAGTGGTACTCTTTTGGCCAATCTTGCTCTTCTTGCTCTCGCATGAATCACTTCAGCATTGTTTGTAGTTGGAACGCTCGCGAGTCCTTCTTCTGTCATGTCTCCCAGTTCCGCCATGGAGATGTGGTCCTCATGCCTGATCCACCAAGACAGCCATGTCTTCAAAGCTCGAATGTTTGACGCTCGTCCTTCCCAAAAAGACTCGAGAATTGCCAGTTGTTCTTTCTTAGATTGTTCATTCAGTGCTGCAGGCCAGGCACGAGCAAGCTTCATGTGTTCTTCGCGATGTTCTTCTGCGATCCATTTCTTTGTCACCTGACGCACGGATTGCATAAAGTGAAACAGACAGCTTCTTTCCCTCCCTTTCATCTTTGCTCCGTTGTTGAATACTTGGCGCAAGGCTATCCATATCGCTCCAGCCTCATCCGACATGAAACCAGCAAAGTTGACATTCTCCAAACCCTGCTTCTTACAAACCTCTAGCATTGTGTTCAAGAACTTCAGCACTGCAACATTATCTTCGCGGCACATATCTGCGTAAGCTATAGTCACCATGGATCTGACACTGCAAGAGAGCGTTAGATAACGAAGATTAGAAAGTGTTATGAAGAGTTTTACAACTTACAATGGGTCATAAAGGTGTATTCCAATTGTCGCCCAGTCTGGTATGCGGTGCGTGTGGTCCAGAACAACCCATTGATCATGAAGGTCTCCTCACTTTGACACCTTTGATGTAGTCAACTCCTGAACCCGGTCCCTCAACTGTCATTTTGAAGATCAGAGGCTGCTCCTCAGCACCATACAGTTCCATCCCTGAAACATGTATGACGTGAATGAAAGGTATTGGCAACTTTGTCTTCAGCTCCAGAAGACCCTCGTAACCCTCTCTAAAGTGTGTCTCCTTCTGTCTTGATTGTGTAATCCAGTCCCGAGTCCTAAAGAAAGGTCACGTCAGTGTGTAGAGATCTAAAGAAAAATACCTTCGATGGTTTGTTAGAGGTTCAAGTTTTGAGAGTAAACCAGTGTACGAGACTTCTCCTTCTTCCTTGAAAAGTTCTTCAAAGATGAGCTCACGCAGCTTGAAACTCAATCACTCGTTGATTGGTTCGCGGACTGCTCTTTACCACGTTGCTGACACTAGATCTGGCTCGCTGAACGTTTGAAGCTGACACTGAGGGGCTGACTGGATGCTGATGAACACCTCTGTGAATGAACAACCTTGTAAAAGAAATGTCGTCTGGCAGAATGTAGTACACATAAGCCGGACAAGTGTGCACTAGCAATGGCTCCTCTCCACAATGCTTACATTTCATGCCTATTACTTTGCCTGTCTCAGTTGTCTTTGCCTTCTCCACAGCACCCTTGAAGTGACATTCATTTGCTTTCTTCTCAAAAGCCAAGTAGGGGCAGGTAGGATTGATGCATTTGAGATGTCCGACACATGAACTTCGACTGACTCGCGCCGGAACATGCCAGTGTGTTGTGCTCGGGTGTGTCCAATGGTAGCAGCCATCCTTGCGATTCATCCCCAAGTACTTCTCTGTGCTTTCTTTCTTTGGGGAAGTTCGTAAATGACATTTCCATTGTATATCTGCGGTAGTTCAGAGACTCGTTTAACTTCAGACGAACCAATGAGATCCTTCCCTATCCTACATTTGTCTGCTCTTAGAAGACACACCAGCATGGATTCCTCACGCTCCTTTGTCCGCAACCTGAACAACGGGCCCTTTGGGCACAATGTGTAAAAGACAAACTGGTTTGATGCATTGCCTTCTGGTAACAACTCCACATCTTCTCCAGAACTCGCAGAAACTGACATCAATTGAACCACATGTATACTGAACCAACAAGGAATGTTGAAAGCAAAGTGAAGATCATGTTCAAACACAAAAGCATTTCCATCTTCATCGACTGGGAAATCTTTGTCAATGCCTTCATAGGTAACTCTGGCCATGACAACGCAAGGAGAAAGCTCGGTGGTTTAGGAAAGCAAAGCAAAAGATTAAACACACTCTCGTTCGCCAAAAAAAATTATAATCGTTGATAATAAACGTGAATACACTTTTGTATATAATTAATTCTACGCTGCCCAGCTCACAGTGTTCTTAATGCTGTCCTCTCTAGTATCACCGATTTAATTTAATTACCTTTTATGATTTGAAATATCTTCACTTTACCAATTATTCACATATTTTAATAAACCCTAAATATTAATGTCACATTTATTCCGTAGGTTCACTTTTTCATTGCGGCTAGGGTTTTTGGTTAGGGTTTACTTTTCCACTGCGGCTAGGGTTTTTTGGTAGATGGTTTACTGTTTCCACTGCGGCTAGAGGTTTTTTCAATCTCAGATCTGAGTTCTGTCTTCCACTTGAGGCGGCGCCATCCATTTCGAGTCAATTCGTTGTAGCGCCCAAGTAATCATCGAGATTTCTGTGCCGATTTAGATTGTCGGCACCATCCTTCAGTCGGCGGCCACAAGGTATGTGCAATTTCTTATTTTTAATTTGTGGCTCAAATAATTTTTTTTCAGAGATAAAGGGTCTTCCCATTTGTGCCGACTGAGAGCGGCACCATCCTTGGTTCAGTCGGCAGCCACAAGGTATTTTCGATTTGTTATTTTTTTTTCTTTGCGGCTCAAGTATCCGTATCACAATGTTTTTTTTTTCAGAGTTAATGTGTCTTCCCATGTGTGTCGGAATCCTAGAGATAAAGGGTCTTCATTTGTGCCGAAGAGTGACGGCACCATCCTGGTTCAGTCGGCAGCCACAAGGTATTTTCGATTTGTTTATTTTTTCTTTGCGGCTCAAGTATCCGTATCACAATTTTTTTTTGTCAGAGTTAATGTGTCTTCCCATGTGTGTCGGAATCCTAGAGATAAAGGGTCTTCTCATTTGTGCCGACTAAGAGTGACGGCACCATCCTGGTTCAGCCGGCAGCCACAAGGTATTTTCGATTTGTTTATTTTTTTCTTTGCGGCTCAAGTATCCGTATCACAATGTTTTTTTTGTCAGAGTTAATGTGTCTTCCCATTTGTGTCGGAATCCCAGAGATAAAGGGTCTTCCCATTTGTGCCGACTGAGAGTGACGGCACCATCCTGGTTCAGTTGGCAACCACAAGGTATTTTGAATTTGTTTATTTTTTGCTTTGCAGCTCAAGTATTTCTTTTTTCAGAGTTAATGGGTCTTCCCATTTGTGCCGTCTGAGAGGGACAGCACCATCCTAGCTCAGCCAGCACCATTATCTCTTCAGTGCCGTCTGAGAGGGTCGGCACCAACTATCTCAGTCGGCAGGATTTTGTTCTTCTACATCTCTGTGCCGACTGAGAGGGTCGGCACCATCTAGCTTGAGTCGGCAGCCACAAGGTTAGTCATCTTTGCTTTTTATTTTCATTTTGTCTCCTAATCAATTGACTTGTGTGTTTGCTTTCCAAAGTTTACAAAATGGTGAGAGCTTCAAAAACGTCTACTAGAGACTGTGCCTGATGAAGAGCCACGGGAAGAGGAGGATATCGAAGCACAAGCGAGGAAAGAGAGGAGAACCATCTAATGTAGCAAAGGAGGATCCTCCAATGACTCAGTCTAAAGTAGTACCAGTTGAGCAGGAGCAGCCTCCATCAACCATCACAGATTTCCCAGAGAGCTCGTCGCATTGCCTCCTTCATCCGCTGAGGTTGCAGTCCTGAACGAGCAAGTGCAGATGACAGAGGCAGTTGAAGCTAGCGAGGACGACTTGGAGGAGGCAGTCAGCAAAAAGAGAGGCCGCGGGAAAGCTGATCCAAAAGGCAAGAAGGCGAAGAGCGATAAGGAGCCGAAGGAGTTATACAGCATACCGGCTAGCCTGCATTTGGAGAGCTCAGCGAACCTGCTCGACAAAATTACTATCAAGGGACTTGGTGATCCTCCTGATGTGCCCATCTGTAGAATGCATTCGAACGAGGTGGTTCGACGAGTGAACCCAGGGGACTTGGACAGGCTGGTGTCATCGTTGAAGAAGGCTGGTTATCTACGCAACACGGCCTTGTTCATTCTGTCCATCGGAGATCGACTCACTGCTGAGGAGCTATCGGAGCTGTCGAAGGACACATTCAGTACGAGCAGCACCGGTCTTTCGAGCAAGCTCTTACTCAGCCGGAGTACAAACAGTGGGCTTCAAGGCTCTCAAACAGGAAGTTCAGCTGCTGGGACGGGAACCATAGGCTACAGGCTTTGCAGAAGCTGTACCGAGGAGGATGCAGAGGACAACCAGCGATGGGCTATTTGCGTTCGATCGAGTTTCATCTCCACGGAGAACCTCGACAATCTTCAACTGGTTTCGATGTTCCAATCGATTAACATGTGAGTATTTTCTTTTCTTTTTGTTAAGAGTCTAGACTTACAGTTTCATTGAACAGATCTTCAGCAACATCTGTGGAAACAACGCTACCACATATTCTCCTCGCTGTAAAGGCGGTCTGCACTAGTACCGAAGGAACTCAGAAAATCCTCGAGTCACTCACGGAGGTTGATCGTCTTGAGGTGCGGAAGTGGAAGGAGAGTTCAACAGGAAAGACGGCTTGGCATCCTCTTCCGAACCTGATCTGCAAAGATCCTTTTCAAGGTAACCTCCGATTTGATTTATAGGAAAGAAGTTTTTAACTTATTCTATGTGCAGAACGAGATCGACGATGATCTCGACAGAGCAGTCACCAGTGCTAAGGGCAATCCACAGTTGAGCTGAACCTGAAAGCAGCTAGTGTACAAGAAGCATGACAAGCGTATGCACAAGTTCCTCTCCATCATAGACCCAGACTTGGGGGAGGAGTGGTTCCAGAAGGTGACGAAATCTCTCATAAGCAGTGTCGCTGGATGGGCATTGAGAAGCTGTATGCGATGTCAAAGGCGAAGATTCAAACATGCTGCGACTCCGATACTTGAACAAGCTCACCCGTCTCGAATCCAAGGCAGAACAACAGACACTTGGGCTACCAGGCATGCAGGACAAAGAGTGGATCAAGTGGTTCACCTTGGACTTATATTGGAAGGCTGTGCGCGAGGAAGCCATTCAGATCCTTAAGGGGTTGCGAGAGGATGGTGAAGAAGTTGGAACGGATGTCGACTTCATGAGCTGGTTTGACGAGATGGAACTCGGAGCAAGTGCCTGGTCTTTCAGCCCTTCCATGACTGCATACGGTTCACTTATTCGATGGAGCCGAATGAGTTTCTGGAGCGTGAGGAGTCTGCGCGTCGGATGATATGGAGGTAAGCTTTCATTCCAGCATTGCTACTGTCTGACTTTGTGTTACAGGTTCATACTGGCGAAGAAAATGGCACACGTCTCAGACGATGAAGCTGTGGACAGATCATACAAGCGAGCCTCACATGTGGTCGAAGAGCAGAGGAGCTCTAACACCGTTCGAACGGGAGCATGTTCCATTCTGGCTCGACTGTCCGTCGCAACAGCCACCAGCTTGGGAGAGCTCACTATTCGACGTGCACGGCAATGATCTACCAGCGATTGTTTGGGAGCCGGACGAAGTAGAGGCTATCAAGAAGAGCAAGATGAAGAAGACGGTGCGGAAGACAACTACACCTGCAAAGGGATCGGGAGCGGGACCAAGCTCTTCTACAGCACCTCCGCCGGCAATCGACTTTACAATCAATGAGGTGCAGCCACTTGTAGCTGTTTGGACATCAAGGACGACCTGATGACCTTCATCCCGACCCTGGCTGCATCCCGTGGATCCTACGACCTAGCTGTGTGCGATATGGAGGAGATGAGCAGGTCTTTCTTCGAGCCGGTGCTTCCCAGACAGAGGTGTACACCAAGCTCCGACAACAGGTTGACAGACTACATACGGTGAGTCACAAACGGTGTTCCAGGAAGTGGTAGGTGAATACGGCTTCAACCTCATCATCCTCGACTTGCCCAATGAGCTTGTATATGGAGGTGCTAGCATCAACAAGGACATTGTGCAGCTAGATCCGGTGAAGTTTGAGGAGGCCTTGCAGTTCAGTGGAATGCACTTGGCAGCGAGTGGTTTCATGGTCGTCTTCGCGAGTTCTCCTTCTGTTTCGGCGGTGATTCAGGCGGCTGCGTAATCAACTTGGAGGTTGCAGGACTTACAGCGTCTACCGTGCACGAGGCTGGGGATACCGTGACAAAATTAAGGTAAGCTAGCTATTCAAGTTCAAGTTTAACTTGGTCTATGTGGCAGGATAACTTGTTAGTTCTCTTGGTGCTGCAAAGCTCTGAGAAGAAAAGACCAAACCCTCTGGCGTTGACGAACACGATCCTCGTCGACACTGCCGACCGTTTTCAGGAGGCTTGGTAAGGAAGTACTTTGCTTTGTTTATCCTAATGGAAGTTTGTGCAGGATGATGATTCAACCGAAGAGTGTTCGACTCATGCAGCTTTTGATCGAGCGTCTCAGTAGACCTGGCGACCTAGTCTGGGATATTGGTTCCGGAACCGGATCATCATTGTTAGCTGCCGTCGAGCTCGGAAGGAATATTATAGGAACCGAGAAGAGTTTCGAACTCTCTAGGTTGGCAACAAACAAGCTCGCAGAGAACATTAGACCAGAGGAATTACCTACTCAAACACCTCCACGTCCAAGCTAGTGGTGGTTCGAGAACTGCAGCTTTACTTAAGATGAAGAAGAAACTTTAGCTAATGTATATTGAGTAATAAATTAAGCTAATATAAAAAAAAATAAGATAAAATACAACAGTTTTACTAGAATTCTTTTTTGCCGACTGAGGCCAATACTGCCGACCAGAAAAATATTCTAAAATATTCTAGAATATTCGAGCCCAGGCCTCCTGGGCCCCAAGCCTCCAAAATGGCGACACTCCTTTTGGAGGAGTTCTTTGATGTACTTATTTTGAGACATTTCCAATGTTCCCTCCTCCTATCTATGAAGATCTGGATCCCAAGACAATACTTGATGCTCCCAAGGTTCACCATCTTAAATCTTGAACTAAGATCTTTCTTGAGTTGATGAATCAGCTTCTCATTTTTGCTAAGGAGCAAGTAATTGTCCACGTACAAAGCTAACAGCACCAGGAGAGTTCCACTCGCTTGATGTACACGTTAGTGCCCGTTAGTGTCTGCAGAGAGACTCTTGAAGCCAAGGGCAAGAAGAAATGAATTCATCTTTGCGTACCAGGCACAAGGCAATTGCTTCAGGCTATAGAGGGCCTGCACACCAAGTGCTCTCAACCTTTGGCAACAAATCCAGCTAGTTGCTCGATATAGACTTCCTCCTCCAAGTTGCCATTCAAGAACGCTATAGTCATGTCCATGTGCTTGACCTTCATGTCTTCTTGAGCTGCTAAGTTGTAGAGAAGTTGAATCAATGCGAGCTTCATCACTGTGGAGAAAGTCTCGTAGAAGTCAGACTCCTTCGACTTGTGAGAATCCTCTCGCAACGAATCTGACTTTGTAGTGCATGTCTCCATCAAGTCCCGTCTTGAGCTGCAAAGGAACTTGGTTTTTATCACCTTCCTCCCAGGTGGTAGCTCCACGAGGTCCCAAGTCTAATTTTCTATTAACGAGTTGTACTCAACTTGTCAAGCAACACGTCACTAATCCACATTACCTCTAGCAAGAGCTTCTTCCATGGTCTTCGGGACAAGTGCATCTCGTCCATGATTGAAAAGGAATAGAAGCTTGTACTCGTCATGCTCCCCTTCTCCCTCCATGCAGGAGTAGGCAAATAGAAAGCGGGGTTGTAGGAAGTCTCAGGAATTGGCACTATAACTTATCTTTCTCTAGTAGCTTGGCAAGAAGCCCATTTGGCTTCTTGCAAATCCAGTTGCTCCCTATATTGGCACCCAGCCTCTGTGAGCACTTGCTCATGGCTTGAACATTGTAAACCTCCCTCACTATTTTCAGACCTGGCCTTGCCACTAGCACGTTCACAACCTTGGTCTGCTGCTGTTACTGGGGTTTGCTGCCCTAGCACTCCCACTAGATCCAACACCTCTTGTGTCGAGTGGCAATCCTTCTGCTTCATGGGGCAAGTCCTCACTCCATCCAGCACCATCCTTGCTTACTGCATTGTCCTCATTGCTCTTGGATCATCCTAGTTGCCACCTCCATTCTCATTGCCAGCTTCTCTAGCTCTACCTAGCGTGATTACACATGCCCTAACTAGAAATTCGTTGTCACTTTCTTCCCAGTCATCCTCAGCTACTTCCATTAAAGAAAACTATGGCAGTGGCTGGAGATCTCTTGTCATGTACGTCTTGGGCTCATCACAGATGACATCCCTGCTCACGATCATTTTCTAAGTCTCGAAGTTAAAGAGCTTGTAGCCCTTCATGGTGTCTACATATCCAATATTAAGGACACACTTCTGACTAGTGCTAACGAGCTTATCTATGTATTTTTTAAGCACATGCGCATAACAAATGCTCTCAAAAACATGTAGATGGTCACATCTGGTTTTACATCATACCACACTTCATATGGGGTCTTCCCTAGCACATCTGTTGTAATTTGGCAGTTAAGCAAGTAAGTTGTCGTGGCAATAACCTCACACCAAAAGGAATTTGGTAGGCCTGAGTCTTGTAAGAGAGTTCGTGCTGCCTCTTGGAGTGTGTGATTCATCGCTCTACTACACCGTTTTGCTGCTGTGTATCAAGAATTGAGAATTACCTTTGTATTCTAGAGGATTTACAAAAACTAGCAAATTCATTGGATGTATACTCTGTGCCTGTATCACTTTTCATTGTATTTCTTGAATTTTTCGAAGGCTTCTGACTTGAGCTATAGGAATTTCACTATGACGATTCATAAGAAATCATCAATGAAGATCACGAAGTATAGCTTCTTGTCTCTAAAAAGTGTGGCCATGTTTCTAAAACATCAAAATGAATCAATGCTAAAGTTTCCTTAGCACAATTAGTGGCTATTTGTGGAAAAAAGAAGCTGGTGATGTTTACTAAGTGCACAAGACTCGCAAAATTTCATCACACTTCATGAGGTGATGCTTAGACCTTTACTATCGCTTTTGCCACTAGTTCTTTGACATCCTGCAAGTTTGTGTGGTTGAGTCTCCTATGCCATATTTGGGGTTCTACTACTTTCTTTGTCCCCGCAAAAAGAGCTTTTGCTAGCCGCATCACCTCAACATTAAGACCGGCATGTCTTCTCCCACAAACTATTCCATTTTTATTCGTGTTCATGATTGCACACATCCTCTTCATGAAGGTGATCTCCAAATCACTATCAGCTATCTTCCTATAGAGAAGAGCGTCTTGTTCACTCCAGGAACATAATAAACATTCTTGACACTTGCAATTTATCTTGTTGGCAACTTAATGTCAATTGTGCCAACTCCTCCACCTTGTAGGAATAATCGTCATCGAGAAAAATTCTCCTATGTCCTAGAACCTTTTTCAACGTGGTGAAAATTCTCTGAGGTGTGTCATGTGTTTGGTCGCCCCAAAATCAAGGTACACAACTTCTGTTGTTGTGTCAAGAGTGTTCTTTGGGACCTGCTGGGTACACCAGGCCATGAACAAGCTGCCATGGTCATCCATGTCCTTATGGTCGTCATCTCTTCTACTTTCTACTATGCTAGCAAGTTGGCCGACTTCTTCTTGCTTGCCGCCAATCTCTTTGCCTTAGTTTTTTTGCCTCCTTTGCTTTCTTGGCATCTCTGTCTGTGCAATCTCTTGCCCAGTGTCCTAGTTTCTTGCAGATGTTGTAGAGATCATTCTTCTTTTTCTGTAAATTCAAAAATTAAGACTAACTTAATTTACCTTTATCTTAGGTACAATAAAATTAAATTATTGCTAATAAATTTTAGTTTTATATAAACTTTATTTTAGAATTTATATAAATATAACATATTTAAAATATAAATATGTAAATATGTTATATGCTTTAACATGTGGAGACTTCCTATCTGTTTTTATTCACATACATATAATAAAGACTGAAGAATTTAAATGATGAATATTTACTGCCCACATAATTTAAATTAACTATGAAACATAGAGTTCTCAAGGACCTTGTGTACAATTTAATTATAATATAATTTATATTTAATTTAAGAGATATTGATGTCATTCATAGATGGGTGATAATTAAATATGAATTTGTATTCAATCTTCAATAATTAAATAAGCACTTAATAATTTTTAAATCTTGTGATTTAATCATTCATAGATACTTTATTTTATTATTTCGAAAAATGGATAATAAACCACTTATGAAAATTATTTTAAAATCCTTATATATTAGTTGCTGTCTTATATCGTTTTGGGGTGGAATAAATAATTATAACACACACACACATATAGAGAGAGAGAGATGGATGGTATTATATAACAACCTAAATATAAATGGATCATATTATGGAACTATAATAAATCTAAAGTCAAAAATATAATAATCAATACATAATTTAGAATATATAAATACACAAATCCAAACAAATATAATTTCATCTATTTTATTTATAAGCTTTATTTTATATATTTTAGTGTTCAAATGAAATGAAGAACATTAAATCATATTAATGTAGAATTTTTATGATTGAGAATATTAAATCAGGTACAATTTAAATAAATTATATTGTTTCTTAAACTTCCTAAATAAAATTTCACTTAAATACATTATATATATATATGTAGAAACAAAATATATAACAATGAAATGAACTTAAAATTAATTTTTATAAAATTTGTATGTAATAGGTTTAGTTTTAAAATGAGAACATTTGTTCAAATAATTATAATAAAAACATAAATTTAAATGTTTGTGATTTTTAATGATAATAGTTAAAATGACAAATATGAGAATATATGATAGTTTTGAAATTTTTATATAAAAATTAAAAGAATAAAACAAAATCAAAATAAACAATATGAATATAGAATCTCATATTGAATACTACTATTAAATGTATTTAGTTAAATACATAATCATATATAGGATATTAATATTAAATATATATAGAATAAGAATATTTAATTATTAGAGTAACTTATTAAAATTCTCATATTTGCCATTTTAACTATCAATATTAGAAATCATAAACATTTAAATTTACATTCTTTATTATAATTATTTGGACAAATATTTCTCCTTTTAAAATTTAAATTTACTACATGAAAATTTTATATTAATTAATTTTAAGCTTATTTCCTTGTACTTACTTACATATATATATGAAATTTTATTTATGTAAAATTTGTTTAAGAATTCTAAGAAATGATATAATTTTATTTAAATTGTACTTGATTTAATATTCTTAATCATTTAAATTCTTATATTAGTATGATTTAATATTCTTCACTTCATTGTTAAATTTATTTCTATACATATACACACATATAATTGTATATAAGTAAAATTTTATTTAACAAATGATTTAATATCTTATAAATTGTATTTCAAAATGATATAATTTATAATTCTAAGAATCTTAGAAAATTGTATTTAAGAAATGATATAAACTTATTTAAATTATACCAAATTTAGTACTCTTAAATCATTTATATTTAAGAATCTTATAAAATTGTATTTAAGAAATAATTTAAGAATCTTTAACTAATTAAAAACTAAATACTTTAAGAATATTTAAGAAATAATTATTATTTAGTTAGCTAAACAATAGTGTACAATTAGAATAACTTCTAATTTTATTTTCTTTTCTTTTTAATATATCATTAGTTTTTAGTATAATGTGTATTTAGGTTTAGATTATGAAATATGATATATATAAATTTAAACAAGTGTGTATATTAAATTTGATACATAAATTAATTATGAACCTAATAATAAATCATTTAAAAAATATATTATTTAAATCATTAAGAAAATAATTTATTTATATTTTCTGGGATTTGACTTCTCTTTCAAGATCATCCTATGTTGATTAAAGTTGTTTTGGTTATAAAACATTTTAAATCATCATTAAAATCATAAATTTTTTTATGATTTCCGATCTTTAAATATACTGGTGTAGTTTCAAATCTCATTTTTTCTTCGATGATGAAATGAAATAAATTTGATTAATAAAAGATATTCAAATATATTCTTTTATTTGTCACGTGACTTATTCTATAATATTTTATTTATTACGAACCTTTTGAAATTGTTAACAAAGGTCAATAAAACCATTTTATATACTCTAATAACGTTATGTAAAGAGTCTAATACGCATTTTAATTATATTATTAAGTGTTTTACATGTGCAAATTTTGTGATTGTGATTAATTGTTAATGTTGAATCACTTAAAAACAATTAAAAAAAAATTATAATCAACTCTTATCAACACAAGGTTTATACCAAATATGGATTATGAATTGATTTTAATGAACCTAATTAAATTAATATGATATAAGTTCATTAGTTTGTTATAATGTTATTCTTTTAAGTTTGTTTATTTTAAAACAAATTATTATAAACTTACATTAATAAGTTTTATTAAACTTCACAGCCATCTCCTTTATATTTAAAATGTAATTTTCTTTTGTTTTAACATTTGCTTTTATAATTTAAAAGACTTGTAGGATATAAAAGATATATTTTTCTTTTTTTTAATATTTTTTTCATAATTTAAAAAGGCTATTGTAGGATATAAAGATGTATTTTTTAATTTTCTTATATTTTCTTTTCATAATTTCAAAGGTTGTTGTAAAATAATAATTCAATTTAATTTTAATTCCAACAAACTCTGTTATTAAAGAAAATGTATAAGTCTTGTGCCTTTAACTAATTATGTTAAAATTACACAAAATAATATTAAAAGTCATTGTTGTTTTAATAATAACATTTGTCACAACTAATTACAATGTTCAACTTATACAATATAATAAAAATAATATTCAAAGTAATAAGTTTTTTCACAGTCAATTAAAATTAAAATAATAAAAAACAGAATCTTTAACAATCATAATTTTACACCTGATTGGTCAATCATGTCATTATTTTTTTTATAATCTTAATTTTCTATTTATATAGTTTGATAAATAAAAATCTTCTAAACATAAAATATTCTAATTACTTTTAGAGAAAAAAAGAAAGATTTATTATTATTTTATTTTGAACAATAAGTTACATAACATAATCCAAACAATAGTAATATATTGATAAAATCTAAAACTTTAAATGCTTTACAACTATTATAATATATATCCTATAATACCTAAATAAAGTATATTTATATTTATAAATTATCTCGGTTTTGATTTAACGGGAAATCTTTTTAAAGACTATCCAAAAAGAATATTTAGGAATCTCTCCTAACATTTTTAAGTTTTTTGAACCATAATGCACACCGTTGCTGGCCACATCAATATTATAATAATTATGGTTATTATTATTAATTATATATGATATATTGTCAGATCAGGGATTGAACTTCTAAACATAAATTTTTCCAGTTAGTTCAAAAAGACAGAGATTTATAAAAGCTTCTGATAATTAAAACAATAATAAATATATTTATAAATCAACATTTTTAATTCCTTACAACTATTACAATTTATAAATTACATGTCTAGTACTTTAATAAAAGCTAATTATATATTTCTATTAGTACTGTTGTTGGGCTTAATTATTTGATATTAATTAATTAAAACCCTGAAATATCCACTATCGTTACGATTATCGGGCCACAATGTCAAAGATAAACATATACATATGTCGGATATGAATAGACACGTCATTGAAAATACACAAGGATGATTAACGTGTAAGCTTACCGGAAACGCATCGTCTTCCACTCCAACTGCAATGAGATAATAATAACCATATCAAGATCATTATAGTGTATAAATGTGTATATTCATCAAACGTGCATACACATACATACACATATGCACATGGATACATTCATTATAACTGTAATAGAAAAGAATTCTTGTATGCAAAAGGATACAAAAACATCAGAGTGATGTGATTATTGTGATTATGAGTTTCGTATGTATGCACCTTCGCACATATACATGTGGATACAACATTTTGATAATCACTTGGTATAACTGGGATATAAATGGATTGTTACACCACAACACCATTTGATTAATGAACTTGTATAACAGTGGTAATAATGCGCATTTAATAACAACAAATAAATCATAACACACACACACACACACATATGTTTCGATTAATGACTTTGTACAACTGTATCTACAGAAACACGATAGACATAAAACATCATATGTACATAGTGCATACATACGTACGTACGTACGTACACCCACACCATACAGTAACAAAGGTACGTCTGACTTTGATTAATATACATAGACATACACCCCTATCCACATATATAACACACAACACATACACGTACATGATATAACAGATATATAAATAGATTATACAAGATATACATAAACATCATATTATCCGCAAGATGTGTTTCACACACGGACACACACGAATTATTGACTCGGAATGCAGAATGCCGTGTAGCCGTATATACCATGGATAATGAGAGATTAAAGCGGGATTACGAGGATTAACACAAATTGTGTGGATTATAACAAGAAAAAGCATGAATTATGTCGATTCAAAGAAAGAATAGCATAGATTACGATAAAGAATACGAATCATCAATCGAAAGAGTAGAACACAGCCATTCTTATCATACATGAAAAATGCAGAGATTGAAGCTAAACAATAGCGTACAATTAAAATAACTTTTATGTTATTTTATTTTCTTTTTAATATATATCATTAATTTTGGTATAATGTGTATTTAGATTTAAATTATAAATATGATATATATAAATTTAAATAAGTGTGTATATTAAATTTGATACAATAAATTAATTATGAACCAATAATAGATCATTTAAAAAACATATATCCAATCACTAAAGAAATAATTTTTATATTTTTTTGCATGAATCATTAAATTTATCTCAGAAATGTGATAATATAAAAGTAATTTCAAGTTCATTTACGTATAATATTCATTTAATAAGTTATTCATTACAATGAATATAACACTTAAAAAATGTATTTTTAATAAACTTAATAAAACATTAAATTGTTAATTACTTATCTTTACAATAAGTTTTCTAGAAATAATACTTTAGTCTAATGTTATTATGAAGTTTTGAATTAGTTTTATATAATTTTTTTTTATTTACTACTTTAAAATTAATAATGCTTCATTTAAAATAATTTTCAGATATACAATCTATGTTAAAAAAAATCAACTTAAAAAACAAAAGGCATAAATATAAACTATCACTTTAATACTTACAAATTTTATTTAAACCCATTTTCTTTTAAAACACGTTATGATAAACTTTTAAATATTTATTTATTTGCACTGATTTATAATACATTTACAAAAACATTACGATTTGTTATTATACTTTGCGGTTTTTAAAACATAATATTAACTTAGATTCTTCATTTCAATTAAATCTAAAAATTTTGTTATCTTGAAACTAAAAAAATAATTTTTTATTATATAACAAGTTAATTTAAATTCATTTATTATAAACGTTATTTTCATTTTACAAAATATAAAACAATAATTAATAACACTTTTTAAACATTTATAAGATAACCTTTTATTTATCATTAAAACATATAATATCTTGGAGTTGAATATTAAAAAATAACATATTAACATTATTCATATTAAATTTTAAAGTGCAATTACTATAATCATTCATTATTTATTATTATTTATTTATAAACATCTATATGCTTTTTATTTATATAATTCATTTGTTTTTTTATTTTACAAAAAAAAATTATGCCACAACATTTTGGCAGTTTGAACGGATTAGTTTTAATGCTGTGCAATTTTAATTATTTAAATAATATTAAATTTATTAACAATATATTCTTCATTTCATGAATTTTAAATATGTATGTAAAATAAAAATTATTATAAATTTAAAATATATTAGTACTATTTTAATGTCAATGTCTAATATAAAACTACTTATGAAAACTACATATATTTGACTGACTTTATTGTAACAAATTTATTTTAAAAAATTTAAATTGTATATGTTTTAGTTTAAACTTATTTTAGAAGATAAAATTCTAAAAAACTAGAAACAAAGTCAACGGCGTTGATTATTTTTCTTTTTAAATATAATCAAATCCATTACAAAATATAGGCCATAACATAAAAATAGTATATTTAGAATCTAAAATATTTTTAAAATAATATTTTAGAATTTAAATACTTTTAGAATCCTCACAAATAGTATTAGAAATAGATTATATATTTAATTATGTTTTTTATACACACACATATATATGTATGTATATATGTGTTTCATTCATGTATATTGTTAGAGTAGTATTTAGATCACATAAGAGTTGTAAGTTTCATGTATTTTTTGAAGAAATATATTGGGGAAAATACAAAAACAAGATACATGGTGAATCGATGAAAAAAAATATAATTATGAGTAAAACCGTAGTATGGTGCATGTGGTGGAATATGCATGTGAACATGTAAGTGGAATTCATCAAAGGAGTAGTTATCATGGAGAGCGCATCATTCTTAATACAAATGGTGGATCAATAGAAAGTATGACTAGTTGGCATAATTAAAGCAGTGTGCATTAACATTGTGCAAATTAAATATAAGGTGTTCTTAGTTGTATTACTATGGATTGGCCACAAAAATCAACCTTATTGAATCTTGTTAAGTGGGCGTGGTTGCAAGATGTGAATGTACGACATAATTAAGAATAATGATGAAATGACACTGTATAAGAACAGGTAAGAAACTATTATGAAGACACAACAGAAATTATAGATTGAGCAACCAATGCAACCCTTAGGAATAAAGGATTATGACTGACATTACAATTTAAATATGGAAGAAAAATAAATATTAATCGATATTAATCTGGATTTGTCAGAGATTGCACAAGCTGATTTATATCAAATGACACAAAAAAATGAGTAACAGCAAGATGTGAAAAGATAAAAATGAGATCATGTATATGATTGACGAACTATAATAGCAACACATAAAAGCCCTTGGATTAAACATACAAGTTCAAACAACCATACGAGCAATAAATTAAAGTATGACAAAGAGACAAAACAACTAATACGAACTAAACACTATTGGAGATTATGAGTAACAAAAAGACAGAAGAAATAAAAATTAAAAAAAAAAACAAAGTCCACGTAAAATTGGAATTATAATGGACCAGAACTAGAGTACCAAACAAAAGTATAACGATGAAATGCAAATGTATTTGCATAAGTTATGAAGATTTGAAATGAGTTCTAGCAACAATTTGCTCTCACCAAATAGAATTGTTACCTCAAGCAACAATAAGCATATAGAATGAATCCTACATTCCTAGCGAAGGTGAAGGAAGAAGTGGATTGGTATATTCAATCGAGAAACATAATGGTTATCACCAATAATTATTATTCCAAAAAAATGGAACAACTAGTGCTACGTTTGAACTATATTACATAATTGCTGAAATATTGTACAAACAAGGAAGTAACAAAGTATTAAGAATATGCATATTGGAAAAAGAAGTAAAAATGATATTACAATGAGTACATTTGACACTTTGTAGGTACATTATAGCATGCAAAGTATTACAATTTAGATTATGATGACCAACATTATTCAAGGATGGTATAGAATATTATAAGAAGTGTCTGAAATGCAACAACACCAACTAGTGCCACATCATCAAGTGCAACCGTTACATCCTAAGATGTCATTTGGGTCATTCATGAAATGGGAATGGATTTTATGGGGCCAATCAACCCTAAGAATAGTAAGAAAATCAGTACATGCTACAAATGGGCAGAGGTAATTGCGAGCAACACAAGTTGCTAAGTTATTTGTGAAAACATTGTGGTATGGTTTGGAGCACCAATGAAACAACCAAGGAATGCATTTTGTTAACAACATTATCAAAATATTATGTTCTAAATATTTGGTCAAACATTATGTCTTTACAGTTTATAATCCACAAGGCAATGGGCAAGCAGAATTTACTAACAAGATACAAAGGCTCTTAGAACAAGCTTGGTGGGGCTATAGGGTGCCGGCCTGATCCAACAAACAACCCCAACCGCGTGTATGCTAGGGTTCAATAATGACAGAAATGTTTAGGAACAATCGTAATATTCAATAAGCTCGTTGAGAGGAAGCCCGAAGTCAATTACATGATAATGGATAAAGATAATGCTAAAGGCGTTAACATTTTGTAAATATGCAAAAAGGTGCTCATAAAAATGTAGAGTGGAGTATTCTACAAGCACGTTTCAAATTGTTACAAGACCTACACATTTTTAAAAATTGAAGGACTTCAAATTCATAATGACAGCTTGTGTTGTATTACACAATATGATTATACACATGGTGAAGACAATAGGATTCGATACATTGTGTCACCCCAAGGCTGCAAAAGAGGTGATAGAGACTTGCAAGTTTTCATCCAACACATTAAAGCTTCGCAATGACCTTATTGAACATTTGTGGCAAGAAAAGGTGAACCATACATTTTTCTTACCTTCTTTTATAGTTTTTTTTTTACCAATTCTCTTTCAATTTTGCCATCTGCTTCCTCAATATACTTTGTTTCTTCAACTTAAAGTACTGCTTACTTGTCTCATCCCACCCCCAATGGCAATGCTATTATGGTCTGCTCACAAGTCTTTCTCAGCGTATTGTTCAACTACCATATGCAAATGCAACATCTCATTTATTGCTTTTGTCCTATTGACTACATGTATAAACTATATGAAAGTCTCGAGCAGCAACATCCTCAAACTTGTTGAGCTTGGCCTTTTTTACGATGGATTGGTATAATGGCCTCAACAATCATCTTGTCTTCAAGTTCATTGGCTTTATTATCTTTAATAGCATTTTCGTCAATAACACATAAATTGAATAGACTATTTAAATAGTATGAAGCAGAAACATCTCTATGTATGTGTGCATGTGTGGGTATAAGGTGACACTAGTATGTTCTTTTTAATGAAAGATCTTATTGTTAGAGCATAATATCTTTTTTCTTTCTTTGTTTTTTTGTGCCTTTCTTGGCTTCTACCACAACTTGAATTTGGGTGCTTTATTATATGTTACAACCCGTATAACGAATCAAAGAATATTCCTAGAAAGGTATAAGCTAGAATATTCCTAAAGAGCTATACCTAGATCTAAGAGAATTAAGGGCACACAAGATGGAAGCCTTTTTAGAGAGCAGCGTGGAGACTAGAGACAGCTCGGGGGAGGTCGGGTGGTTTTGTGAGGGTCTCTAGTTTGTACGTAGTGGTGCTAACAATTGGTATCGGAGCAAGGTTCGAGATGAGTGCCTGGTGGGAAGGAGGATAATACCACATGTGTGAGATTGGACACTAAAAGGCAAATTGTCCAAGGACAGGGTTTCAATGGTGGTAAGGACAAGTAGATGCCTAAGGAGATGGAGCGTGGAGAGGAGCACAAAGGAGACTTCTCTAAACCACAAGGTAAATTTCTATTTGTTCTTGCTCAATAGGTAAACTACATGGCACGGAGGAGCCCACACACGTGCTATTGTGGTGGAGGGACGACTTGGTGAGCGTCCAGTGCGAGTCCTTGTGGATAGCATGAGTAGCGATAACTTTGTGTCAACAAAGTTAGTGGAGGAGTGCAGCTTGCCCACAATCAATATGAATTTGAAGGCTCAACTATCACACAGAGCTACAGTGCTTGTGTGGAGGAGTTACAGCTGGAGGTTGGCAAAACCCAGCTGGTGGAGCTGCGCGAAGAGCCTCAATACGAGATTGAGGGCTCAGCTATCACACAGAGCTACATGCTTGTGTGGAGGAGTTACAGCTAGGTTGGCAAAACCCAGCTGGTGGAGCTGCGAAGAGCCTCAATACGAGATTGAGGGCTCAGCTATCACACAGAGCTACAGTGCTTGTGTGGAGGAGTTACAGCTGGAGGTTGGCAAAACCCAGCTGGTGGAGCTTACGAAGACTGTGCCTCAATACGAGATTGAGGGCTCAGCTATCACACAGAGCTACAGTGCTTGTGTGGAGTTACAGCTGTAGGTTGGCAAAACCCAGCTGGTGGAGCTGCAAGAAGACTGTGCCTCAATACGAGATTGAGGGCTCAGCTATCACACAGAGCTACAGTGCTTGTGTGGAGGAGTTACAGTTAGGTTGGCAAAACCCAGCTGGTGGAGCTGAACGAAGACTGTGCCTCAATACGAGATTGAGGGCTTAGTTGTCACACAGAGCTAAATTGCTTGTGTGGAGGAGTTACAGAGAGGTTGGCAAAACCCAGCTGGTGGAGACTTTCTTTCTTGCGAAGCTAGTGCGTGTGGATCCTAAGATCTAGTGGAGCACCAAGCACATGAAGCTTGAGTATAGTGAAGTGAAAGACACTTGGTTTGGAACAAAGCTTGAGTCTCCAAACAAGTTCTTTTACTGTCACCTTGAGCAAAGCTGTTGTGCGAGGAGTTTGCTGACGTCTTCCCTCCTGAGCTACCTCATGGCTACCACATGCAAGAGGTGTGGAGCTGGAATAGGGTACGAAAGCCATTTACCGTAAGCCATTCCGACTGAGCCATGCTAAGGAGCAAGAGGTTAAGAGACAAGTGATGGAGCTATTGGAATATGGCTTCATACAACTGAGCAAGTCTCCATTTGGTGCACCAGTATTGCTTGTCAGGAAGAAAATGGCACCATGAGGATGTGCATAGACTACAGAGCTCTCAACAAGCAAACAGTGAAGGACAGGATGCCCATGCCATGTGTGGATACTATCATGGATCATCTCGGTGGAGCCAGAGTGTTCACCAAGATAGTTGGGCATTTCGAGTTCACTGTTATGCCATTCGGCTTAACAAATGCCCCAGTCACATTCACTCGGTTGACGACTGAGGTGTTTGGTGACTACTTGCACGACTTTGTGGAGATCTTCCTCAACGATATTCTTATTTACAGTAAGAATATGAAGGAGCATGTGCAGCATTTGCAAGAGTTCTTCAGTTGTTGAGGGAGAACAAGCTCTATGCAAAGAAGAGCAAATGTGCATTTGCTCAGTGCAAAGTGGAGTATTTGGGTCACATTGTGACGCCAAGTGGAGTGAAGACTGATCCACAGAAGGTGGCAGTGGTGGAGCAATGGCCAGTTCCTAGCAATGCAAAGAGTTACGGAGTTTCTTGGGCATGGCTGGTTATTACGCGGTATGTCAAGGATTATGCCAAGAAAGCTTCTCCGTTAACTAGGTTGCTGAGGAAGGACGTTCCCTTTGCATGAAGTGCTTCAGAGAAGAGCAGTTTCCAAGCTTTGAAACAAGCTTTGGTACGTGCACCAGTTTTATGTATTGCAGATCCCTCTAAGCCTTATGAGGTATCGTGTGATGCAAGTGGAGTGGCCATTGGAGTTGTACTTATGCAAGAGGGAAGGCCTATTGCTTATAAGAGTCGTACTTGAATCCTGCAGAGCAACAATACTCAACGTATGAGCAAGAACTACTGGCTATTGTTAATGCATTATGAGTTTGGAGGCACTATCTTTATGGTGCAAGTTTCAAAGTGTTTACAGATCACAAGACTTTGGTGTATCTGTTCAAACAGAAAGAGTTAAACTCTCAGCAAGCTCGCTGGATGGTTAAGCTCATGGAGTTTGGCAAATTTCCTATTGAGCATTGCGTGGGAAAGGCTAACGTGGTGGTATATGCTTTGTCACGCGTTAGGAGAGCCACAGTGGTTAGAGAATTCCAAACACGCTTATGTAATGCATTAACAAGGACGGTCAGTGAGTTTAGCCAGGTAGTTCAACATGCTCAAGCACAAGACGCTGAGGTGCAGGAGCTCAAGGACAGCTAGAGCCACCATTCTCATTTTAGGATGGAGTTTTGTACTACAATGGCCGTGTGTATCTTCCTCGTGTGGACCATTTGATCAACCAGTACTATATTTCCATCATGATCACCCGGAGGCTGGTCATTTTGGGGGGGAAACGTATGAGTTGATCAAGAGAAGGTTCTATTGGAGGAATATGAAAGCTAATATCATAGAGTACTGCAGGACTTGTGACAAGTGTCAGCAAGTAAAGGTGCCCAGGGAAAAACCAAGTGGGCTATTAGTACCATTGCCTATTCCAGACAGGCGATGGGGCAGTATCTCTATGGACTTTGTCACCCATTTGCCAAGGACACAGTGGCATTGGAATGAGTCCATATTATGCTATGTTTGGACGGCATTCCAAGACAGCTTTTGAGCTGGGTTTAGCAAGTAAGAAAGCTCAAGGCAACATGGATGAGGAAGCTAAAGATCTGAGTGTTGAGCTTAGAAACATTCAGAGTTTGTGCAAGAAGAACTTACAAGTAGCTCAGAGCCGAGCTATCAAGTTTGTTAATGAGCACAGAAGCTTCCAAGAGTTCCAGGTGGGAGATTATGTATATCTGAGTGGTATTTGCCACACATGTAAGGCGAACACTGTTGTGGCCTTACGGAAGGGACACAATGATAAGTTGTCTCCTAGGTACTCAGGTCCTTATGAGATTCTGGAGCGTATCGATAAGGTGGCATATCGACTACGGCTGCCAGAAGGAGTGAGGGTGCACCCAGTGTTTCATGTTAGCCAGTTAAAGAGAGTACTCACAAGGAACGAGTCCCGGGTAGATTCTTTGTGGATGTACAAGGCTAATGATACAGGACCAGTTGAGTAAGTTATACTGCCCTTGAGGACAAGGACTTGCTAATGGGGGGAGGATTGTTACGACCCGTATAACGAATCAAAGAATATTCCCAGAAAGGTATAAGCTAGAATATTCCTAAAGAACTATACCTAGATCTAAGAGAATTAAGGGCACACAAGATTGGAAGTCTTTTTAGAGAACAGCGTTTGGAAATTAGAGACAGCTCGGGGGAGGTCGGGTGGTTTTGTAAGGGTCTTTAATTTATACGTAGTGGTGCCTAACAATATAGCACATTCCAATCTGCAATACTTTCCAAAAGGGTTCCTTTTAGCTCGAAATACATGGACATCGTTGATGCATGTCACTGTTGATATCTTGAGATGTGTTTTCGCTTTAATTGTGAGCAAGCACCTGCGTGTAGGCTCCATTGAACTTGTTAACGAGTTCGTTGCAAAATCTTTTAGCAGTTGACCAGCCCATCAACATCAAATCTGGTCTCAAGCAGTAAAGAATTTGACTTTGAACTTTCCGAAAACTTTATAGAAAACTTTGTTCTCTTTATCGGGTCCTCACTAATCTCCAACCAAGATTTTGTGAGAAGCTCATCCTCTGTATAAGACCAAGTTTTAGATTACTTTTCCCTTGGTTGTGCTTCTTGATTCTCAAGGGTGGCTGCTCGACGCTCACAACTAAGTAATAAGTAGGACACACGTCCTAACTCACAATGTGAGTATCATATGTGCATTGTCCTTTAGGACGCATGATGCTCAACTATATGTAACAGTGTGTCTGCAAGTAAGTACACGCGCGCGCGCGCGCACACACACACATATATATATATAATATGAAGATTTTAAACAGAATGTACATCGTTTTCATTGTTTCTGGATCTTATATAGTATATATATAGCATTCCTACGTGTGTAATTGCCTTTACACACACTTATACGTACCCGTATATATGAAGTGACATCTTCTTAGCAGAGATATTGGAGTACTTATTTATATTTCATCCAGAGGCACAACCAGGGCATGTTCTAGAGTTGCACCCTAAGCATGGTTAGGACATTAACGTCGCTTGAAGGTGTTTTCTAGCATGAGTTTTGACCATGTCAGGTGTGGAAGTGTGTGTTATATTAAATAGTTATTATATAAGTGTATTACTATATAGTTTAAAGTAATTACTTGAGTATGTAATAATGTATTAAATTAAATATTAGAATTTGATAAGCTATTTAAATTTACTAACTAGATTAAACTTTTTGCAAGTTGGTATTTTTGGAATCTACTAGTATGATTTATATATATTCTCTATAAGTGTACATACACATTCATATACTCTTTGTGTTGCCACCTAAGTGCCGTTCAGACCTTGACCCTCCTAACGGGTACTTACATAGCTAGTTTTTGGTCCTCTACATAAGGCAATTGCCTTACGTTAGACGTCTTTATCGAATAGTTTCTCACATGCCTCACCTTTGGTAACCTGTAAATCTTATCCACCACGTCTTGTATGCCAGCCTGTACCATCATCACACATAACCTCTAAGAACATTGGTAACATGAATATGCCATTGATTATCTATCTCAAATAGTTACTTGGAGTAGTTGGTAGACACTCAACCGTCGATAGTATGTTAGCAACATCCTCATGCCATTGAAAACGTCCACCTAACATCGGTACAACTATGCCCAACTTAAACCTAGCAACATCCTTATCTCATGGTCTTGTTCACCACCCCGACCTATCCCAGACCTTGTCGAACTTGCATTGCAAACTCTAAACTTGGCTTTGGCATTCTATGCCAAACCATCTATAAACCTTATATGCAAAAGACCCAGTGTATATACCTTATATATATATAGGATTTATTAGGCTTCATTATCGTACTACAAGATGCGAATAAAGTACTTATACTCTGGACAAAGGCAGTAATAAAACCAAGGCATATTCTGCCACAGTTGAGAACTTGCTTTTCAATATATGTACACAAGCTTTGTAAACTTCATTAAGAATTACATAATTTTATTTACTGTAATAGTAACTTGGCTTTTTTATACAAACATTGGAATCCGTACACATTGACAGTTGCGTGCACGCACGTGCATGTGTGACACATGAAACTCGGTATTGACAGATAAAACACAGATTAACATTAAATGCCTAGTTAAATGAGATTAAACGACCTAATCGTTACCTTACTTGACAGCATTTACCGATCGGTCTGACAAATCCGTATACACAAATGACACTGGAATTGTTGGTAATCCATTATGATGCATGCAATACAATATATATGTGTAATATTTATATAACGTATATAAATACATACGTTGAACATGGAATGGTATACTCGGATATCCTGGCTGGAGCTTGTGTATATGTGTTTATGGAATATGTACACACTTTAAATATATATATTAATATATAATATATATATTATAATATATATATAAAAAGAACCAGTTTGATATTATGTAAGCACATTTACACTAAATAGGAAATGGCCAAGCAACTAGCTTGGCGCTTGGCACCATTTCTCCCCTTGTCCTTGTTAGGGGAAACCTTTTTGCCCTTTCCTGTAAGAGAAACCTTTTCCCCATTGTGAAGAGCCCCTTTCCCCAGCCTTTTTGCCCTTGTCGGGAGAAACCTTATCAGCCTTTTGCCCTTGTCGGCAAGCAACCTTCTCGGCAGGGCAAACCTTTTGGCTCTTGGCGAAGCCCTTCCGCTGGCAGAGGGCGACCTTATGTCCTCGGACTGGGCAATGCCGGTGAGGAAGGGAAATGAGGCCAAGCAGCTCCTGGTCAGTGTCCTCTGCGCCACGGTAGAAAGCCGAAATGGGCACGGCATTCTCCTGGTTGTACTTGTAAGTGCTGGGAGTGTCGTCTACAACCACGACCTTCTTCATGTCCTGCCCAGGTCTTGAGCAGCTTATGCTTCACGCGGCACGGGCGTCAGCACGACTCCCCAAACAGCCGGAATGAAATCCTACCCTTGTCGATGTTGTCCACTACTTGACTCACCAGCTCCCTCGGTGCCGCCGTGAACAGGACAATCTCGTACAGTCCCGCCATTGTGTCCAGGAATTCATCCAGCCCCCCGCTTCACCTCGCCGTGCACCAGCGTGTGGTCCAGATCCAGCACCAGAGTCGGGCGCCCCATGTGCTGCGGCCGCTGCTGCTTGATCAACATCCTCGCACAAGAAGCCCTAAAACCTAATCCTCCCCTGTAGATTTGGCTTTTTCTAGGGCAAATGCCCCTAATTATCCGACTGCAAAAGAGGCATATTCCCAAACAAAGGTTTGGTCTCGAGGTACGTGCCCTAAAGTATTTAACCGCAATCATTCTAGCTACAACGAGGTTACCCCTAGTACGTGCCCTTGAAGGCAATCATAAGAAGATCGTAACTATAATATTCTACAGATTATACATCCTGTCATCAGAAGTCTATTTTAGAAGACGGGGACACGTGCACATGTACGCTAGCGTAAATAGTTAACCGTGTACACATATATGCCTGCATTGTGTATAACCTTAGAGAACGATTTAAAGAACCTAGTTTTAATGGTAAGAGACACATTTAAAATTAATTAATATAGGATTATAACTGCAGCAAACTTCAAACGGTGCTCTTTACGTAGTCGCCGCATGGCTCAAACGAATTGAACCCAGAAACGTAATGAGCTTGTCGGAAGGAATTTCCGGCTTCGATCCCCTGCTGACCGAACTGACTCTCGAACTCTCTCCGCAGAAGAGACCCATCATTGATGGGCAGATATATCCTTGATATGTTGCAGATCCGATAAAATCCGCTTGATCGAGCCTCCATGCAATAGCTGTGACGCTCCTTGAGTAGATAGCATGATCCCATGTCGAGACAGTAGATGGATTCCCCCGAATAAACGAATTCAACATCACTAAAACCCATCCGCCTGTGAAATACCACGTTGCCCAGTAATTTGCCGATGTCACGGCATACTTCCCTGTCCGTCAGGCCCAGGACGCTGAGATCTTTCCCCAGGACGCAGGGATGCGTGTAGAACGTTCCAAAATCCGGCAGCTTCTCATGTCCCATCCACAGATCCCAACACGACTTGGATGAATGCTCATCTGGATATCCTAGAGTGTATAGCCGCTCCAGATTGTCGCTAGTGATGTCAGGTATTTTACTTTGAATCATGCACGGTTGCTGGAACTCCTTGGCGCTAGCTATCGCCTTGTGGTACTCACTGGGCACAACTGCAGGGTGTGCTCGAGTGAGAATTCTCCCGCAGGTGGCAGTACAGACAATTTCCGGGACATTGATGCACAATCCGCTCTCCAGTGCAATGTCCTGAAGATTTTTCTGAGATTTTGCTTCCCTCTCCAGATCCTCCCATGTCTGATTGAATCCCCCTTCTTTATGGAATACTTTGAGAATGTTCCCAGCATTAAGATCATAAATTTTCCATGATTTCCGATTTTAAGACATGCCGGTGCTCCTATAGGCTTCATTCTCTCTTCAAAAGTGACAAAATGAAACGAATTGAAATTGATTAATAAAATGGAATATTCCAGTATATTCTTTTATTACTTATTAAGAACCTTTTAAGATAGTTAATAAAGGCAAAAAAAACTCTAACAACATTATATAAAAAATCTAGCACGCATTTAACTATATGATTACAATGTTTTACATGTTGATTAATTGATTATATTTTCTTTTCATAATTTAAAAAGCTATTGTAAAATTCAATTTAAACTAGTTATGTTAAAATTACACAAAATAATGTTAAAAATCACTGCTATTTTAATAATAACATTTGCCACAATTAATTACAATGTTCAAATTTATACAACATAATATTCAAAGTAATAACTTTTTCACAAACCAATTAAAATGGTAAAAACAGAATCTTCAACAATAGTAATTTTAAACCATGCTTCTTTTACTAATCTTTATACAGATAAAATGTTGAAAATATATATATATATATATTTATTTATATAGGTTTATAAAAAAGGAACTAATTTAGTTTTTTTCATTTGTGCATAGCATTCCATTTATTATCCTCCACCGGGCGGATAATACGTATATTCATACTAAAGGTACGTAATCAAATAAATATAAGTTAAATAAAAATAATAATTAAATTAAGAATTTAATTTATGATAATTAAAATATAACAGAGTTAAGATATAGAAGTTAAAGGTCCAGGTTAGAGATAATTTTATTAAGTTAGGAATAATTAAACCCGTGCATAAGAGTTGAAATATAAACTTATCCGAGCTAAAGATAATAATTAAGTTAAAGATAAATTCACCATGTTAAAATTAATAATTAAGAGGTAAACTCACTAAGGCACATTAATTAATTAATTAATAATAAATAATTAAGCCCAACAACAGTACTAATAGAAATATATATATATATATATATTAGCTTTTATTAAGGTACTAGACATGTAGCTTATAAATTGTAATAGTTGTAAGGAATTAAAAATGTTGATTTTATGAATATATTTATTATTGTTTTAATCAGGAAATTTTCCATAGGCTTTTATAAATCTCTGTTTTTCTCTGAACTAACTGGAAAAATTTATGTTTAGAAGTTCAAGTGCTGACCAGGACAATATATCATATATAATTAATATAATTATTATAATATCAATGTTCTTTAATATTAATATAATTAATATAATACCATTTAAAGTTTTAGATTTTATCAATATTTTACTATTGTTTGATTATGTTATGTAACCTGTTGGTTCAAAATAAAATAATAATAAATTTTATGTTTAGAAGATTGTTTTGTTTTTTTTATCAAACTATATAATTAGAAAATTAAGATTATAAAAAAATGTAATGTGTTCAATTTTTATTTGAAAAGTTAATTAAGGTCGATAATGTCATTTCATGTTATTGTCCTTTTTCTAGTCACACGCACACGCGCACGACAATACACCGCCTACACACCTAAGCGCGAGGCTGTTTAGGGTCAATGTCCACAAAACAGGACAAAGATACACGCTAGCTGGCTTTGTGTATGTTTGTACAAACAGAAAAAACAGTAATCTCTGTACATTTTCTTAATGAAACTTTTCTAAGTACACGCACACGCACACACATACGTACGTTTGTGTTTAATTTTCTATTGAATTTTTTTATAGAAAAAAACATTAAACAATGATGAAATTATGGAGTGAACAGATATATACATATGTACCTGGAGTTCAAGCATGTGTATAACCCGTACCTCGTACAATATACACGTGGGATGGATATCTTCGCACTGCTTTTACTCCACACACATGTATGCAGTCGCATAAACTGACGTTTGTACCTAGGTATTTTAACGGATATTCGACGAGCACATATGCCTCGTCAACCTCCGTAATGCAAATAATATGCTAGGTATATATTTTATATACTATGCAGAGCCCTACATATGGTTGTGATTAAGAAATGCTTAGGTTCTAAGCGATTAAGGTCCTTTTAAATTTCATAGTCGAGATGCAAATTATCGTGGGGCAAACTGTTATAATAATAACAATAAGTATTATTATAAATTAAAGAACACTGTGACGTGGCTCATTATCACTGTACGTCGTTTATACGAACCATTATAGCTATACTTGGTTGACCATGGTTAGGTTTGTAGTAAGAGATTCCTAAATATTCTTTTTGGATGAAGAAGATTTATAGAAATTTTATCAATATATTTATTATTGTTTGGATCATGTTTTAAAAACTCCCCATATCCTATGTAACCTGTCTATTCAAAATAAAATAATAGTAAATCTTTTCATAGGCTTTTATAAAATCTCTTATAGATAACTAGAAAAACTTATGTACAATACAAATAAGATTATAAAATCAATGAAAATGATTGACCAATGAGATGTAGGAGTATAATTGTTAAAAAACTATTTTTTATTTATTTTTTATCATTGTAATTATCTATGAAAACATGTTATTAAACCAACAGATTTCCTATAAAACCTATGAGAACCAAACTTCACAACCACCCCACTTCCCCTAACACCTATAGATGCACTTTTCTTCTCCTTTACATCTTTCTGCCTGTGCATGTTTAAGGTTTACTTACATGTTATTAAACATGTGATTAAATTTTAAGGTAAGGTGAGTTGAGACAAGGAGTTTAAGTCACAAAGGTGAAAGCCAACTTCAAATAAGAATTTGTCATGATTTAATATAAACTAAAGATAGTTTGTGATAATCTTAACTGAGTTTGACATGAACTTATAAAGGTTTATAATGATTTATTTCATTTCATACACAATGAAATTATTTTGTAGCAAATCAATAAAGTTAGATTTAATTGGGTTCGTTTTCATATCATAATCAACTTAGGAGTACTTATAGTCATATATTGATAAAAGTTGATTAGAATTTATTTATATTAATTTTCAACGATTCAACATTAACAATTGATATATGTCACAATTTTAATTGAAATATCTATTTGAGTTGCTTATTTTAAATAAGAATTGATCAAAATTGAATTGCATTAACTTTTAGAATTATTAATTATATTTATCATGAACTTAATTCAGTTAATTTTAAAAAAATTTAATCAACATTTTGTTTTGCCATAGCTCAACTTAAAAAGATAATTTTAAAAATAGTCAACTAACAAATTTTGTATATATTACTTACAAATGTTAAAGTTTTGATTTGAAAAGTGAACAACATGACTAATAAGTATCATTTTACATTGTAATGTATAAACAATACTAAGTCTTTTAAAATAACTTAAGATTAAACTTAGATACCCAAGTATGTAAAAGACTTAATGACATTCATTTGTCCCTTATCTTTATGATATTGTCTCAAGATACTTAAATAGACTATAACATAACCGATGTGTGTTCTTATATACCCATAATATATTCTAATGCATTAACCTTTATAGTTACAAGAACAAAGTGTACAACCCTTATTAAACTATGAAGAGTAACTTAATAAAGCTAATGAGAGAATGCTATAATTAATTAAATATTTGAAAAACAATTTTATGTATAAGGAATTTGATACCAAGGTATGGTGTGCTAAGTGTAAAAATCATAAACATAATATTATTTTCTTAATTAAAATGTGGCATGCGTGGAAAGAAGAATGAGGAATGAAAGAAAAAAGAAAGGCTGATATGACAAATTGTTTTATATAAAACAACCTCATGTTAACACATTTCCATCTCATAATAGGAAGCTTTATTATGGGGCAAATATTGAAAATTAAAAGAAATGTTCAATAATATAAGTAATGCTCTTTATATAGAAAGAAATTATAATAACAAGCTAAAATGATCATATTTAAAAAAGAAACTTATAAAGATCAAAATGCAATATGTTTCTTTACTATATTCATAAAGTTTTAAGATATTCCACATCTTGGGAAATAATGTCACAAGAACATATTATATTATGTTAAATGACACACAATATAACACCTAAAGCACACTGTTTAGGATTGTGTCATGAATTAATGCTAATGGGTTAAATAATTTAGCAAGTAAGCATGTTTGCATTCGTATTAGGGTGCTAAGCCTTAGGCATTTAATCAATGAAGGGTTAATTATGTAATTGAGTGTGCTAATTAGCACACTTGATTATAAGTGTTTTCCATAAGGGTGTGTGAACATCGAACAACATAAGCTCATTAATATGAGCCTAAGCACTCGTTTAATCATATGTTTAGGGTTTTTCAAACATAACTTAAAGGTTTGTTTAGTACAACACTTGTGTTGCTTCAAGTGTGCACTTATGTTAACACTAAGTACTAACTCTAGGACTTGGTTTAGCCTCACAAACCTTAAAAGGTTAGCCATGATCAGGGTTTCTTTATCTCTATAAAGGGGTTGTACTTCTAGATAAAGATGATTCCTCAAAAAGGTAAGTGGTGATCCTAAAGTCTATTCTTTGGGGTTTAGGATATAATTATTTTAGAGGACTTAAGATAATACTATAAGTTTCATGTCTATTTGATTTGAATTAAATTCTCATAGTTATATTAAAAAGTTATTGATTACACAAAGTATTAACGCTAAAAGGCTATTTGGCAATTAGATATTAGCCTTTGTTAAATTTATAACAACATATATTTTTGTACTTCATGCAAATAAGAAAAACTTTACATAACACTTCAAACATCATTTACATAATACTCTTTATATAATCAACTCTATATGAATTAAATTAAAACCTTATTAATTTTCATTTTTATCGAGCGAAGTGCTTTTAAAATGTAATGAGTGATAGAAATATATTATTTTTTTGAGATAATCCTTGACACAATCAATATTGAATGATATCTTCTTAATTAAGACCTAACATAATATTTGTAAGATCTTTCCAATTGATAATATGAATTTATGTTAATGCAATATACAAATGTTCTAATAAAATAAATTTGATATCAATAAATCTCATTTGTTTTTTAATACCACATCACCCTATATATGTATCGATCAAGTTGAGGATGTATAATTGTCTACAAAAAATATAGAAAGCTTTACATAACTTTCAAAATTCTAAGAACTCATTTTATTTTATCCATAAATCTCAATAAGCTTATGAAAAGTAATAATTTTGTGATACTGACTTATATATTGACTCATTTTTTTAATTCACCTCGTTTCAAAATTTAATTGCTCACTTCATGTTATTATAATTTTACTTTACTTCAACATTTTAAATATATATGCCTTATAAATTTTTAAAACTTGTATAACAATACTTGTGTATTTGGCTTTATCACATGTTTACATATATTTTCACATTTCAAGTTAAGTTTAAAGAGAAAAAATTTAATATTATGTTTAAATACAATGTTGTGATGACTCACTTTTTCAATTCACCTCGTTTCAAAAATGAATTGTCACTTCATGTTATTACGGTTTACTTTACTTCTACCTATTGAATATATTATCAGTGAGTAATTATATGAAACAGTCAGGTTAATTACACATAAGCAATATTTTTAAGATATGTTACTTAAAAGAAAATGATTTAATTTACAATTTCAAAACCTTAATACACTGACACATATTCTAGTTATTATTATAACTGAGGAATATTAATGATTTAACAAGTAAATAGTCATTTAGTGGGTAAATAGTGTGGTTTACCGGTGACTATATATTATATAATAAAAAACACATGCGTGCACGCACGCACACACACAGAGATATATATATATATATATATATATATATATATATATATATATATATATATAATATATATATTACTTATTTATGCAACTTCTAAATCCTTTAGTATACTTTATGATTTATCAATTCCCCATAGTGTATCGTTATGAAATCTTTTATCTCATAGATATAGTGTGTGTATTTATATCTATATATCATACTACACTCACACAACACATTAGTTTTTATTATTTTTATTATTATTAGTAATAAAGCTAAAACGGCAATTAAAAGTAATATATTAATAGTAAATAAAATTATATCCAAGATATTCTCAATATTCTCAGGTATCTTCCTCAGGTTGACCCGGAAATGCTTGTTGCCTAAATAAATATATAATAGAATTTATAAATTTATAAATGATTTAATTTAAATTAAATAAAGTTAATAATATCCAGAACCCCAGTTGCAATTAATATAATATATATTAAGATTTATATATTTTTGAGTCGTATACCGAACTCCTAACATTTATACGTGTATCTATATAACTGCTGCAGTATATATATTTGTGTGGAGAGAGAGTTCTATATTTCTTTATATATAGTGTATCAAGTCTTATGTATATGTATCATCACATATTAGCACTATATATTATTAGTAGTGAATATGCTCAATAATATCATACATAATGTATATATAATATAACATAAGTCTAAGTGAGAAAAAATAATATTCCTGTTTAAATCCTCCTATAGATATTTCTATATATACTTACTCAGATATACAGTTATACAAATATAGCTATCTCTCTCTCTCTCTCTCTCACACACACACACACACACACACCACGCCAGCAAAGAATAACACGTCAGCAACTGGGCTTCTGAGTATGTATGCATCAAGCCTTGTCCACTGCAACATAACTGTAGCATCCCGTAGGGTTTACCAAGAACTTCACCTGCAAATATATACACGTGTGTACGTGTGCGTGTGTTTGTATATATGTTATACGAGTATATTAGCAAAGTCTTACAAACTGGTGGTCATATTTCACATACTTGTGCAGCAAACATGGTTAGCAATAAATATATATATATATATATATATATATACTGATTATTTTTTTGTTAATATCATTAATTTTTAAACGGGTGTATTTACTGGTGATGTACATCTTTCTTGGCTGTTAACTACAATGAGCACACACGCTGTATTGTGTGTGTGTGTGTGTGTGTGTGTATATATATGTTGTGTGCGTGTGGGTGGTGGGGACGTGAGTGTGTTTATGCATATAGATATATCAATATGTACGGTAGCAACATTATTTTGTTATAATGAACATACATAAGGTTTATATCGACGATTACATAGGGTTTCATATAACTAATTATAGGCTTGTTATATTTTTTTAATTTTAGAACTTGTATAAGTTAATAGTGTCAAACTTAATTAATCTAATATTTATAAACATTAACTCAAACTTTGCTAATTGTACGTTCAGCAACCAAACTTATGCTACCCTTAATCCACTCTTTAACCCTTATTTTCTTGCCCTTAATGACCTTAACATACGCTTGCCCTTATACGCTTGAGTATGTTTACGTATAACGACATTGACCGGTATTAGAGTGTCAAGCATCGCATCCGTCCGATAGATTCCTTTGTAGATTTCGGTGTGGAATTTTGTTTAAGTATATACGTATCTTTTTTATATATGTAAAGATTACATATGTAATTGAGTTCTAAATAATTTGTTAAATATTAATACAATTTCTAACCTTAATAAAATTCTCTTTCATTAAGGTTAATCCATTTTTCACCTTATTTAACTTTGTGTATATATGTGTATAGGTGTTTATGGATGTGTATTCCTGCTTGTGCATGACATGCATTCTTTGAGTTTTATAATGTAATTTAATGGAGTTTAATATTTTAATCTCGGGTTTTACAATTCTCCATGTGTCGGTGCAAGCGTGTGTTGGAGGTAAAAACGTATTTATATATATAAAAGCTTGCGTGTTAAGATGTGTGTGTCTATATATATATATATATACATTTCTGCAAGGAGAAAAGTTTAATTAAGTTTATATCAAATTGAGAGAAAAATACGTTTCTTTTAGTTTAGGGATGTAGATTAACTGACTCATATATGTACGTCTTATAATTAATTAATTTTTAAATATATATTTAGAAATTATTAACCTTAATTTTATAAAATCAAGCATATTATATATTTTAAATAATGTTTAAAAGACATGCTTGAATGCATTATTATAATGATTCAAATCTTAAATGTATTTTTATAACGATTCAAAAGGACAATGTCAATGTCACTCACGTAAACAAAGAGCATCTATATATAAAATAAAGATGGTTAGAATACAAAATGGTTAATTAAGCAAATATGCATAGGTTTTTTTTTTCCTTTTATTTATTAACTTAATTATAAACAAACTTAACTTATAATTACTTAACATCATGTTAGGATATGTATAGTAAGGACATTTATGATTATACATTAATTTATTTCATATCACCAGGAATATCAATATAATTCATTTTTAATTCTTAGTAGGTAAACATTTAAGTACATAAAAAATATTATTCGATCTTTATTCTTATATTTGTATACAACTAAATAATCATCATTAATTAAATCATATTTAATAGTTTTTATAGTATTTATGATTATGGTTAAAACTCCTTAATACGAATCTATGTCTTAACCTAGGCATGAATATTAATTACATTCAACACTTACATAATTGTGTAAGTCATTATATATTTTACACTTTTTACATTATATCACACACGTATATGTACGTTGGTTATGTGCATCTATAAGTAATTTTAAAATATAATTTAATGATCATCGCTCAAATGTGTACAATCGTAACAATAAACATCCTAACTTATAGATTGAATGTTATAATAATGATTAAACATTTATATCACCAGAAATATCAATTTATTTTGTTTCTTATTTCATAATGTATACATGAATATATCTGTCCATAACATGTAAAGGTGTACATAATTATAAAAGTTGAACAAAGTAAAATAACTTCAAAAGTAAAAAAGAAAATATGAAAATTATATATGCTTGCTTTATTAATTATTTTGTATCTTACATTTATTTTCTATGTAGATCCTTTTTTATTTGTGTTATATATTATATATATACAACATTATAATGTAGAATGTATAGTATAGAGTGTATAACCACTCACCTTTTTAGCTTGATAAACATGTTAAATTTTAATCAGTGAAGAAAAATGGCTTTTTTAATCGATATAATAAACATAAAGTATTGAAAAGAACAGATAAATACAAAATGTGATACTTTGTTTAGTTACAAAACCCTGATTATATACATGAGACCCTCTGCCATGTGGCACACATGTATACATGACACTGACACATGGGGCCTGGATCACTACGCATGTGTGTATATACACATGCGTATATACAGTATCTTATATTATCTTGCCTTTTGTAGCTGTGTAGATGGTGATGGATCTGATGGTCCTGAATCCATGTGAGATGGCTCATCTAAGGTATGACCGAATGTACTCAACGAGTCTCAAACAATAAACCGTTTCATTTGAACTACGTGAACTATTTCAACCTCATGAGATCCCACTAACTGTACTTGATACACCTGAGGACAACCTTTCGGAGTACTCGGTAGGGACCAAGCCACTTTTGTAATAAACCAGTTGCAATTCCAAGTGTAGTTAGCTTGGGAAAACGTATCAGTACTAAGTCACCATCAGCATAATCTAGTGAAATTTGATGTCGTACATTATAAGAAAATTGCTGCCGTATTTGAGCTCGACCAAGATGTTCAGCAAACTCTACACGCAAAAGAGGCAAGATAGCATCCAAATGTCGAGCCCACATCTTTGCATCTCAACACATGGCAGATTCAATAATAAATTCACTAGGCAACTTAGGATCATATCTATACAATGCCTTGAATGGAGAGATACCAATCGAATTCTGAATGCCTGTTACATAAGCAAATCTGAAGCATCGCAAATACCAATCCCAGTTAGTGTGATTGAAATTCACATACTTCGAGATTATACCCTTGAAGGTCCAATTCAATCGCTCCACCAATCCATCAATTTGTGGATGATATGAAGAGGCAAATGAGTGTTTTACCCCTAATCTTTTACACAACACGGAATACCTCTGTAATAAAGAAGGGCCATTATCTAATAACATCCACTCTGGACAAGAATGCTGCAAAACCATATTAAACAGAAATAAAGCTATTGACATAGCAGTTGCATCTGGAAGAGACCCAAATGAGTTAAATAATAAGATACAACAATGATGTACTGGTTACCTTGAGAAGAACATGGAAAAGGTCTCATTAAATCCACTACAATTACCTCAAAAGGGTGAGAGACATTGATGGATTCTAACACTCCCATGGCTTGAGTCGTAGAGGAATTCTGAGTTTGACAAATGGGACAGCTTTGAATATACCTGATCACATCAACTATGCTGGGCCAATAAAAGGATCGGCGGAACTTTTCCAACACTCGTTGATGACTAAGATGACCTCCAACAATAGGCGAATCATGATATGCTCAAAGAAGGTGTGGAACATATGTAGAGGGTATACCCAAACACCATATGACTTTTGAATGTGTTAAAATATAATAAACCATCATGAAGTCGAAATTGATCATGATATTGTCGAAACCGAGGTTCGGGAAAAGGATTTGCAAACGCATCTTGTAATTGCCTCATCCACAGTTCATGTTTTGGGCATCCTACCACTGTTCCAAGGATGGTAGTCGGCATCAAATATTGAGGGGCTTGTATCAAACCAAACGCTGCAGCTACTGCATGAGCAGACAAAGTGGAATCGGAAAAGAGTGCTCGAGAAAGTACATCCACATCCATCATTGTTCACCCAGGCCTGTGCACCACCTTAAAGTTATATACCTGGAGACGTAATGCCCATTTGGCTACACGACCCACTAAATTCTTTCGTTTTAATAAGAAAGTGACAGCAACATGATCACTCCAAAAGTGTTTCACTTCCATGTAAGTAGGCATGAAGTCGTTTAAAATCCCAAATAGCAGCAAAGCATTCTTTTTCAGTAGTGGAATAATTTCGCTCAGCAGGCTCGAGTACTCGACTAATGTAAATCATCGGGTGTCAAATCAAAGAATCTGCAACATTGGTTTGCATTAACACACCACCAATACTTATATCGGATGCATCTACTCGTAAAATGAATGAACGAATAAAATATGGGTATTGAAGTAGTGGTGGAGTTGTCAAGAACTCTTTTAATTAGTTAAATGCATGCTGACATACGAGTCCACTTGAAAGGTACATATGGACGAACTAACTCCCGAAGAAGGGCAGTTTGATTAACGAGATGATCGATAAATTGATCCAAGTACTGCACCGTTGGACTTCATGTACCATACGGGGATGAGGGAACTCTCAAACAGCTCGCAACTTCATTGGATCCACTTGTAAACCTTTTCGAGATATACGGTAACCTAAGTAAGTGGTATCGATCAAACCAAACACACATTTTTCAAGTTTCAACTTCAAGCTAACTTCTCGAAATCGATCAAGAACTCGTTGTACATCATGAATGTGATCCTCCCAAGGACCAAACCCATGAATGAGCACATCATTGATGAAATCAACAGTGACATCAAGCATATCTGAAAGAAGCTCATCCATCATGCATTAAAAGGGGAGCTGAAGTCAATCCAAAGGGCATGACCAAAAACTTGTAAAGACCAAAAACTCGTAAAGACGAAATGGCATTCAAAAAACCATTTTTGGAATATCCTCCTCAGCCATAGAAACCTACCAATATGCTGATGCCAAATTCAACTTAGTAAACCATCGACTTTAACCCAAACAATTTAATAGATCAGCAGAGTTCTGAAGTGGATAAACATCTTTGATGATAACATCGTCGAGAGGTCGGTAATCCACACAAAATCGTAGAGATTCATCAGGCTTGGGAACCAAATGAGGTTCACATGCCCATGGACTCTATGATGGACGACACACATGCTTACCGATCATATCGGTAACAACTGTTCACATGGCTGATAACTATTTTGGTGACCTGCGTCGAACTAGGACTTTGAAAGGCTTTGCATTGCCAATGGGTATACAGTGTCGAGTCTTCACACGTGCACCTTGGGACAGATCAAATTTGAACAAACTTGCATATTACTGCTTAAGTTATTCGATACAGTGTGCTCAATACTCAGGTGACGGATCCAGCATTTGAACTTGTTGAGATGAACACCACCCCAAGACTAAAATCAAAGGAGCTGTATGCATGATACAAACAACAACAAGCTTCTCTATACGTAAAGGAACAGACTGTAAGACACAGACTCCAAGCGTAATATAGGAGGAGAGACTGAAAAATTAACCAATCACATCCCAGAATAATGTCAAAGACCTGGGAAGGGACAACCCTAAGAGACCCAAAGGAAAACTTAAGGTTGTCACCCATAACTAGTGTAGTTGAAGTGGTGTATTGTGATACTACACGAGACTACCCATTACCATATAAAATGTGCAAGACCTTATCTACACGTCTTAAGGGTAATGAGCAACCAATGTGCCAAAGAAGTAGTTATGGAAGACATATTGAATCTTGTATTGAAAAATCATTCACCCGTGCAGAAAATGTGAAAATTAGATGATCTGGTGGAAATTGTAATCCTTGATATGCATAGCAGAAAAAACATGAAGGTGAAGTCTCTATTGCACGGGATCCCTTTGTCGCCCGTACGATTACTGGTTTTCCGCAACAGATTCACCTACAAGAGAGCTTTGTCATCTGGAAACTCATCATCAGACATAATGGCCGCCACAGGCACACCATCCAAAACATATGGTGGACGCCAATCATGATACATATCACATGCCCGCCAAGTATGTCCAGGTGCCCAACATGCCCAACAATGAACTTGATTGGGTTGACCTACATTATTTCGATTCCTCATGTCATGAATTTGTGGATTTTGACCACCACGGGTAGGAACTGGAGCAAGTGCAAGAGGATTTCGTAGAGGTGGTCCACGAGGTCGACCGCGAAGGACTTGTCGTGCAGGCACATATGCAGCAGCATCAACCTCCATTGATCAACACGCTGAAAAGGAGGAGCAGGTAACCCAAGAGGACCACAACCCTCACCAGACACCAACTCAAATCGTTGAGCTAGTGCAAAAGCCTCCTCCAATGTGGTCGGACGAAGAACCTGAATGAATTAAATGAGTTCAAGTTGCATAGTCGGCCATAACATACCAAGCTTAATGGCTCAAGCATGTTAGGATATGCATGCCAAGCTAAATCCCCGAACCTAATACTGAACCGCATAATAGGATGTTGTCGTATCTATCGCATTGTTGAAAAGCATCATCTGAGTCTTCAACTTTGTCAAACATACGTTTGAGGCATTCCATCAACCAATTACTATTGGCTTGAATCTCCACAGCCAATCCATTATACCATTTGAGCTCGGGGCCTTCCAAACATGTAGGGAATTCTTTAAGAGCACGGGCCTTATCTCAACCATGGTAACGAACAATCATTAAAAATGATCAAACCAGTGGTATACATCATCTTCTATATCACCACAAAAAAGATTATAAAATACCAATATTCATATACACAACAAATACATATTTATATCAATAAAAAAATAATGTTTTATATAATATAATTTTGTGATTAAATAAATTGCATTGATATGGTTTATGTAAAGAACATATTAAAAAAAAACTTTAATAATAACTAGAAAATCCTTCAAACATAACATATATTAAACCTTCATTTTTAATAAAAATATACATTATTAATAAGATAAAAATAATAAATAAATTGAAAAGGTAAAGCATATAAATTTAAATTTATACATTTTATTCAATTTAAAGTGATTGAAATTAATTAATTTAAAAATTAAAATTATATTATGATCTAGATCAAACTATTAATCTTTGAATCAAATTAATTATACTTAAAAGGGAAAATGTGTAATATTTAAATAACTTATATATTATACTTAATGCAAACAAGAAAAACTTTACATAGACACTTTAATGCCACTTACATAGTGCTTTTCATATATAATTTTTTTTTTATTAATTTTAATTTTAACTCAACAAAATATATTTTAAATGCAATGTATGACGGAAATACATTGATTTTTAATAAGTAATCTTTTATATGTTTAAATGAAATCTTCTTAATTAAAACTGCAACATAATATTTAAAAAACTTATCAAGTTAGTAACATGAATGCAATATATAAATGCTCTAAAAAAAATGACATTATTAAATGCCATTTGATTTTGAATATTACATCAGTAATTTTCTCGTATATGAAATATATATGTATTAATCAAAACAAACATGTGTATGTGTTTGTGAATAATGTTAAAAGTTTTTATAAAACTCACTAAATTTTAAGAGCTCATGTTTATAAATCTTAACATACTTACAAATATTTTTTAGTAAACAAGTGCAAATAATCCTTATTTATGGATATTTTATTTTATATCATACACATTTATTAAATGTTTAATAATGCAAGGACTATATATAAATTATTAGAATATTAATTTATAAGTTATTGTACTTTATAATTTCTCAAAATATTTAATAACATCTTATTTTTCTTTATATATTTATCCACTTTAATTTAATCCATCATTTTTTATGAAACATTTTTAAAAAGTACTTTATAAGGACATATTTTAAAGTCACAATAGTGTTCCACCTTATATGTATGGTAAAAAACACTCAAAGATATCCCACTTAGAACTCTTGAAAGCTGTTATTTTAACAATCTTTTAAAATATTATTAATATGTTAGTTCTGTCTTCATGTTTGCTCATATTCATGTTTCAAAAATGTTGTTTATTATAAATAATTAATTTAAAATCATTTTGAATTCATGTTATATTTAGTGTCCCATTGTTCAAGTTTTAAACATTTTTATAATTATTTTATTTTTAAACATATATATATATATATATATATAATATATATATATATATATATATTGACTTCATCATTCTTATGTAATTATTAAATTGTGGTTGCTTTACTTTTTCATTAATCTCACCACGTGGCTTATTCTATAAAAAAAAATATTTAAATCATTTTGCAAAAGATATTACACAAATAATACCTTTTTATAATGAATTTTTTACTTAAAACTTACTTTCACACATTATCAAAATTAAATGAATATTTTATTAAAATTTATTTTTTAACAACGTTAAAGATACATATGCAAATTGTTTTCAAATTTGAATGAGTTAAGTTTTATTGAGTTATACTTTTTAAAATAAATAAATCAAGGAGCAATGATGATATGCAACAACTTATATAATAGTTAATATTAATTAATTTTGATCAATCCAATAATATTTAAAATAAAGTTTTAACAATTAATACAAATATGTTACATACCGTGGCATTGTATTTAGCCTAAATTAAGAGTTAAGCTTCAATAATAATTATTACAAGTCTTCCACTAAAATAATAAATAAAATTAAATCTTGATTTATTTAATTAATTTATTAATGATATTAAAAAAGTAAAATATTTATATATTAATAAATTAGGGTAAAAATATATATATTGAATATACATACATAAGATAAATAGAAAGGGAATGAATATTTGGTTAGGATTTTTTATTCATGTAATTAATGAGATAAAATGATTTTAAAGAGCATTTTAACTATTTGTACCAACAGTCATATCTCTTTAATGAGATACATGGATTTATAATAGTGTTTTCAGTATGGAATATTAATAAGTTAATTTAATGATTAAATAGTTGTTTAGTGGGTTGACTATATATTATTTAATAACAAAAACACATGTATATATATGAAAGAATATATGTATATTAAATTTTACATGCATACACGTTTATAAAGAAATTAAATTATTTTATTAAGAATCTTTAAAAGCATATTAAATGTAATTCTAAACATATTCTTTAGATTCTAAAGTATTCTTTTTTAAAAACTATTTAGTTTGACTTTTGTAACGATATAAAGCTAAAACACAACACCATTGTCTTTATTTTTCACTTTTTAAAATTTTATCTTCTAACATAAGTTTAAACTAAAACTATACAATATATAAATTTAAATAAGTTGTTATGTTAAAGTGGGTTAAATATATATTAATTTGACCAGCCCAGTAATAAATCCTTCATTTATATAAAACATACATCCAAATCATTAAAAGAAATACTTATTTATGCTTTTATAATTTTTAAACTTAACATCAATCCCTCTAGAGTATATCTTTAATATATATATATAGATAAATCTATCTATCTATCTCTCTCTCTCTCTCTCTCTCTATATATATATATATATAAAAACACATTAGTTTTATTATTATTAGTAATATACATAATAATAAAGTTAAAATAACAATTAAAAAGTAAAATGTTAAATAAAATTATATTCGGGATATTCTCAATAGTGGACTGGTGTCTTCCTCGGCCATTGCAGGTTGAAACAATTCAAGGTTTGTCCATATTTCCATATTTGTCCAATGCATTTTCTGCACTCGGCCGCCGCGAGAACCCCAGTTGCGAACGCACCATGTACTGTCCCCGGGAACTTCATGCTTGTTGCCTACATAATATATATATATATTTAGAATTTATAAATTAAATAAGTTTAATAATATCAAGAACCCCAGTTGCAAATAATAAATATATATTAGGATTTATATATTTTTGCGTCATATGAGTCATACATCTGTAACTAGCAAACTCCTAGCATTTATACTTGTATGTATATAAATACTGCAATATATGTATATGTATGTGTGTGTGGTGTGTGTGTGTATAGCATATATATATGGTATAATATCTTATGTATATGAATCATCATATATTAGCATGTTTCCATGTTACACTATATATTATATGAGCATAGTGAAATATGTTAAATAATATCATACATAATGCGTATAATTATACACTACCAAAATAAAGTGAGAAATAAAAAACTATTATTTCTGTTTAAAATTATCACACACACACACACACACGTATATATATATATACATACTTATACTTACTCATAGACATAGCTATATAATCTTCTTTCTCTCTTTCACACAGACACACACATCTCACCAGCAAAGAATAACATGTCACCAACCAGGCTTCTAAGTCTGTGTATGCATCATGAGACTTGCCCACTGCATCATAATTGTAGCATCATAACGTAAATGTGAATATCTTATTAAGTTGAAAGGTTACCCGATATGTAAGTCAACATGAAAATTATTGAAGAATTTACAAAATGCGATGGAGTTAGTAAATGAGTCTAAGGTAAGGTCTCAAGCTGTTTGTTAAGTTATTAAGAAATAAAATGGACTTTATTTCTTAATAACCTAGGAGCTGACAAACAATATCAACTAAAGGCCTTTGATATAAATTCTAATTAAAGTAAAGAAATGAACTAATTTGTTATCTATGTCGGGTTACAAACTCTACAGACATGCAAAGGTTTTCAAGTGATTTATGTCACAGGTGGTGCCTCTGGCAACTGAGTTTTAACTCAATGAATAACATTTCTGAAGTACTTGACTTTGCATAAAGCAAAGGGGGTAATACAACTTGTGAACTTTGCTAACTCTGTATAGAGTGATTAGCATTAGTTTTTAGTTGATTTAAATGTAAGGAGTGTGTCATAGTTTTTATTATGACTCAACCTTGAAGGTTTATTATTGTTACTTACTGGATTATGTGATGAACCCTATATGTAATAAGAAACAATCCTACTTAATGCACTTAGGTGTTTAGGGGTAGGTCGGCTGGCTATCACTAGATATCTTAAGAAACTCTAAGCAAAAGTAACACTTACCTTTTATAAAACTCTTTCCCTACTTTGTAAATCTAAAATAATTCGAGTTGATGTATCCATACATATCAATATGAAACATATAATATTATGGAAATTATTAGTTTTGATGCCCCGTTTAGGTTTCCTAGTAGTCTAAGTGAGTTCGACATGTTGACTAGGGTTAGAAACATCCCCCCTAGGGGTTAGGTTTAAGTTTAGGTTAAGGTTAAGGTTAGAATAGTCACTAACATGGGGTTGGCATTTTGTGCCAGCTCACTTACTCAATTAAGAAAAGAAGGGGGGCGCTCCATCACATAAATAAGGTAAAGTATATGTAATGAGAGTTCATGGGTTCAAAAGAGCAAGTTAAGCTTGTGTCGTCAAGGCACAATCCTCTGTTGTGCCGCTCTAACTTCCATATGATAGGGGTATGTCCTACCTTCGAGTTAGTCTACCTTAACATTGACATGATTACGCCTTTTATGTCATTTTTAAGGAGTTAGTAAAATTCTTTTGGTTTGAAAACCCACTCACAAACTCAAATGCATTTCACATTTCATAAAATTAGTGGTTGAGGCCTTGCTCTGGCCGCCTTAACCACACCAAGCTAAAAACAATACATGCAACTCGATTGGGCCACGTATCATGATTCATAAGGTGAGCCTCGTTCGTGGACTTGGTTAGTTAGAGGTTTAAGGTCATAAGGGATGAGTTCTTAATATGAGTTACTTTATTAGATTTTGTTTGTAGGGTTTCCAGAGGGGGATTCCATGGTTGGCATCTAACAAGTAGCTTTTGTGGCACCAAGTAAAACTATAACAAGTACCATGGGTTGTGAATGCCGCCATCAATTAAGAGTGATTGTTTAACTATACCCGCATGGCATCCAATAATTGCATGAGTAACTACTCTACAAACAAAGTAATTGCCTATTGTGCATCTATGGACAAAAAGAAGAATGGAAAAATCTACAAGAACAGAATAAATCTAGACAATAAAAAAGTTAAATCTAAAAAGATAAAAAAGACATAAATCCAAATGCTCCATAAGGACAATTAAAAGTGCCCTTCACCTCCACCAATGCGAGAGCTTGGAATATAAAAATGTATATATCATATTAGCCTAAAACCTTGGCTTATATATGGTCGAAGTTGAAACCAATTCGAGAGCTATCAAAATCCCGCTACACTAATAATAATATGTGTGCATATAGCAGTATAAGTGGACCTTACAGATTCAATTTTATTTATTGGTCCAATGGGTAATTACAAATGGTCATAACAATATTATCAACTTAACTTAAGCTAAGTACACAATGCTTTATCTAATATATGTGTCTTGTACCTATAGTTAGCGTAGAGGGTCTTGGATATTCCTTACTTGTAAGTTTATAATGACTCAAACATATGTCTCATACTTTAAGATTTCTTTTTTTCATATTCTTTTTATATTTTAGGTTAATAGGGCATTTGTCATAGTTTTTACTATGACTCGACTATTTACTTTGGAAGTTGATTATTGTTATATATTGTATTATGTTGACAGACCCTAAATGTAATGAGAAATAGCCCTGCTTGGTGCACTTAAGGGGTAGTCCGGCCGGTTATCCTTAGATATTGCGAAAAACTATAAGCGAAGGTAGCACTTACCTTCTAGAAAACTCACCCCTGATTTTAACGTCCCAGTTAGATGAGTTTGGCATGTTAAATAGGGTTAGGAACACCCCTAGGGTTGTCCTAACCCATGCCCTAAAACCCCCACCCCCTTGGGTAGGGTTTAGGGGTAGGGGTTAGTGTACAAAACTCATCTCAACTAAGGGGCTGACATTCTGTGCCAGCCCATGGCCAAGTTGATTCCAGAATCCCTCTGCCCATCTCTTCTCCTGCTCTCGTCTTTAATGTCACTTCAAGCCCACTTACACATACAGGAAAAAGGGGAAGGAGGGGGGACTCCGTCACATAAATAAGGTAGAGTAGTAGTAGGAGAGCTCATGGGTTCATGACTGAGTTCGTTATTCTTTTGTTGGTGCAAGCTTTAGCTTGTGTCGTTAAGGTACAACCCTTTAATGTACCGCCTCAACTTTCAGATAACAGGGGTACGTCCCACCTTCGGGATAACTTATCCTTAACGTTGGAGAATCCATGCCTGGGAGGTCTTGTCAGAATGCACGTTCCAAGAGGTAGAGGTTGAGGCTTGTCTCTAACCTCCTCCTCCACGTCAAGCTAGGTGTAGCACTCACAACTAAGCAAGACACATCCGTGTCCTTGCCCAATTATGGGCGTGGGATCTTGTTTGATAAGTTCACATTACCTAGTTCCTGAGGATTCACTAAGGGGTTCTAAAGTTGGCATTTATGAGTCATGTTAGTGGCACTTGGTGCAACTCTTGAATCTAAGGGTTATAGCATGATAGCCCACATCGTGGAAGGCAGTGTCACACGATACAACGCCCAAGGCACACCCTTCATGGTTGTGTCATGGGCTTGTCGCCAAGGGGTTGGATACTTTAGTAAACAGGCATGCTTGTGCTTGCACTAAGGTGCTAAGCCTTGGGCGTCCGTTCAAGGGAGGTTAGGTCTTGTAACTAAGTGTGCTTTGGCATACTTAATTAGGGAAGTGTTTTCCTTAGAATTCAGGAGTTGAACAACCTAAGCTTGTTAGCATGAGCCCTTTCATGAGGCACTTGCAAGGTCAGTTATTTAAATTTAGCCTTAGGGAGTTTGCTTAGCAAAACACTCGTGTCCGCCTATGGTGCACACTTGTGTCCTTACTAAATACTAACCCTAGGTCTAGGATATGACTTAGCCACTCAAACCCTTAGGGGTTAGTCGTGTTTCAAGGCACCCCTTGTGGCCCTAAAGGGGTTGTACTCCCGGATGAGGGTGATTCCTGAAGGATTAAGTGATAATGCCTTAACTCTGTCATGAGGGTATGTGTGAGACACATTTCCTCTGTGGGGTTAGGGTATGAGCTTATCTAGGTCTACTGGAACAGAATCCTAAAATCTACTCAGGTTATCCTTTAGGATTCATGACATGGTCATTCTAAGGAACTTAGGGTAGAACTCTAAGTCTTCTGCCTATTGGGCCTCTGAGTCAGATTCTTAGAGTTACCTTGGAAGACTTAGCGTTGCTCACACATGGTTGGCCACTTGACAGCGATGTGTTGCCACATGTTGGCCCTTCGAATTAAAACTCTGACAGCATTAACACCATTTAATTTATTGTTTTTAAAAATAACATTTAAAATTTCTCCTTAAACTTAAAAAAAATGCTCATATTAAAAGTTAGAAAGTGGAAATGCATGTAAACACAAGAAAATCAAATACACAAGGATTATTATACAAGTTTTAAAAATTTATAAGAAATATATGTTCATCATGTGAAAATATGACAAAACCATAATAACATAAATATGTAATTAAACTTTGAGGTGAGGTGAATTGAAAAAATGAATGAACATAATGTAATATCATAAATGTAAACTAAAATGAAACACATGCAAAATTGTATTTTAATTTGGTGATGTTTGATTAGTTCATTAGAATGTTTGAATTATAACAAATTAAAATTCATAATAAATAAGAAAGGTCTAACTTATAATAATAAAGTTAATTTCTAAGAAACTTACTACATAGTTCATTAATCAATTTACAAAAATTGATATAAATTTTAAGAGACAAATTATTTATTAAATTTGAAACAAATTTATTTATAATTAACATTGGTCATTAAATAATTAATTAAAAAACTAGTATTAACCTTGACATTGATTAATGTCAATGAAGCACTATTCAAACAAGCGTTAACCAACATTTATTACCATTGTAAGACATTAATGAATATGATTAGAGTTAATTGATATTGACTATTAAAAATTCACTTTAAATATTATATATATTGAGATTGTTATTGAATATTACATTCATTACTGTTTATTATCATTACTTCTTAATTCAATCGTTTGATTAAAAATATATAATCATTGATTAAAAAGTATAATTCAACAAAACTCATATTATTCAAATTAAAAAGATAATTTGCATGTGTATTTTAATGTTGTCAAAAAGTAAATTTTAAGTAAAATTCTTATTTAGTTTTAATTATGTTTGAAAGTAGTTTTAAATCAAATGTTCATATAAAAGTACTTAAATTATTATTTATGTTTTTCATAAACTTGATATGCAAATGAAAAGAATATTTGCATTTTTTTCTAAAAAAAATTTGTAAAAGTTTTTGCAAATAAGTCATATGGTGCATTTAGTCAACTAATTTAATTAAAAAAGTAAAGCAATTACAATTTAATAATTATACAAGAGATGGAGTTAATATTATTTATTTAAAAATAAGGTAATCGCATAAAACTTTAAGACTTGCACAATGGAATATTAAATATAAATTCAAATTTAAAACACTTAAAGTTAATTTCTTATTGTAATAGTTTTGAAACATTAATTTATAAGTCGTTATTTTTAACAATCTCTTATTTTAAAAGTATTATTAATAACTTAGTTCTCTCTTTATATTTGTTAACATTTTATTGAGCCTATCATTTTATAAAATACTTTCTAAATGTTTAATAAAGAAATGATGGATTTAATTAAATGTGGATAGATATATAAAGATATATATATATATATATATAATATAATATATATATATAATAATTAATGTTTATTTATGAATAAAAAACCATAGTCTAAATTAAACTTGTTAATTCTTTTTTTATCATGAATAATAAAAATTATAGTTTAAATGAAACTTGTTAATTTTTCTTTTAATTAGATTTTATGTTAATCTATTTAAAGAACTTTTTAGTTGTTATTAATGGCTTTATTATAAATTTGACCATATCAATGCAACTTATTTAATTACAAAATGATATTATATAAAACATTATGTATTTTTTTTTTTATTAACATAAGTATATATGTGTTTGTGTATATGAATATTTATGTTTATGAGGAAAGAATTTTTAAATTTATATCAAAGAGAGAAATACATATGTAATTAAAGAATTTAAATTTATACATCATTATAAAGAAAATCGTAATTAATTAGTTTGAAAATGTGTCTCATTAAAAATATGCATTATCCACCTATATCCATAAATATTAATATTTTATATAAAAATGACAGCCACAAAATACATAAAATGTAAATTTTAAAATTTTTGAAGAAGAGAAATATTAATAAGATATATACATTATATGTGTGAATTATAAATATAAAAATAATAATATATGTGTACATGCACATATTATTTTATTATAATAATATAAAATCATATTATTAATTCTACATTATTTTTTAATTAACCATATTACATTCATAATTGTTTTAAAATAATAGATTAAAAGACATTTGGATGCTTTATTATATCGATTCAAAAGAAATTTCTTTTTTCAATTATATATAATATACAACACAAATAAAAAGGCATCTGTATCTAAAATAAAGATAAATAATTAGTAAAATAAACATATATAATTTTCATTTTCTTTAAGGCTATTACATATTAGCCACAAGTGCCGAATGTAGAGTCCAAACCCAGACAAAGCCGAGCAAGAACCCATCTCGGACAGCTGCTCAAAGGATTTATTAACAATAAATAAATAAATTTTTACCATATTAGCTTTCTTTTACATATTAATATATTTTTAACATATTAGCTTTCTCATCTTTATTCTTACGATTGTATACATCTTAATGTTCATCATTAAACATACACATAATCAATGTACTTAAATAAGATATAATATAACTAGTTCACTTTTTAACATGATAAATAAACTTACATATTTAAATAATAATGTAAAGTTTTAGTCATAAGACATACTAATTAAAATTATTATTAAATACAACTTAATTAATGATAACCTTTAAATTGCATACAATTATAAAAATAAAGAGTATCTTTACGCAATTAAATGTTATAACAATCATGTATAAAAGTATTTATTGTAAAGTAAGAAATGAAAAATATCAATAGTTTTGGTGATATTAAATAAATTAAGGTATAATCATAATGTACCTTAAATACATATTCATAACATGTAATGTGTAAATAATTAGAGTAAAAGATACTTTTGTTTACTTATTATAAAAATGTAAAAACTTAAATTGTACATGCTTGCTTTATTAACTATTTTGCATTCTTATTATAATTTGAAATATAAACGCTCTTCTATTTATATACATATTCTCGATATATATTTACATTGTCACGTTGAATCATTATAATAATGCATTCAACCGTGTCTTTTAATTTATTATTTTAAACAATAAAAATATAATATCCTTGTTTATATGTCTTTTACGATTTGGTGATATTATACTAAATATTAAGGTCTATAATTTTTAAAATTATATACATCCCTGGACTAAAAACAAATGTGATATATGCATGCACACAAGCTTTTTTACACATATATATATATACACGTATGCACCCTCTATAAATAGCTAATCAAAATAAATTTAATCACACAAGTCCCTCAAATCTGAGATTATAATATTAAACTTACAAGCTTAGCTTTTTTTAATTAATGCTATAAACATTAAATAAGTTTAATTAAGGTACGGACATTAATATTTTAATTAGTGTATAATATTTACGCTGCGAACACCAGCTTCTGGGTGTACGGACTGATGTGGGCCATGGCCAAATCTATGCACTGAACCATGCACTTTTATAAATATATTAAAACGTAATAAACATTTACTTTTTAATATATGTTTATTAACTGGCTAGTTTGAGTGTTTAAATATGTATTATGTTTGATTTTTAAATCTTCATATATGAAATTTAATTACTTTAGTTTATTCCCAAATTAATTAATTAATTATATATAGACAGAGAGACACACGTAATGCTATATATAACAGATAAAAAAATCCCAAGATATAAATTTAATTTTAACCAGAGCCATTAATCAAAAGACTTTGTACATGAGAAACTTTGATTACATTCTAACACAGAAATATGTATCGATGCCTTCAATACACGTAGAGGTATGTATATACATATAAATAAGTATACGTTAAATTATATATATTAAAATATATAAATATAAATATAAATATGGTCAAATTAGATTGAATAAGTTTGACACTATTAATTTATACAAGTTCTGAAAACTTAATAACTATCGTGATAAACCGTATGTATGTTCATTATAACAAAATAATGTTGCTACCATACATACTAATATATCCATATGCATAAACACGCTCACACGCACACAAAAAATGTATATACATATACATACACACACACACACATTCAATACAGCGTGCGTGCTACATCACCAGTAAATACTCTTATACATCCGTTATGAAATTAATGATATTAACAAAAACATAATCAGTTAAATTACATATATATTATGTTTATATATGTATATATTCCTCAAGTAGTTTCTAAAATTTTGCTTGTGTAACTGTGTAACTTACTATATATACACATATATCACAAACACACACACACAAACGCACATTATTAAAGCTGTAGATACCTGTGATATACATCCAAGTATAAATGCTGCTGAAGGTCAACGTAGAAATGTATCTGATACTCCTTTTGATTATATATAATGTGTGTGTGTGTACAGATTTTACTTGTGAACTATATTGCGTAATATGATCTTGGTATGAATATTAAATTACTTATATTTGGTAAAATGTATTTAATATTTAAATACGACTATGAATCTATAAAAACTTTAAAATATAAAAACTATGTAACAGTGTATATAAACTATGTATAATATACGTACCTGTAGATCGTAGTTAGGATTATCCGGGTGCTGACGACTCTGCCGCACATAGAGAAATAACAAATGGTAATCTCTACCATGGTTGAGTTATTGCATTCTTTATATACATAAGCAGCATATACATATGCGTGTGTTCATGCAAATCTTTGCATCAAAAGTTGTGTTGAGGCATAAGAACAATGGCCAAAACTGTTTATCTCACCCAGGAAACGAGATACGTCCGCTCCAATTCTTGAGTGGCACCACCTCCTCTTTTCTGTCAGAAGATGAGTCAACAATGGTCACCGTTGCCGTGTGCTGGCTGGGACAAAAGTTGACGGACATGAACACAAGCGAGTCATGAACGGGAACGACAATGTGCTCCTGCTCCTTGGCTTTGTCCATGGCAGAAGTTGATGACGAAAACCTGTGCCGAATGCTGCTCGTGGTAAAGCAACGCCCTCGTCATGTGCTCCACTATCTGTACCGCAGCACCGTTTGCAATAAGCTCCACTGCAAACTTGGAAACACCGTCGCGAACTAGAGAGTCACAACGCAGCTGGGACTGTTGATCGGGCACAATCTCCTCCATGACTTCGGGTAGAACTGTGGCTAGACTGCAAGGATAAGCGCGCCTCAAGATGGCCTTCATCCTGCATAGGAAGAGAACTGGTGCACATATTCGGACGGACTTGCTCCTCTAGCTCTTAAGCACTCCGGCCTGTACATGAAGTCTTCATCCAGGGTCTCGATGACCTGAAGAAGGAGCCACTCGCGGTCCAGTCGAGTAGCACAAGGAGGCGCATCCACATCATCGCAATAGACGATGCACCTCCGAAGCATGGCAGTCCGAAGCAGTGGCGTTGAGATCTGCACATAATAAGTTTCCTGTTCCCTTTCCTCGTCGTCACTGTCCAAAACTGTAACCACAGTTGCCGCGAACACCCCGTGCGCGATGAAGTCCCGGAGCTGCACCAACTCCTCGGGTCCGCAGTGAAAACCGGGGCCTCCAGGTACTTAAGCAGCAGCTCAAACGCTTCGGCATTTTGTTCCTGCTTCCGGATGAAGCTTAGAATCCTGTTGTACGTGGCCTGTCCAAATATGTAAGTTGCCAAGCCATACGACTCTACTCGCTTCGAACCAGCACTTGAACGTCCAGAGCTCCTCCTGAACAAGGTAAGCCAGGCAAGTACCTGTAAGGCCTTTGTGACCGCCAGTCCGCTGCATTATCGATGCTACAATGCTGTCCACTTCAATGACGACGCTTGGACGATCAGATGCTGCTTGCTGTAGTAGTCCCTCACATCTTCGAGAGTGAACCTTGAGGATGTCAAGACGTGGTCGTGCGGAAAGGAAGACAGCCGGCTTGAGTAGAACCCGGCACATACCACCTCAATGTATCCTCAACACGCTGGTCGTACCGCGCTTCAAGAAGATCCTTTACCGTTTCCACCCCAACAAGCAGGAAGCCGTGCAGGTTGTATGCATGCTTGTCGCTCTTGACGGCTCTGATCGTGGCAAAGAACTCATGGACTACGTCTGACGATATGTCCAATAGCGAATCTGCTTCATCAAGGACAACAATCACTGGCGTTGGTAGCTTGTTCCTTGCGAAGAGCGACTTGAAGACGAGAGGTGTATATGGTACCTGTTGCCTGGGGAAGAGTCGAGGCACTTCAAGTGAGGCTGTCGCAGACATAGCCCCAAAAGTCATGGCTGCTCCAACTCCTCCTGGCGCCCTCCAGTCCATCCAAGTAGACCAAAGTTGCCTCCGACTGTAACATGAGCCTATTCCGAGCAGCGAGCACCATTGTCGACTTTCCACTCTGTCGCGGGCCACAGAGAGCGCAGTACTTGCCCTGAACCAGGTCGGACACCAGGTCGTCGATGTCGGGGAAATATAGTAGTTCGACACAGGATCAACTGCAAGCCCGGCTGCAAATCGTCGCTTTGGAAGTGCCTCAGTTCTGATCCGAACCCTGTAATCGGCACCAGCGGCGAGCTTGGAGTCCCTTGCCAGAATGATTTCTCCCTCCCTGCCTTGGATTCGAGCACTAGTAGATCAGCGCCCACTTGTGTGTCCCTCGAGAATGTGACCTAGCGCCTCTTCCACAGCCATACCTTTTCGAGAATGCCCACCTCTTTTGCGCGCCCTGTACATACGCCGCCTCCATCTCTTCCGCACCACGCTTCGGTGCCATGCGCGATAGACCTAAACAAACACACACAGATATATATATATATATATATATATAATATATATATATATATATATATATACTGTATATATCTGTGTGTATTAAAATATACCGTTAATGACAATTATACATGAACATACATAGATATTCATTATATATGATATATTATATACTCTTTTACTGCTTAATCTCATAAGATTCTGTCAAAAAACACAAATCATAAGCATAACACACACATATGTGTGTGTATATATTTATGTCGTATATTAGCAATGTTTCCATTTTACACTATATATTATATACGAGCATAGTAAATATGCTCAATAATATCATACATAATGTGTATATAAATATACATAAATCTAAGTGAGAAAAAAATAATATTCCTGTTTAAATTCTCCTATATATATTTCTATATATACGTACTCAAGACACTCTTATATACAGTTTATACAAATATAGCTATATAATCTCTCTCTCTTCTCTCTCTCTCTCTCTCTCTCTCACACACACACACACACACACACACACCTCGCCAGCAAAGAATAACACGTCAGCAACTGGTATGCATCACTGCAACAAAACTGTAGCATCCCATAGAGTTTGGATCCGACACCAAAGAACTTCACCTGCACACATATACACGTGTGTACGTGTGCGTATGTTTGTGATATATGTGTATATACTCTTCTATTTATAAAAATATCGTGAACATAGAGACACATCAGTTTTTCCTTTTTGATATATTTTATTAACTGCTAAGTACGCAGTTAGATGTGTGTGTGTGTGTGTGTGTCTTATATATATATATATATATATATATTATAGAGAGAGAGGAGAGAAGAGAGAGAGAGAGAGAGAGAGAGAGAGAGAGAGAGAGAGAGAGACATTTTGTGTGTGCGTGTGTGTGGGTGGGACGTGAGTGTGTTTATGCATATAGATATATTCAGTATGTATGGTAGCAACATTATTTTGTTATAATGAACATACATACGATTACATAGGGTTTTCATAATAACTAATTATTATAAGTTAATAGTGTCAAACTTAATTAATCTAATGTGATCTAATTTAATTTAGTTTAATTTAGTTTAATTTAGTTTAATTTATATTTATATATGTAATATATATAATTTTGTACATATTTAAACACTAGTTAATAAAACATATAATTCAAAATAAATGTTTATAACGTTTTAATACATTTACAAAAGTGAATGTTTTTTGTCATAGATTGTTGGCGGCAAATATCTAAATGTTAATACACTAATTAAAATACTAATGTCCATACTTTAATTAGACTAATCTAGGGTTTAACTAAAACTTTGCTAAGCTTGTACGTTCAGCATTATTGATTTCCACGTTACTTAACAACCAAACTTATGCTACCCTTAATCCACCCTTTAACCCTTATTTCATTGCCCTTAATGAGCTTAACATACGCTTGAGTGAGTAAACACGTATTTATATATATAAAAGCTTGTGTACGTGCATATATTCAGATGTCTCTCTCTCTCTCTCTTATATATATATATATATATTATATATATATATATACATATTTCTACAAGGAGAAAAGTTTAAGTTTATATCGAGTTGAGGGATGTATATAATTAATAATTAATCAACTCATATCTATACGTCTTATAATTAATTAGTTTTTAAATATATATTTAGAAATTAGTAACCTTAATCTATTAGTATCTACATTGGATTTTATCTAGGAGAGGAAGATTAACAATAATAGACTATATACATGAAGTAGCAATATATGTGTACATGTACATTTTATTTTATAAAATTATAAAAGACAATTATGCATTACTTTACACACAAGCATATTATATTTTAAAATTATTTAAAATAATGTTTAAATGACATGCTTCAATACATTATTATAATGATTCAAATTTTGAATGTATTTTGATAATAATTTAAAAGGACAATGTAAATGTATATCGTATAAACAGGAAAACATTTGTATATAAAATAAAGATGGTTGATTAATAAAGCAAATATGCATAGTTTTTTTTTTCTTTTATGATTAATATTATTGCATATTTTTATTAACAATAAACAAACTTATCTTATAATTACTTACACATTACATGTTATGTTATGTACACTAAGGACATTTATGATTATACATTAGTTTATTTCATATTATTAAAAATATTAATATATTTTATTCTTAATTCCTAGTAAGTACCCATCTTTCATAACATTTATTTAAGTACATAAAAATGTTATAAGTATCTTTACTTTTATAATTGTATATAATTGAATGGTTATTATTTGATAGTAATTTTAATTAACATTTATGATTATGGTTAAACCTCCTTAGTATGAATCTATGTCTTAACCTAGGCATAAATATTAATTAGATTCAACATTTATATAATTGTGCAAGTCATTATATTTTACACATTTTATATTATATCACACTTTGTTTATGTACATGTTTTTAAAGTAATTTTTAAAATGTAATGTAATAATCATCATTAAATGTGTATAATCATATGAATAAAGATCCTATCTTATATGATTGAATGTTATAACAATTATTAAACATTTAGTTTATTTGATATCACTAAAAATATTAATATGTTTTGTTTCTTAATTCATAATGTATACATAATATATGTATTTATAATATATAAAGGTGTACATAATTATAGAAGCTTAATAAGGTAAAATAACTTCAAAAGTAAAAAAAGAAATATGAAAATTATATATACTTACTTTATTTATTATTTTGTATTTTATATTTATTTTCTATATGGATCCTCTTTTATTTATGTTGTATATTATGTACAACATTATAATGTAGAATATATAATATAAAGTGTTTAGTAAACATTTGTATATAAGTGTTAAATTCGAATCGGGAAAAAAAATTCATTTTTAATCAATGTAATAATGCATTAAGTATGTTTTTTAATAAACAATCATGAATATAATATGATTATTAAAAGTAATATAAAATTGATAATATAATTTTATGACATTAAAATAATTGTGCATACTTACGTATAACTTATATATATAATGTTTATAACAAATCTTTCTCTTTTTAAAAAAATATAAGACTAATATCTTTTGATATTTATGGGTGTTGTTTATTAAATAAAATATTAATATTATCTATTAACCTATTTTATACAATGGATAATGCATATTAAGGTTTATATTTTTTAAAATTAAACACATTTTAAACTAATTAATTAAGATTTTCATTAAAATATTTTTAATTATATATGTATCTCGCACCATAATAGAAAGTAGTAATTGACAGTGCATTTTCCTGATTGAACTTATAAGTACTCGATGTATCATTCATAATGTTTTATATAATATTAATTTTGTAATGCATTAATATGTTTTTTATAAAAACACATATAAAAAAAACTATTAACAATAACTAGAAAATCCTTTCAAACATAACATATATTAAATCTTAATTTTTAATAAAAATATATATTATTAATAATATATATAATAAATAAATTAAAAAGGTAAAGCATATAAGGTTAATTTATATATTTTATTCAATTCAAAGTGATTGAAAATTAATTAATTTAAATTTGTCGATCTAGACCATAATGATTTATTTAGTGATAATATTATGATTTAAATCAAAACTATTAATCTTTGAACCAAATTAATTATACTTAAAAGGGAAAATGTGTAAAATTTAAATAACCTATAATATGATACTTAATGCAAATAAGAAAAATTCACATAAACACTTTAATGCCACTTACATAGTGTTTTTCATATATAAAAAACTTTATTAGTTTTATTTTTAGTTTAATAATTAAATGTAATGTATAATAAAAATACATTATTTTTTAGTAAGTAACATGTTTAATATCAAATAAAAATATTCTAAATTATGACTTTCACATAATATTTAAAAGACTTATCGAATTAATAACATGAACTTAATCATGTAATATAAATGTTAAGTTCATATAACACTCGATAACAAGGTTTTTAATAAATAGTATATATTTCTATGTCTTTGTATATAAAATAATTAGTTGATGTAGTTCAAAATTAAATAGTATCAATTTTTATTATTTATGTTGGGAGTTTTATAAAGCTTGCTAAATTTTAAAAATTTATTATATCATATCCAAAAATAAAACATACTTATGACAAATGTTTCTTATAATAAACAAGTGTTTTTTTAATAAATGGGTATTTTATTTTATATTATACACATTTATTGAATGTTTAATAATACAAAGGATTATATGTATAATTTAATACTAATTTATAAATCATATACTTTATAATTCTCAAAATTTAGTAAATCTTATTTCTCTTTTATGTCTATCCACATTTTAATTCATCATTTTTTTATGAAACTTTCAAAAGTATTTTAAAAGAACATGGTTATAAATGGTATATAGGAAGAGATATTAAAAATATTTTTAAAAATGTTAAAGATAAACGACTTATAAATTAGTGTTCCAAAAAATATATTTAAGATAAATAATTTAATTTAAAAATATTTGTGTTCCATTGTTCAAGTCTTAAACATTTTTATAATTACTTTATTTTTAAAACTATACATTAACTTCATAGCTCTTGTGTAATTACTAAATTGTAGTTGCTTTATTTTTTTAATTAAATGATTTTCATTACTTTCACCATGGCTTATTCTATAAAAAAAAATTAAAATATTTTTCCACTCATAAATTATTTTGCAAAATATACAAAAATAATGTAGGACTTCTTTATACACAACAATCAAAATTTAGATGAATACTTTACTTAGAACTTACTTTTACACATAATCAAAATTAAAGAGATATTTATTAAAATTGCCCTTTTAATAACATTAAAGATACATATGCAATTTATTTTTAAATTTGAATGAGTTGAGTTTGTGTGAGTTATATTTTTAAAATAAATAAATTAAGCAGCCAAATGGTATGCAACAACCTATTAATTTACTTATAAAACAAGTAAATAGTTCAAATTTGTGAAAAATAAATAATTATTAAGTCAACTAAGCCCTAACCTAAATTAAATTAATTTAAAAAAAAAAATAAAAAATTAGGTTTCGAAATGTGTTGTTTTGAATATAAAAACCAATTTTTTAAGAGTAATTCCCTAAAAAAAATCAAGTTGGCCAAGTAAAATAATAAATAATGTTAATAAGTGAAAATGTAAATGGAAATTTTTTTAAATTAAAAATTAAAAATCAAAGAATAAATTTTACTGTTACCATTAATAGATGTAGCAATGTTTATTAGAAAGTAATGCATTAAAATGTGAAGTTAATGAAACTGAACCGTCGAATACATATTAAACACAAAGTAATAAAAACATTTATGTTTGGTTTTATAATTTTCTAAAACTTAAATCGAACTAACTATAGTTTTTTTTAATTTCACCAGTTAAATGATAATATTAATTTTTAAAGTTTGAAGAAGCCAAATATATATGCATATAAAACAAGTATATTTAACATGACATACGTATTTAAATTATTATAATTCTTTGTAATTACCCACTTGACTAATAAATAAAATTAAATCTTGTTTTATTTAAATAATTTAATAATGATAAAAAAATTAAAATATTTATATATTAATAAATTAGGGTAAAAATATATATTGAATATACACACATGAGATAAATAGAAAGGGAATGAATATTTTGTTAGGATTTTTTATTTATGTAATTAATGAGATAAAATGATTTTAAATAACACTTTTAACTATTTGTACCAACAATAATTTGTCTTTAATGAGATACATGGTTTTATAATAGTGTTTTCAGCTATGGAATATTAATAATTTAATTTAATGATTAAACAGTTGTGTAGTGGGTTGACTATATATTATCTAATAACAAAAACACATGTATATATATATATATATATATATATATATATATATAAGAATATATGTATATTAAATTTTACATGCATACACATTTATAAAGAAATTAAATTATTTTATTAAGAATCTTTAAAAAGGATTCTAAAAATATTTTATATTCTAAGGTATTCTTTTTTTAAAAAATATTTTATATATATTAATCTGACGAGCCCCATCTAAATCATTAAAAGAAATACTTATTAAACTTAACATCAATCCCTATCTTTACAATACACACACACACACACACACACACGTTTTATTATTACTAGTATATATACATAATAATAAAGCTAAAATGGCAAATTAAAAGTAAAATATTAATAAATTACATTCGGGATATTCTCAATAGTGGAGTGGTATCTTCCTCGGCCATTGCAGGTTGAAACAATTCAAGGTTTGTCCATATTTGTCCAATGCATTTTCTGCACTCGGCCGCCGCAAGAACCCCAGTTGCGAACGCACCATGTACTGTCCCCGGGAACTTCATGCTTGTTGCCTGCATATTATATATATATATATATAACTCCTAGCATTCATACTATGTATATAAATACTACAATATGTATGTGTGTTGTGTGTGTGTGTGTTGTGTAGCATTATATATGGTATAATAACTTATGTATATGAATAATCATATTAGCATGTTCCCATGTTACACTATATATTTTATACGAGTATAGTAAATTATGTTCAATAAGATCATACATAACGTGTATATAATTATACATTACCTAAAGTGAGAAATAAAAACTACTATTTCGGTTTAAAATCCTCATATATTATATATATACACACACACTTATACTTACTCGCAGACATACATATATAGCTTTATAATCTTCTCTCTCTCTCTCTCTCTCACACACACACGCACACACACACACCTCGCCAGCAAAGAATAACACATCAGCAACTGGGCTTCTGAGCCTGTCATATGCATCATGAGAGTTGCCCACCGCATCATAACTGTAGCATCCCATAGAGTTTGGATCCGTCCCCCAATGTGACACCAAGCACTTCACCTGCACATATATACACGTGTGTGTGTGTGTGTGGTGTGTGTGTGAGTGAGTGAGAGAGAGAGAGAGGTGAAAGTATGCTAGAAAATCGATACACGAAGTTACACTATAACATACACATGTATGCACGCAGGCCTCGTATGACATACACAAACGTATACATTGTACAATGTGTAGTAATCCTGCAAACATCTCTCTCTCATCATATGAACACAGCAATATGCAACACACACACACACACACACGTATATACACACATACGGGCTTGGAAGCGTTTGGGAGAACGTTCTTGAGCAGTCTAAAGGCGTGGTTTGCCGCAGATACGTCGGAAAGTTTCTCAAGATCGTTGGCAAGTTTTCCGGCCGGCATGTAAACAAGAACTGGATGGCCGGTAGACTTGTGCAGGTTAAGAAAGTAACTGCATTCATACGAAGTCTCTGCAACCACTCCAATAAAATCCACATTTGGCCAAAAGTCCTTTAAAAAAATTAATTAAAATTTTAGCATGTAATTAATATTACTGGCTGTATTATATTAAATGCTTTCTCACGTAATATTAATGGTATAATAATATCATTTACACATCTGAACATGTATAAATATACATAATATATATATCTACACATATGTATACGTACACTGTGTGTATATATGTATGTACCTTGTCAAATAACATTGCAATCTTGTTCACATTCCCAACACCAATTTCTTCAATTGCTTTGGTTTTCCATTCAGGTAATTTTGGTTCAAATTTTATTACGTTTGCCTTTAAAACAATTATCATAAATATATAAATTAGTGATATAATTAATATAAATTATATATAATAGAATCTACTATATTATTTTACTTCCTTTATATTGTAATATATGTATATTCAAGATAAATGTAATATATAATATGTAAAAATAACCTGCCTTTAAAACTGCAAGTGGTGCAGCAATAACAACAGCATCTGCATTAAAACTTGTATTATTTTCCACAATAACTCTAACCCCCTTCTTATTTGTCAATCGTACTATTTTTGTCACCCTGCAAATATAAAATAATAAATAATTTTTATTTTAATTAAGAAAGAAATTTTAAAATAAATCATAATTGGATGACTCTCTCTCTCTCTCTCACACACACAAGTAGATACATATATATACACATACGACTAGACACATACACTATATAAATAATAAATATTTAAATAATAAATTAATTATTATATAATGCACACAACACACACACACACACACACACCTGTGATTTAGACGTATATCAAGTCCTTCAGCCAGAGACCAAACGACAGGATAATAGCCTTTCACCATGAGACCATGACCACCTTTTAGTAAATCTTCCTGAACCAAAAACCAAATAATTAGTAATTCATGTGTATAATGTGTGTGTGTGTGTGTGTGTGTGAGAGAGAGAGAGAGAGAGAGAGATTAAAGATGAATTTAAAGAAATAAAACAATTAATAAAGTCAAAGAGAGGTCACTAAGTATTCATAAGAACCAATTAAATAGTTTCACGGAGTATAAATAACAAATAAACAAATAAACAATTAACTAGTTAACTAGTTTACCTCATCCCAGCTTCGGAGGGAGATTTTATCAGCATCAGCTGCAAACCATCCTTCCAGTCTACATAAATACCATTGTAAAACTCTATGTGCCAAACCTTCTTGCCTGTAATATATACATATATAATTAGTAATAATAAGTATTATTAGTTTAATTATATAAATTATCATCTCATGTATTTATGTGTATACACGCACATATACACATGAAATATAATTATAATATATTATATATACCTCAAGTCTGGACGTCTTTCAAATATTATAGAGAGTGCGTCACGCATTGACATATCTTCACAATAGTCATCACGTACTTTCCTAGTCTGTAAATCATAAAAATTACTATTATGTATAATTGCTTAAATTACAATTAATTAATTATAATTAATAAACAATAACCATTTTATATATAATACATAACTAGTTTACCTCTTCAAGGAGGGCTTCAAAAACTTCGCCCATGTTAGTCACAAGTTCTGGGTGAACTTGGTTTCCTTTTGTGTCAAAAAGAGCGTAACTGCAGATATAACATCAGTAATTGTGTGTGTGTGTGTGTGTGTGTGTGTGTGTGGTGTGTGACACAGACACACACCTTTCAAGATCGTGATCATAAAGAACAGAATTATCTCCACTTGTTCTATAGAGTGGCAAGTTTAATCGTCCTATTAAAGATGCTAAAGGATTGTCTTTACAAACCCCATGTAACCTGCATTAATTAATTAAACTATAAAATATTCTCATTAAAACAATAATATATGTTCATTTAAGTATTATTATGTCAGAAATAGAAAATAAAGAGTAAATATTTGTATAAATTATGTTTTGATATAATAATAAATATACCATGAAGCACCCATATCAACAGGAAAACCAAAAGAGTAATCCGTATATATACGTCCCCCAATCCGATCTCGCGACTCAAGTACCGTCACCTTAAGAACATATATATATAATATTAAAACGTATATTATAATATATAAAACAGACACAAACTATATGCAGTATATTACCTCATATATATAAATAAATAGAATCGTATAGCTGCTGTTTCACACACATATACACACACGTGCACACACACACACACACACACACACCTTGAAAAACGCCTTCTGTAATGCCTTTGCTGCAGCTAAACCAGCAATCCCAGCTCCTATTACAATAACAGAAGGAGCATTTTCTCTTACTGAATCTGCAAAATAATTAAAATAAAATAAAAATAAATATATACAAAATATATCTATATATTTTTAATAAATAAAAAGAGAAAATAGAAGACTCACCAGATAGAGGCGCCATAATAAAAATTAAACTTACTTAAGTTTAATTTAACCAGGTATTTAAAAGGAAAAATAAAAAACAGAAAAACAAAGTTAAGTAGTAAACTCAACAAGCATACAACTCCAGACATGCACACAAATAAAATTCTAAAAGAAATTTAAAAAATTAAAAAAAGAAATAAAATAAAATAAAAATGTATATGTTTAAATTTAGAGCTTGATTTAACATGGTTAAATTTTCTATATAATTACATATATGTCTATTGATTTCTTTGTTACATTTCTATTGATATATTTATTGTATTTTTAAACCTCGTGAAAATAGATGGCTGTATATACACGACAAACAACAAGGCGAGGCATATCTTAATGTTGAATAATACAAAAAATAATATACTATAAATTAATATATATTTTTCAATATTAACATAATGGTAATAATAATAACATTTTATACACATACACATACAAAATATATATTAAGTTTAAAAGGGCAAAAATAAAGGGCAAAGAAAAAGACAAGTGCGTCAGCTATTATCTGTATCCATCTGCACCAATCCTTTGACATTTCTGTCAGTGATTAATTACCCCTTAAATGCCCTTAATTACCTTGATATTCTTCACACAGCATGTGTGTGATGTGTGTGCGTGTATGTATGTGTGTGTATGTGTATGAGTCAACTCATGTATATCTATCATATCTACAGTATACCTGACATATAATTAGGACGTGTATAAATATCTTTTTACATACACACACATGTGATAGACGTGCAAATAAAAAAACAGAATTATTTTTATATTGAAATTTCAAACCTTTTCCGCCGTTTTATTAGGCGGGGCCTCGGTAAATCTTCTCCTTGTTCTTGTACTACTAACCACAGTAGTTATTGGCCTTGTTATAATAACCTCCCTCTTAATAACATTCTCCTTAACCTCTGCTTAAATTAATCACATATTAATATACATATATATACACAGACACACGATAGTACAAACATACACTTCAACACAAGCACACACACACATGTAAATGCTATTGTATTCACACACACACACACACGCATACACACGCGCGCACACACACATGTAAATGTTATGCTATTCACACACACACACACAGACACTACCTGAGACGATAGGAATCTCCGAGTTTCGAACGACATCAGTCGCTGAGCACACAATGAGTTAGTCTAACATACCACACACACACACACACACACACACAATTAGGTGGCTAAATAATAATTAATAGTTTATAACTTGAATAATTTATACTCGTGTGATGACAATAAATAAACAAACCATATTGCTGTAATCTCTCTCTCTCTCTCTCTCTCTCTCTCACACACACACACACACACACACACAGAATTAGGTAGTTCGTGATAATCACCTGGAGACGTAGTATTCTCCGCTGGTGCGGTAGGAACTGAAAAATATTCAACTAAGCTATTATATACCCACCCCACTCCCCACACACACGCACGCGCACAAAATTGTGTTAATTACTACTTAAATAATTAGATAATAAATAATTTACTAATTACCTGACAACGTATTCTCCGAGTTTCGAACTGGTGTGGTAGCAACTGAACATGACAATAAAAAATACAGCATAAGCTATTATAAACGTCTCTCTCTCTCTCTCTCTCTCTCTCTCTCTCTCTCTCTCTCTCTCTCTCTCTCTCTATATATATATATATATATATATCAGAGTACCTGTTAATGAAGAGGGCTTTGGGGGTGTTCTAGTTGTGAGTGGCTGATAATCTCCACCAAACGGATTCACACCACCACGTCCCACCGTGCCCATCTGTTGCTCATCAGCATCGTCAATCTAAAAGCAATACGTTAAAGGATTCGATATAGTAAAGCACTAAACTAAATTACATTCCTATATTAGTTTACTATATTCATAGTGTTTATAGATACGTAGGTGCCATCACATATCCAGTACATACATAACACATCCATGGATCTCTCTCTCTCTCTCTCTCTTAAACACACACGCACACACACACACACACAGAGAATAGGAAAAGAAAAATTTAGTATGAAATAATACACATGCTGTGTATGTATGTATAATGTACTTACTTCACGTGAATGCTTGGAGCTTGGTTTATTATGGACATGGCTTTCGTTTTGCCTTTGCTTCCATAAGCTCACAGTTTCATTCATCTTCTTCTTACCAAGACCCTTCTTCATGCTGAGTAAAACAAAATTTACTGTAAGTTCATATTTATACAATGTGTATTTACTGCGTATATAGTAATGTTCCACATTAGAGTTCTATATGGATCAATCAATACAAACATTTTTGCTTCTTTATATGAACATCCAACGTATTGAAATACATTAGATCTTATATACATAAATACATACATCTCTTATGTCTTATATAAATTTCTGTTTATATATGTAATACACTATACACAGATACACATTAAAAACACTATAGAAATATATATACACATTACCTCTCTTTTGCTTTCTTCATAGCTGCTTCTGCAGCAAGAGCCGCGGCGGCAACTGATTCAGCAAGTGATGGTTTTTTGTCTTCCGCGTTCATGTCATCCACCTTGAAAACATAGGAATATATGAATATGTCGTGGGTAATATACAGTGGTAAATACACACATGTAAACATATATACAAACACTATATAAATAATGTGCATACTACTTTATATATATACCTTCTCTTCCTCAGCTGAAGGAATATTCTTTTCTGGTGAAGGTGCATTCTTTTCCTGTACTTTTTCACCATCTAGTTTTTCCACGTACACGTATTCCTGTGTCTCTTGATTGTATGAATACCACGCTCCCGCATTCCCATCGTAATATAATCCTGTTTCATACAATATATTCATAAATGTCATCTCTCTCTCTCTCTCTCTCAGAGACACACGGACACACACATTCACACGTGGCACAGAATCATGCACATCTGTATTTCCCTGTATACATATACCTCTATTTGCATCATAATAGAATCCAGAAGCAGCGTCGTAATAATAACCAGATGCTTCATCCCACACAAAACCGCCCCCTGGACCTGTAGAAACGAGTATAAATATATAACGTCCATGCATATAGTCTGAGAGAGACAGAGACCTTTAGAATTTTGTGTTCCTTCTGATTCTGTGTTTGAAGTCCATCCATACTGCAAATGAATACATAAACCCCATTAAAAGGAAGCTATTAATATAGTAAATATATACCTATACATATTGTTTCACACATTATTTGTATGCTAATAGCATGCTATATGTATGCTAAAGTTTTCACTTTGACACAATGGTATATGTATGTACGTATGCGTGTTATATTGCTCGAAAAAACAAATATAAAAAAATGTATCTCTAACACATCACAGATCCTCTCTCTCTCTCTCTCTAGAGAGAGTATCTAACTATTAAATAACAAACTTTAAACGAATATGTATACAAAACTAAAACAGAAACTTACTTGTTGAGCATAAGCTGCAGCCTCAATAGCAGAAGCAGCAGAAACAGATGGTTGTGGAATATTCATGCTCCTTGCGTATGTGATTCTTAGAATATTTCCATCCAACGTGGATCCATTGGTTGCAGTAAGTGCTTCCATGGCTTCCTCAACCTGCACATTATAAATATTAATATGAATGTGTATGTATGTATGTATATGTGTGTGTGTGTGTGTGTGTAAATGTCTCTGTATAGAATTTTCGTAATGTTGTAACTCATTATAAATGTTATTAATTGTAGGATACGGAATTAATTAATATAGAGATCGCCAACACATAATGTTATTTGTTATAACATAAACATATAAGTAAAACACACACTTACAGAGTGAAATGAAACAAAAGCGTATCCACGTGAGACTTGTGTAAACTTATCCCTAACCACGCGAAGCTCCTGCTCAAGTTCAAGAATATTATAAAATAATCCCATATATTATATATTATTACGTCTGAATACGCTTATTACCTTAACAGGAGCATGCTTAGAAAACTCATTGTGAATAGCCTCGTCGTCTATGTTTTCATCAAGGCCTCGAACGAGTAAAACATGGCTAGGACCTGCAATTTGAATGCATATTACACTGCTGTATACACACACACACACACACGTACATAGATACGGATACATACATATGCATGTATATCGCAGTTATAGTAATACATAATAGACCACATATGTAACAACATATGTGTTCCCACGCTCTCTCATTCATATATTTCATGAATACTTATCCTCAATTATATACGATGTACTTGTGAGTGTGTGTGTGTGTGTGTGTCTAGAACCAGTATTATACTTATGATCATACTGCAAAGACTGTTGGTATTAAACAAAACTAGAGATACAGTTACCTTGATCAAAATTTCTTCGGCCAGGGGGTATTGGAACCTCAGCTTGTGGTGCATCCTCTGTACGTTTCTCATTGCACTGTGTAAGAAATAATATGTAATAGCCCCAGTTTCACGCACACACACACCACAATACCTGAAAGCATAATACCCGGCGTGCAAAGTTTGCACATCCACATAGAGTGCACATCCAATCGTCTTGTCTACTACCAGCAAATTGACCCGGGCCTGCTGTTGGTTTGCTACTGTCACAAAAAACATTAAGTGTATGTATATATACATTAATTTATACATACTACTGTATAAATACGATGTTATATAGTTGGAATTAATCTGAGTACGTATGTCTAGCATATGTATACACGTACGTATAAATATTTATTTTTGCATGCGTTACCTGTACTCAAGGTGAAGCTTTTTTCCATCCAAAACAATGCCATCTTCCCAAACTTCAGTCATCATAGCTTGAGCAGCTTCCTATTAAATCAAAACAAATGTGTATTATATATAAAGACACACACACACGTGTGTGTATATACGTGTGAATGTACACACTTACCACTGATGGAAAATCTACAAAAGCAAAGCCGCGAGAAACACCTGTAGCTTTTTCTTTGATGACTCGAACATGTCTTAAGGGGCCCCATAACGCCTGTATAAAACAAGTTGTATACACATATACACGACATAAACGCGAACATAACACATGAGATGATATATACGTATGTATACACTTACAAATGCTTTATAGAGGTCGTCTTCTCCAGTCTTCGGTGAAAGCCCTTTGACTACAATAGTCGCTGAAGGAGGAACCTGAAGAAAGATATTAGACTTGAAACACGCACACAACGCATTACACGTGTATATACCTGTTGACGATTGTTCCCCCTTCTGCTTTCATTATACATAAAATTCTCGTAATCATCATATCGCCTCTCACGTCCATGCGTTTGGTAGCCTGTAAGTACAGGTCATGTGTGCCTATCTACACATTCAAGTACATTGGCATGCAGATAACCACACATACATACATACATGTGTGTGTGTGTGTGTCTGTCTATCTGTCTATCTATCTATCTATGTGAACACATGATATGTACAAGGAAAATGAAACCTTCTTTATACATACATACATAAATATGTATACATATATGTGTGTGCATAATGTCTGCATTTATGTACGTGTATAAAAATGTATACCTCGAACTGGACTTCGATCCCTGTTCCTGCTCCTGCTTCTGCTTCTACTTCTGCTCCTTTCTCGATCTCTACGTGAAGATTCTCTGAGATTCCGCCTGTACGGTTCACGTTCAAAGGTACGGTCCGTGTAATGACTAGAATATTCACATCATATCCATAATGACTATGTGTGTTCACATTATAATCCGGTTCGGCATAAAAATGTCCGTTAGTCTGCCAAAATAGATTGTTAGTGACCTAATAATGACTCTCTCTCTCTCTCTCTCTCTCTCTCTCTCTTATGTGTGCGCTTGTGTGCATACACATTAAATTTATATTGAATATGAACTATTACTCAATGTGTATGCAAACAACTACAAATAAAATAGACAAATTCAAATAACAAGTTATAACTCGGTTGTATCTGTGTATGAAAACACATACATAAAGACTCGTATCCATGCCAGAAAAACATACAGACCATACATAATATAGAGATGTAAGCATCCTAATAGTTAAATGTAATGACCATACATAGATATAATAGTTAGATGTAAAGACCGTACATAGATATAGAGATAAAATAGTTAAATGTAGGCTATCATTTTAAGCTCCCTATAATTACATAATTGAAGATGCCCTTGCTCTCTTTCTCTCATTCGTTATGGAAAACGTGATTAATTAAGTTTTCTTATGTAGCTTATGTTATATTATATAATTGCAGAGTATTTTATAATTCCAATATATATATCTCCATATACAAAAAGATGTTTTGTGGTGTGTTTATACACATGCAACATTAAGTAGATACATGTGTGTGTATACACAAACACAATATGTATTACCTGTCGTCTTGGGCATAACGCAGAGTATAGCCATCCACAGCCTGTATAACGAAGAAGATTAAGTCAGCTCATTTGTCCCTTGAATGTAAAAAACTCTTGATCAAATGCAGGAGAGGGGACTCGATGTAAAACAAGATATGTATGTATTTTTCATACGCTGCTATTATCCGCTGCTCCATATCTGCCACCAGATGTATCCATAGCTGCTGCATACATAAAATTTTGCACAGATTTACACACAACACACACACACATATATATATATAGAAACAGAGAGTAGAGAATTCGCATACAAATTAGAGATTCTACACACATATACACATTCACAGATACCTCCGTGAGCGCCACGCTGCGTCTCCTTCCTCTCCCTTAACCCTAACCCTGTATAATTTTAGGGTTCGTCATTTATATTATATTTAAATATATATTATTGTGGTCTTGTAGAACAAGATAATCCATAGAATGTATGACATATGTACGTTATTAATGTGGGCTTGTAGCACAAGATGAGAGAGACCGTGTATCTATGAGTCATCCGTACTTTCTGTGTTATATATATAGAGAGAAAACATATATGTGTACACACATATACTAACACACAAATTAAAGGTAAAACATAAGACCGACTTTATGTGTTATATATATATAGAGAGAGAGAGAGAGACATATACGTGTGTATACATACACACACACATATATATACATACTAACACGTAAATTAAAGGTAAAACATGAGAGACAATTAAACAAGTAAAAAGAAAAATGTACAAACTGTCAAAGATTAGTTTAACTTCCTCTTTTAGTTGTCTTCCATCTCTCAACAGATACTGGAACTCCCTCAACACATCTTTGTTGAGCTTCTTAAGAGGAGTCCACTTGAGAACCGAATCACCAAGAAATATTCTTAATAATCCCTCGTACAACTTTCGACTGTCTGGCGAGTAGAAATGACGGGCACGAGGCAACTCAAACCACTGCATACAAATAAGAAAAGCCATAACTGATCGATCGCGTTCAAAAGATAATGCTTAAAACTTACCTTTGGTGCGACGAAGAAGTCTCCCACGATGTATGCACCTTGGGATACTTCACTTGCTTATTAGACTTCAAGTAATTCGGATACATGGACTTCGCAAACATCCACTCGAGAAGACCACGCTCAGTTTCTCCCTCTCCGTGTAGCCCATACTCTTCTCTAACATTGCATAATCTAAAAAGGCTGGTTAGTCTCCCTGGTTTAGTCTCTCTTAACTCTCTCTGATTTACTCTCTTTCTCTCACTCTCTGGTTTAGTCTCTCTCTAATCTCTCTGTCTCTTTCTGACTCTCTGGTTTAGTCTATATCTCTAATCTCTCTGGTTTAGTCTCTCTGACTCTCTCTGGTTTAGTGTATCTCTCTCTCTCTCTCTCTCTCCTCTCTCTCTCTCTCTCTCTCTCTCTATATATATATATATATGAAAGACCATACCTTTGTAAGATGCCTCTGAAACCTCTCCATCTTCTCCGATTTGAATAATACCTCGTACCTCCAGCTTTGCGTACGTCCACTGATTAGAGCAAACAACAAGGTTATACACTGGAGTTTTATGTCCGTGAAACAGATTCGTTGTAACTCCTTGGACACAGTAACAACCACCTTGGTACACACCATTCTCCACCTCGCCATCTTTCTCCCACTTCCTTTCATTCACGAGCACATACTTTTTCGGATTAAACCATTGAGCAGTAATTAGGGGAGAAAGATTTTCCGGCCTGTAGTCCTCCACGGTGCCAAAGAAATCCATAAAGCCCCATCCTTTGTCACCGACTCGACCCTCTCTGATCTCAGATTTGTGGAAATCCTGGTTTCCTTTTCTTCGTCTGAGGTGGTGTGTTAAGGTGGTAGTCTCTCTGTCCATCTGCATTGCACTTGTGTTCACGTTCATAATCCCGTTGTCAGATCTCTTAGAAGGTCCAAGCTCGGTCGCGTGACCTTAGAAACGCGGCAGAAAAGTGCTCCGTGGATTTCTTGGCCCCAACCGAGCTAAAAATAAGATGCAAATACACAATGTAACTATGTATTCTATACATGTATATATACGGGTGTATATATATAAGAGACAGCTTACAAGTTGGATTTCAGGACGTCCCATTCCAAAGCTTGCATGAAGGAGAATAGTGTGTCACTATCCATGTGCAACCCTTCAAACTTGTCAACTTGTTTTTGCTGATCCCTCGGTGCACTTATTTGGAGGATTGTTCTGAATATACAGCTTAACCACAGCTACATTCTCCCACTCCTCCGGCTCTATCGAGTTCTCTTGCACTACATTCTCTTTTTGCCTCATGCGGTCAATTTGCTTCTTTCAAGATTTCTTGTGGGAAACACCGTACTCTCTTTTCAGTATCTCCCTAAACTCCACATTTGTCAGATTTCCACAGTACCGTATCAATCGAAGAACTCGTGCTTACCAGGAGCCTGCGCTTCCGCTGCTCTCCACGAAACCTAATTAGGATTCTAACAATCTAACTATATTAGGATTAAGGACAGAATTAGGGTTCTTAACAGAGTAGCCCTTTATTCAATTTTATTGATATTTAAACGCATAATGTATATCTACTAATTACTATATTTTATATTTTATAAAATATTACTCATTTTTCATTTTAATTATACAATAAAACATTATACAAGAACAACAAAATAGACTATTCGTATATCTGTACCAATTTTTCATATGTAAAATGTGTACACATGTAATATTAATCTTTATTGCTGGTATTATTTATAATAAATAGTAATTAGCCAATTTATATTATTTAAGATTTACAAAATTTAACTGGTGAAGATTTATTGTTGAGACTTGATTACGCACATATCCACGTGTAAACATAATATATAGCGCCATATTAATAACAAACTTACTAGCCAACATGAAGACTATGTACTCCATGGATTCCTGCAATACGATATCATTTATAACTAATTCATATATTATTATTGTTGTTGTTGTTATATTACATTTAACCAAGAAAGATCCACTTCATCTGCATATACAAATGTTTAACAGATGTTATCAGCTCTCTATATATACATATACATACATACGAATACATAATATATATTATGTATGTATACATACGTGTGTATCTTGTGCGTGTATGTGTTATCGCCTTTGCGGCTATTTTGCCACATTTTTTGCCCTATATTGAATGCCCTAATTCTGTGTCATGACACGTGGCAGAAGCATCACGCACTAGCACGTGTGCATGTATGATATTTAGAGCTATGTAGTTGTATATCCACCTGCATTTTTACTGTATACATGATGTAATATTGAAGTTGAGGATTCCATTAGTAAACCATATTAGTATATATATATTACTAATATGTAAATATAAAAATGTGTATAATGGATATAGTGTTGGAAATTAAATTTAAGATACACTTAATTAAAGCTGAGTGTGGTAATTTTAATTTATTTTAAAATGACTTTTTGAGAAATATAGATTAAATTAGAAATAAAATGAAAAGTTACTGTAACATCATTTAACATGTTAACATATTAAAAATGTAATAATATTTACAAAAGCGTAATAAGAACTTAAATAGTAAGAAAATATTATTATTATAATCACAAAATTTATTTGTTATAAATAAAGATTGAACATGTATCAAAAAATGTAACTATGTAATTTGAAAAAGATAAAAAATGAATCATATGTTATTTTAAATTATCCAACTTATATAATCAACAATAAATATATGCATGATTTAACATTGTCATTCAAAAAGTTTCTTTTTAAAAATTAAAAAGAGAACAAAACATTGTCTTGGTTTAACATTTAGATTATTCTTTAAGAATGAATTTTTTTATTTATAAATATTTTTTTTAAAAATCTCACTCGTTATAAAGTTATGTAGGAAATTTATTACATGAAATACTAGGTATGTAAAGAATGACTACCCAAAAGTTTTATTAAACTATGAACTTAAATGGGAAATACAATTATATATAGTGAATTTTTAACATCTCACTCAGTTTATTTTAATAAATTATCCTCCTTTTGAGCTATATATAAAAGTTTTATAAATCTTTCAAAATTTTAAAAAAACAATGTAATTATAAAGTATTTTAACACTTCAGACGGTTGTTCAGCAAGTGCAATCTCTTCACTTATGAAATTAAAAGGATGACTCTTTTCATATCTTTTTTTTTATAATAAAATTGAATATTTCATTTGATATTATTAAAACCTTTGTCTTTTGCTATGTGTGAAAGTTGACCATTTAAAAAAAAATATATTTAAGACCAATTAAAAATAATAATTCAAAACTTCAAAAAGTTTACAAGTGTGATAAAAAAATATATATTTGTAATTTAATAGAGATGAATAAACCACAACATTCAATAATGATTTGTAAAATCAATCAATGTTACTCTATTATTAAAAAAGCTTCTTAATTAATTTTATTTGAAATGTGAAAACAAATGTAGATTATAACAAGATATTAAACATGAACATGATTAAAATTTTAAATTATTATTATTAAGTATACAATTTTCTTTGTGAAGGTTTTTATTTTATTCATTATAAAACAAAAATCATTTCTTATAATCTTAAATAAAATTGTTTAATAAATTTATTACAATCTTGAATAAAGTGGACAATTTCATTTGTAACAAATAATAACCATCTTTCTTATTATTATTATTATTATTAGTATTAGTAAAACATTTATTTAATAAAGTTTTATATATCACACAATGTTATTGAGTATTGAATTTAAAAAATTAAACACTTGAGGAGAAAAATTATTTAATTGAATTCTTAAAATCAAGCTTTAGTTAAATTGTATCAAATATATAAATGGAAAGAAACATCTAAAATAAATTTAAACATATTTTTAATTTTTTAAAACATATATAAACTCATAACTTAAATAATGAAAATTAATTAATTATAAAATAATCATTAATTAGTTTTGCAATAATAAAAACTTTTAAAAATAAAAAATAGACAAAAAATGTTTATGTTAAACTTAAGGTTTAGGTTTCTAAACCTTAAACCCTCAAAACTAAATTATAAACATATATATGAGAAGCATTTGTGAGCATGTACTTTCTGATATAATTTTTCTTTTTTCTTTTTTAAAAACTCAGATGTGCGTTATCAATAAATATTACAATGTAATAAAAACAATTTATATATATAAGAAACAACCCTACTCATTACATAATGCTCAACCCCAACCATGTGTGTGTGTCATCCAATACGCATGCACACGTACTTGCGAGTCCATCCAACATACATGCACACATACTTATGTATATATACAGCCTACGTAATGCATTTTTGAGTTATTATGGTAAAGAAAACCCATATAGGCGAGAGTACATTCATGAAGTTGCTCTTATAATTAAGAGTTTATTGGCGAGCAAGTAAGTGCATTTGTTTATGAGTGCTTGTGTAACACTTACATAACATTTATAGGGACACTCTTTAACATTAATCATTAACTATTAAAGTCTAGTAAATCAGCGAATAGTAAAACCTAAGGTATTCTATATATATATATAAACACACATGAAATGATATATATAGATGGATATCCACAATACATATAAATTAAGTGAAATAATTAAGCATGATTAAAAAAGGGGGAATGTATGCTAAACCCATATATATATATATATATATATATATATATATATATATATATATATATATATATATATATATATATATATATATATACACACACACGTGTGTATATATATCTTCTGAGGAGGAAGGTGATGTTTCACAATTATGAGCTTAAATTTATTTTCATGAGTTCCAAACATAAGCTTAAGACTATTAAAATTCATTATATATAAATTATGTTTCCCACTTAAGTTCACATGGTTTAATAAAACTTTTGGATGCCCATCCTTTATATACCTAATATTTCATATAATAAATTTGTTACGTAACTTTATAATGAATGATTCGTATCTCATAGTGAGTTAACAAAAAAAAAGAGTATTTACAAATAGAAAAATTCATATTTAAAGAATAATTTAAATGTTAAACCATGTTAATATTTTTCTTATAATAACTTCTTTTTAATTCTTAAAAAGAAATTTTTTGAATGATAATGTCAAATTCTACACATTTTTATTGTTAATTATATGAGCTGGATATTTAAAATGACATATGATTTATTCTTTACTTTTTAAAAAATTACATAGTTACATTTTTTGACACACATTTAATATGTTCAATCTTTATTTATAACAAATAAAATTTGTGATTATCATAATATATTTTTCTTACTATTTAAGTCCTTATTAAGCTTTTGAAATTTTAATATCAAAAATATTATTACATTTTACATGAACATGTTAAATGATGTTACAGTAATTTTTTATTTTATTTCTAATTTAATTTATATTTTCTCAAAAAGTCATTTCCAAATAAATTAAAATTACTCTAATTAAGTATATCTTAAATTTTAAATTTCAACAGTATATCCATTATACACATTTTTATAATTAAGTTTTACCCCTGTTTAGGGTTTCCAGGGAATTAGGGTTAGGGTTCGTGCTGAAGACCTGGGCTGCAGAGATTGTTGGATACTCCCAGGCAGCCGTAGTGTCATACATCATTGGCCTTGCCAAGTCTGCGGTAAGTCCAGCAGCCCTCGCATCCCAGCTCAAATCGGAGCACGATTTCCCCTCTAATCCGGCTACAGACATACTTGCCCGTGAGCTCTGCTCTAGGGTTCCTCGCAAGAGGGCGGCTCTCAGTAGCTATCAGCAGTCGGAGCTAGAAGCAGCCAGGTATGCCCGCAAGCAAGACAGCTATGGCCTCTTGGAAGAGCCAGAGCCGGATCCAGAGCAGCCCCCCGCAAGAAGCAAAAGAACCTGCGTAGTAAGCGTGCCGACGAGGAGGATGAGGAGGAAGTGGGTATTCTGTCCAAAAGAGGAAATGATCCAGACGAGTCGGAGAGGGAACGGGCAAGGGCGCAGGATCAGAGGGAAAAGGAGGATTTTGAAACGCGGCTCCGGAAGAGGGACGAGGCCAACACGAAGAAGGTGACCGAACCCAAAATGTCCAAGCAGCAGCAAGGGGAAGAGAAGAGGCGGACGGAAGTTGTAGACCTCTCGGAGCACAGGGAAGTATCCAGGCAAACGTATCTGGAGAAGCGGCAGCAAAAGAAAGTCGATGAGCTCCAAGATGAAATTATTGACGCGGATTTTTTGTACGAGAACGAGGACCTGACCAAGAGAGAGAGAGCAGAACTTAACCACAAGAGGCAGGTGTTCGAACTTGTTAAAAAAATGGGCGACAAACGGACGAGATTGTGGGATACCGGATGCCGGAGGCATATGATGAGGCCTCTGGTGTGAAACAAGACCGGAGATTCCAGGTGGCTCTAGAACGATATCGGGATCCGATCCAGACGAGAAAGTGGTGCCATATGCCGAGCAGGATGCTTGGGAGAGTTACCAGTTGGGCAAGGCCAATATGAGGTTCGAGCAGCCGACAAGCCCAAGTCGGACGCGGACAAGTACGAGCTCTTGTTCGAGGACCAGGTGCATTTCGTGCAAGCTGACATAATGACAGGTGAAAACGAGCCGGTAGATGAGGGAAAGAGCCGCAAGTCTGCTGCCCTGATGGAGCACGAGCGTATCCTTGAGGAACGGAAGGAGCTCCCCATCTATCCCTATCGTGAGCAGCTCCTGGAGGCAATTGAGAACCATCAGGTGCTGGTGATTGTGGGAGACCGGCTCGGGGAAGACGACACAGATTCCACAGTACTTGCACGAGGCGGGGTATACAGAGAGGGGGAAAATCGGCTGTACGCAGCCCCGAAGGGTGGCAGCAATGAGCGTGGCTGCCCGTGTCGCACAGGAGATGAATAACGTGCACGAAGTTGGGTATTCTATCCGGTTCGAGGATTGCACATCGGACAAGACTAAGCTCAAGTACATGACGGACGGTATGCTACTTCGTGAGTTTCTAGGGGAGCCGGATCTGGCCAGCTACAGTGTGATGATGGTCGACGAGGCTCACGAACGGACGGTCCTGTTCGGATTGATGAAGGACATCACCCGGTTCCGTATCCATGCCAGAAAAACATACAGACCATACATGTCATAGATATAGAGATAAGCATCCTAATAGTTAAATATAAAGACCGTACATAGATATAGAGATAAAATAGTTAAATGTAGGCTATCATTTTAATCTCCCTATAATTACATAATTGAAGATGCCCTTGCTTGGAAAACGTGATTAATTAAGTTTTCTTATGTAGCTTATGTTATATTATATAATTGCAGAGTATTTTATAATTCCAATATGTATATCTCCATATACAAAAAGATGTTTTGTGGTGTGTTTATACACATGCAACATTAAGTAGATACATGTGTGTGTATACACAAACACAATATGTATTACCTGTCGTCTTGGGCATAACGCAGAGTATAGCCATCCACAGCCTGTATAACGAAGAAGATTAAGTCAGCTCATTTGTCCCTTGAATGTAAAAAACTCTTGATCAAATGCAGGAGAGGGGACTCGATGTAAAACAAGATATGTATGTATTTTTCATACGCTGCTATTATCCGCTGCTCCATATCTCCCACCAGATGTATCCATAGCTGCTGCATACATAAAAATTTCGCACACATTTACACACAACACACACACACACACATATATATATAGAAACAGAGAGTAGAGAATTCGCGTACAAATTAGAGATTCTAACACATATACACATTCACAGATACCTCCGTGAGCGCCACGCTGCGTCTTCTTCCTCTCCCTTAACCCTAACCCTGTATAATTTTAGGGTTCGTCATTTATATTATATTTAAAATATAGTTTGTAGAACAAGATAATCCATAGAATGTATGACATATGTACGTTATTAATGTGGGCTTGTAGCACAAGATGAGAGAAACCGTGTATATATGAGTCATCCGTACTTTGTGTTATATATATAGAGAGAGAGAAACATATATGTGTACACACACATACATACATATATATATATTCGTTATGAGTTTTATATATGTTTTAAGAAATTAAAATATATTTAAATTTATTCTAGATGTTTCTTTATTATAATATTATGTTATTAAATCACCTTGGCAATATGGCGCCATTTATATATTTGATACAATCTAATTAAAGTTTAGTTTTAAGAATTTAATAATTAATACTAAATTCAATTCTATTACGTTAGAATACACCATATGTATATACAGACATGACATATATATTCTATATAAATATTGAATATTTTTTCTACTTAAGTGTTTAATTTTCCAAATTTAATACTTAATAACATTGTGCGTTATATAAAACTTTATTAAATAAATATTTTAATAATAATAATAAGAAAGACAATTATTGTTTGTTATGAATGAAATTGTAATAAATTTATTAGGCCTCTTTATTCAAAATTATATAAATTTGTTAAACAATTTTATTCAAGATTACAATGATTCATGTTTTATAATGAATAAAAATAAAAACCTTTGTAAAGAAAATTGTATACTTAATAATAATATTTTTTTTAATCATGTTTGGTTATCTTGTTATAATTTACATTTGTTTTTTAAACATTTTAAATAAAATTAATCAAGAATTTTTTTAATAATAATGTAACATTAATTGATTTTACAAATAATTATTAAATGTTATGGTTTATTTTCTCTGTTAAATTACATAATATATATTCTTTTTATTATACTTGTAAACTTTTTAAAGTTTTGATGTTATTAAATTATTATATTTTTAACTGGTTTTAAATATATTTTTAACTTTGCAAAAATTAACAGAGCAAAAATTAAAACTTTTTACAATATTGAGTGAAATGTTTGATTTAATTGAAGAGAGGCATAAGAAAAGTTACTTCTTTAATTTTATAAAGACATCACCTTTGTTAAACAAGTGTTCGAGATATTAAAATACTTTATAATAAAAAAGGATATTTTATTGCACTATTTTTTTAAAATTGTTGAAGCTTTATAAATTTTTATTATATAAGTTAAAAAGAAAATCAACTTATTAAAACAAATTCAATGGAATGTTAAAATATAATAATTAATGATATTAAAACTTTAAAAACCTTACAAATGTGATAAAAAGAATATATATTATGTAATTTAACAGAAATGCAAATAAACCACAATATTCAACAATGATTTGTAAAATCAATCAATGTTACATTATTATTAAAAAAGTTTCTTAATTAATTTTATATGAAATATTTAAAAACAAATGTAGATTATAACAAATAAACATGAACATGATTAAAAATTTAAATTATTATTATTAAGTATACAATTTTCTTTGTGAAGGTTTTTATTTTATTCATTATAAAACATAAATCATTTCTTGTAATCTTAAATAAAATTGTCCAAAAATTTTATTATTATAATCTTGAATAAAGTGGCCTAATAAATTTATTACAATTTCATTCATCACAAACAATAACCAACTTTCTTATTCTTATTATTATTATTAAATATTTATTTAATAAAGTTTTATATAATGCGCAATGTTATTGAGTATTGAATTTGAAAAATCAAATTAGAAAACCATATTAGTATATATATTACTAATATGTAAATATAAAAATGTGAATAATGGATATACTGTTGAAAATTAAAATTTAAGATACACTTAATTAAAGTTGAGTGTGGTAACTTTAATTTATTTGGAAATGACTTTTTGAGAAAATATAGAATATATTAGAAGTAAAATGAAAAGTTATTGTAACATCATTTAACATATTAACATATTAAAAATATAATAATATTCATTGATATCAAAATTTAAAAAGCGTAATAAGAACTTAAATAGTAAGAAAAATATTATTATGATAATCATAAATTTTATTTGTTATAAATAAAGATTGAACATATTAAATGTGTTTCAAAAAATGTATGTAATTTGAAAAAGATAAAGAAATTACACATATTTAGATACATGTATATATATATATATACTAATCAATTGTATATACACTTTATCATTACAACCCATCCCTGAGTACATTTCATACATACACCAGGAGCATAACACATGTGTGCAACACACACACACACACAAATATCGTATTCTTATATAAAGACGCACGCTAGCATTATAGGATCGAACTCTCGACCTCAGGATAACTGGAAGCTATGAGACCTACGCGCTAACCAACTGCGCCACCACCCCTTAGACACTAAACTTATGTTTAACATGATGTGTATGGTGTATGCATGGAACGTTTAATATGCATTATAACTGCATATATGTGCATACATACCACGCACATAGTATGGTGTAGGTATGCACATATTATACTTGATGCATATTATATATAAATATATATGTGGTGCAAATTGTAATGTAAGAAAAAAAAGAATGACAAGCTATTTTTTTTTTTTTACTATGTGTGTGTATCTCACTTAATCATGTTTATGTCTCTCTTAATCACTTACGATTTAGTACTTGATTCCCTCAGGTATACACCATAGACATAGATTTACATACACATATGCAAAAATACATTTGAACGTTCTTATGTACCTACTCATACACAGAGGATGTGCTTGTGTGTATTTAGTTAATACTATTAAAAATGAGCTTCAAACTTGAGCAAATGTATATAAACCAAATTCTTTAATATAGTAACATATGTGTAGTTATATGTATATGTCTATATAATAGTTGATGAGGAGACTAATTTTAAAATGATTAATATAATAATCTTGTATTATTTGATGTAATTTATATATTTTAATAAATTGGAAGTGAAAACATTACACCAGGTGGCTAACTTATCAGGCTAACACGGTTTGATACAAAGTTAGCATATACAATTATATATAGATATAAATATATACAAGTGGAAATTCTTGAGGAAATAGGTATATTCTCTCTTCATGGTAAGTATTTTGCATCTATTCTAATTTTGTTATGTGGTTGTATATAATGTTAAGTTTTTTAACATGCACATTAAAGAAAAACACCATAAATGACCAATAATTGTTAATTTATGTTAAAATATTATTATTAAATATGTGAAAAATAATCACAAAGTATTAAGAATATGGGTTTAACAAGTAATCTCTTATATTAAAGATTTGATTTGTCAATGACATATGTAATAGCTATTAGTTACCCATGTTATTTTTGGATCAATGACTAGTTAAACAACCCTCACCTAGTGTTTAATTCAAAAATAAATATAGTTTTTTTTTTTTTTTTCCGTTATCAATTCTATACTAAGACAACTTACAATATTACATTTGTAGATTAATAATTTTTTTATAAATTAAAAATTTTCACATATTAAATTTTTATTTCTATGTAGTATGTTGCTGATTTTATACAAAGGGAGTTGAAGGGTACGGAGGCAACCAATCTTAAGTTATAATAATTTAGAAAAGAAAATTAATGATCAACTAAAAAGAAATATGTTATTATACAAACATATGATTTAAGTTTGAATAAATTTTTTTACTCAACTTTAGTGTAAGGATAACATTAATGAAGATGACCTTGATATGGACAACTGAATTGAAGACAATTATAATATTGGTCTAAGTAACTTGATTAAGATCAATTTTGATAGTTTTAATCTTTGTGTAAATGAGAGCAATATTAATGTAGTTTATATTGGCTAACAACTTGATTAAAGGGTAATTTTGACAAAGATGAGTTTGGTTTAGGCAAAATAATTAAAAACAAATGAATTAACTTTTTTAACTTAAGCCATGATTTTTATTATTTATGAATAGTAAATTTTAATTTTTAATTATAAATATATATTAATAATTTATATAATGAATACATTGAAAAGGTATTCATAAAATTAAAGAATATAAAATTAAATTTATTTATTTACTTTAATTTAAAATTATTATATAAATTGATTTAAAATTTATTAATATAAACCATTATGGTTTATTTAATGGTTTAAACCATGATTTAAGTCAAAATTATTAATTCATTAAAAGAAATATTTAATTAAGGACATCTTAATAACTTAATTAAGGACAATTTTAAATGAATATAACTTAGTGTGGATAACTCGATTAAAAATAACTTTAATGGATTTAACCTTGGTTTGAACAAGTTAATTAAAAGCAACTTTAATAAATATAACTTTTATATGGGTAACTTTAATAGATGTAACGTTAACTTTAACAAATACAACTTTAGTATGGGCAACTCAAATGCAATTAATGTAACCTTAATGTGGGTAATTTAATTGATTTGTTTGTGGACAATTGATTTCAAAATAATTGATATATATATATGTGTGTGTGTGTGTGTGAATTTTATAAAGTTTGAAAAGGAAAAATGACACTAACTTTGGTGAGCTTGTTTGTGTACAATTAACCAGAATTTTATGAGCATTAATGAGTATTAATATCTTTATATTATGAGTAACTTTATTAACGTAAATAATTTTATTTATGTAGGTAACTTACTGTCGTGTTTTAATGGAAACGAAATAAAATGAAAGAATTGAAAATATGAACCAAAATGTTGAAAATACAAACTCACCTTAGTCACATAATTAAGAATTGTCATAATTAATGCATACTCAAGTCAGAAGCACATATTTTTATTTAAAGATGAATCATGTCTTTCATACTTAATATTAAGCAAATACAATCCATGTCATATTTGTATTGGTCATTTATGTTATTTAATTTATAAATGGAATTATAACTTAAAGGGCACCGTTTGAGTTGTTGTTCAATTAAAATTCTTTTTTGTTATTATTAAACATTCATTCTATATTTATAATTAACCTTTCTGAGAATCACTTTGTGTTCAAAAATTTAATTTTTTTTTGTTAAATTAACAAAATGAATCTTTTCTCACGTGTTCCACCAACAAGGCTTTATGTTTTTGTACTTGATTTTTTATTAACAATCACATGCACCAACACATTCTTTCATATATTCATCCCTTATTTTATTCGCCTTGTAATTAATTGTATACCTTATAAGAACTTAAATTTAATTAAGTTGTCTTTATTAAACATGTAATTAAATTAATATATTACATGATATATTAGTTTATATACCATAATTTTAAAGCTCTCAATACAACACTTAAAGTGACACCATCAATAGTAATGCAAATTTTAAAGATTATTTTATATCACTCTTATTGAAAAATCACTATAAAAAAGAGACTTTTCTTAATTAAAACTATTAATATTGTCTTGATTTGCAATGTTATTTCACATTTATACAAGTGCTTATATCTAGGCATTTCCTTTTATAACAATTATAAAAGGGCAAAAACAAGGTTAGCTTTTAAGATGTTTGAAGTTGTTGATAGGTAGCTTGAAAATGTCATTTTCATTATTTATAAAGATGCAAATGTAAATAAATACATTTTGCCATATGGTAATATAACTTTTGCACTTTTGTATATGAGAACTAAATCATCTTCACCGTTTACATAGTTAATTTCTTTTTCATATAGTCATTTATCATTCATCTTTCATTAACTAAACACACAAGCTCATCAAAGCTAAATGTCTTAAATTATATATAATATATCCCGCTCATCAAATCTAAATGTCCTAAATATATATAATATCTCCCATTCAACCCATCAGAAACTGCATAGGAGAAGGGAATTATAATGCAACTTCACCTTTGCATTACTCCGTCTCACCAAGAATTCAAGTGACTATCTCTATATCTATCTATAGAGAGACATGTATACATAAATGTATTTAGTAAAATGTAGTCTTTTTTACCTGAATGTAATAACATCTATATACAATTGTATATTAATTCGTTTTTACCCCTGTTTAGGGTTTCAGGGAATTAGGGTTAGGGTTCGTGGAGCGCCCATGGAGGACAAGGCACTGAAGACCTGGGTGAGTGACCAGCTGCAGGAGATTGTTGGATACTCCCAGGCAGCCGTAGTGTCATACATCATTGGCCTCGCCAAGTCTGCGGTAAGTCCAGCAGCCCTCGCATCCCAGCTCAAATCGGAGCACGATTTCCCCTCTAATCCGGCTACAGACATACTTGCCCGTGAGCTCTGCTCTAGGGTTCCTCGCAAGAGGGCGGCTCTCAGTAGCTATCAGCAGTCGGAGCTAGAAGCAGCCAGGTATGCCCGCAAGCAAGACAGCTATGGCCTCTTGGAAGAGCCAGAGCCGGATCCAGAGCAGCCCCCCGCAAGAAGCAAAAGAACCTGCGTAGTAAGCGTGCCGACGAGGAGGATGAGGACGAGGAAGTGGGCATTCTGTCCAAAAGAGGAAATGATCCAGACGAGTCGGAGAGGGAACGGGCAAGGGCGCAGGATCAGAGGGAAAAGGAGGATTTTGAAACGCGGCTCCGGAAGAGGGACGAGGCCAACACGAAGAAGGTGACCGAACCCAAAATGTCCAAGCAGCAGCAAGGGGAAGAGAAGAGGCGGACGGAAGTTGTAGACCTCTCGGAGCACAGGGAAGTATCCAGGCAAACGTATCTGGAGAAGCGGCAGCAAAAGAAAGTCGATGAGCTCCAAGATGAAATTATTGACGCGGATTTTTTGTACGAGAACGAGGACCTGACCAAGAGAGAGAGAGCAGAACTTAACCACAAGAGGCAGGTGTTCGAACTTGTTAAAAAAATGGGCGACAAGACGGACGAGATTGTGGGATACCGGATGCCGGAGGCATATGATGAGGCCTCTGGTGTGAAACAAGACCGGAGATTCCAGGTGGCTCTAGAACGATATCGGGATCCAGATCCAGACGAGAAAGTGGTGCCATATGCCGAGCAGGATGCTTGGGAGAGTTACCAGTTGGGCAAGGCCAATATGAGGTTCGGAGCAGCCGACAAGCCCAAGTCGGACGCGGACAAGTACGAGCTCTTGTTCGAGGACCAGGTGCATTTCGTGCAAGCTGACATAATGACAGGTGAAAACGAGCCGGTAGATGAGGGAAAGAGCCGCAAGTCTGCTGCCCTGATGGAGCACGAGCGTATCCTTGAGGAACGGAAGGAGCTCCCCATCTATCCCTATCGTGAGCAGCTCCTGGAGGCAATTGAGAACCATCAGGTGCTGGTGATTGTGGGAGAGACCGGCTCGGGGAAGACGACACAGATTCCACAGTACTTGCACGAGGCGGGGTATACAGAGAGGGGGAAAATCGGCTGTACGCAGCCCCGAAGGGTGGCAGCAATGAGCGTGGCTGCCCGTGTCGCACAGGAGATGAACGTAAAGCTCGGGCACGAAGTTGGGTATTCTATCCGGTTCGAGGATTGCACATCGGACAAGACTAAGCTCAAGTACATGACGGACGGTATGCTACTTCGTGAGTTTCTAGGGGAGCCGGATCTGGCCAGCTACAGTGTGATGATGGTCGACGAGGCTCACGAACGGACGGTCTCAACCGATGTCCTGTTCGGATTGATGAAGGACATCACCCGGTTCCGGCCCGACTTGAAGCTGCTCATCTCAAGTGCCACCCTGGATGCTGAGAAATTTGCCATATATTTCGATGAAGCTCCCATTTTTAGGATCCCGGGAAGGCGGTACCCAGTCGACATGCTCTTCACCAAGGCCCCTGAGGCGGACTACCTGGATGCGGCTGTTGTGACGGTGCTGCAGATACATTTAACTCAGCCCCCAGATGGTGACGTTCTGGTGTTCCTGACCGGACAGGAGGAAATTGAGGCCGCTGAAGAGATTCTCAAGCAGCGGACGCGGGGACTCGGTTCCAAGATCAGGGAGCTGATCATCTGTCCAATTTATGCCAACTTGCCGTCTGATTTACAAGCGAAGATCTTCGAGCCAGCTCCAGAGGGTGCCGTAAGGTGGTTCTGGCTACCAACATTGCCGAGACTTCTCTGACGATAGACGGGGTAAAGTATGTGGTGGATCCCGGATTCGTGAAGCAGAAGAGCTTCAATCCTCGGACAGGAATGGAGTCCTTGGTGATTGCACCAATATCGAGAGCCGCTGCTATGCAGCGAGCCGGACGTGCCGGACGAACATCCCAGGTAAGTGTTTCCGTCTATACACGCAGTGGTCTTTCAACAATGAGCTCGAGGAAAACACGGTGCCGGAGATTCAGCGGACCAACTTGGGCAACATCGTGCTGATGCTCAAGAGCCTGGGGATCAACGACGTGGTGAGCTTCGAGTTTCGGATCCTCCACCGGTGGAGACACTTCTGAGAGCACTGGAGCAGCTGTATGCTCTTGGAGCAGTTAATGACCGGGGTGAGCTCACCAAGCTCGGAAGGAAGATGGCCGAGTTTCCACTCGACCCGATGCTGTCTAAGACGATTGTCGCCTCGGAGACGTATCAGTGCTCGGAGGATTATCACTATATCAGCAATGCTGTCTGTGGGGAACTCTATCTTCTACCGGCCAAAGGATAAGCAGGTTCACGCAGACACTGCACGGATGAACTTCCACACGGGGAACGTGGGCGACCATGTTGCTCTCCTTCGTGTGTACGAGAACTGGAAGGAGACGAACTACAGCTCCAACTGGTGCTACGAGAACTATATACAGGTGAGGAGCATGAAACGGGCCAGGGATATAAGGGACCAGCTACAGTCTTTGCTGGAGCGTGTGGAGATACCTCTTACGAGCAACTCCAACGATCTGGACAAGATCAAGAAGGCCATCACGTCGGGGTTCTTCTACCACACGGTCAGATACAGAAGAACGGCTCGTATAAGACGGTGAAGAATCCTCAGACGGTGCACATACACCCGAGCTCGGGGCTTTCACAGGTGCTTCCCAGGTGGGTGGTGTACAACGAGCTCGTGTTGACGACTAAGGAATACATGAGGAACGTGACGGAGATTAAGAATGATTGGTTGCTAGAGATTGCACCACATTATTACAGAAGACAGGATGTTGAAGATCGCGGTGCTGGGAAAATGCCCAAGAACAAAGGGAAGCCGCCCACGGGCCAGTAAGTAGTATATGTAAAGCAACTTTGTACAAGTGATTTTGTATGAACTATCTATTGGTTATTACTCTTCTTACTGTTCCATGTGTTCCATGTGTGTGTGTATACAATGAATGGAAGTCATTTTTCTAGTTTAAGTTATTTTCCTAATAAGTAAAGTTGTCAACACTGAAATATAATATAAGTTAAATAATACTTTTTAAAACTCTAAATAATTTAACTTTTAATTTCTTATTTACTCGGAAGTGATAAATAACATTCAAAAAATGAAGTGGTTATAAGTCTGTAAAAGATAAGTGATTATATAAGTCGATTCACAAAAGTTTTATAACTGACAATTAAAAATGAAGTAATTATAAAAAAAACTAGATTTTTAATTTAATAATTAATGTTGTGATTGATATTATTAACGAATTATTTAAATAATAAAAGTTTGTGTCAAGGGCGCAATGCGCGCCGTCCATCGAAAGGGAATCGGTTAATATTCCCGAACCGGGACAAGGTTTAACTTTTCAACTCTAAAGTCACTAACCTGTAATAATAATAATATATAAGTACTTCAAATATGAACATGATCTTAAAATATTAAGTACAAGTATATAATTAATATAAGTATGAAATATCCATTGTATTTTCCAAATCTTAACTGTATATTAAAATTCATATTTTTTAAATTTTTTTTTGGTATAAAATTGCACATTATATATCAAATTCAATATTATGTGTGTAATATGTGTGCACACACACAATAATATTTATATGTATATATACTTGTCTATATATATATATAAATGTATTTAATACAAAGGCTAATTTGTGTAATTAAATATAAATCTTTATCAATGTGAATAAAAAATTATTGCAACACCTAGGGTTGTACATACAATGCAAATTGTTTTTTAAATAAATAACTTCATTTATTTAGATAATTAGTATGGTTTTCTTATAAATTTAAAAATAAGTATTTAGTTAAGGGAATAGTACTTCTACAATAAACACTTAAGACACATCAAAAGGAATTATAATTTATGAAAACTCTCTAATCTACACACACATAATTATAGATATACTAAGACAAACATGTAATTACATAATTAATATATATATATAACGCATTATATACATCATAAGATCAAATAGAATAAATGCACTTAAAAAGAAAATATGAATATTCTTATTCATGAACATCTCAAGAATTTCTTTCATTTTCACCACTTGTATATTTTGCTGTTCCACTCTAAAGTACTTTATTTATTGTATATCTTGTATTTTTAATAATTATATAAAATAATTAAATAAATGTATGAAACCGTGTTTACGGTGCTTGACAAGTTTATACAAAGCCACGTGGTGTAATTTTGATTGGTTTTCACTTCCAAGTTAAGAATAATTATTTGTGGTTAAATATTATAAATTACTTAATAACATTACCAAATTATTATACTAATAATTTTAAAATTATCTCCTCATTTTAATAATTTTGACGTATAACTACACACATGTCAATACATTATTCGTATATACATAAGAAATAATTTTGTATTGTAAGCCTTAAAAGAATTTATAATTTATAAAAAGTGAGTTAAAAATTGACTTATACGTGTTTAAGTACATCCATGACATATTTTGATATATATATGTATATATGTTTCTTACAATAACAAAATTGGAATGTGAAAAGTTGAATTTTATATTTTTATTAACATTGTTTTCTAATATATTACAAACCTAAGTTTTCACTATTATTATACTAAATATAAATAATTATGAACATTGTAACTAAAATGGGAATACTTATAATCCATCTTTTTAATAAATAGTAATTTTTATTATTTAATTGGCAGTTTTTTTAATATAAAGAAATAAATTTTAAAATAATATAGGTTTAAAAAAAATATTTTTAAAAATGTATTTTAAAATAAATTAATATTAAATATTAATTAAATTTTCTTTTTATGTTTCCATTTTGATGTATCATTCCCTATATATCTCATTCAGTGATTAAATTCATAGTCAAAAAATGCTATAAAAATATTTAATTACTAATTTAATTATTATTTAATTTAATTATTAATCCGTAGCATTTTTTTACTACTGCTATACCATTGATCTCATCTTCTGGTGGAGGAGGCCGAGAAAGAAAATAAGTAAAACTGCCATAGAGAACCAACATAAATAGATAACAAAATCAACCCATGCTCCGAGCCTTATGCAAAGCACAGAGAAGTGATCCTGCTCCTTGTCTACCTTCTCCAGAGAAGTTACATTGGCGACCTCAAAAGAATCTCCATCGTACTTGATACAGTAACGTTGGCTCCCATTGGCAGAAAACACCAGTTCCTGTGTCTCAAAGTTGATGTGAGGACAATGGTCATGGTACCAAGGCATTCCAAATGTCAGTTCCCATTCATCTTCGATTACTCTGAAAGTCCTCTCTTCCGAAGAACTTCCTATATGATATCGAAGCCGCACAGCTCTCGTGCTAAGTTTTAACCCAAAGAAAGTATCGAAATAGATGTCTGTACTTCTAGTGGTGCCAACACCCAACTTCTTCACAAAATCTGCAGACACCAAATCAAGGCTAGTACCAGTGTCCCATAGGGTCAAGGCATGTACAGGCTCTTGTATACCGTCCACTCGAACAAGAGCCTCAACGGTGTTGTACCTTGTCGCACATGTGCTACTGATAGCACGGTTTCGGTAGCGGTGCTTTTTCACACGTCATATGGATATTGAAACGAGCAGTAATAAAAGGTGAAGTTTCGGGTGGCAAAGTTGATTCTTGGACGGTGCTGATGCAACCAGGGGTTTCCTAATATCATATCATCCTCACCTGTGTCGTATACCAGGAACCGTCTTGTCTCTTTAAATTTCCATAATGAATATTCTACTGTGCAAATCCTCTTTACAATGAGATCGCATGTTTTAGTTATACAACGCTCTGTAGCAAGCTGCAATTCGTGCACAACAGCCTTGGATATGAAATCGAATTCAGAGCCACTATCCCACATAATCTTTATTCTCTTACCTCTCACATGCCCGTGTGCTAAAATATGATCCTCGTCGCTCTTTGGCCTCATGTTGCTCAAACCCTATATTTTCTTCCCTATTTATAAACTTAAAAAAAAGGCCATCAACCTTTAAAATACAATACAAAAATCATAATGGAATAGTAGGACTCACAGTTTACATATGTATCTATTTTTCTTTAACACTTAAAAAATAGTGTAATATAACTCAAGTGGTCTTGCCTATGGTTATTGATCGCGTGTGCGGACAAACCACGTATATGAATGTTTATATCTGTCTATTTTTTATCAAGACATTTTGGTTAAATCAATTAATAAATAATGAAACATAACAAACATAAAATAATAACCAACAGGAAAATTACATAAATAAGTTTTTTAAATATTTCAAAATATTAAAGTTTTACCCTGGAGAAACTTCAATGTTAGAATATACTAAATCAAATTTAAATAATAATTTATTAACATATTTATTTATAAATTTTAATTAATTTTTCCTATAAACTATTAGTAATAGATTTTAGTTACATTTTATAGATTTTCATGTTTTTTAATTGGTATATTTTAAATTTATAAATATATTTAACTTGTGGAGTCTTGTTGAAGTTCAATAATAAGTATTTATCTAAATATAAAATTTTCTTAAAAAAAGTATTCAGACATTAAAGTGCAAAGTGGACTTGTTCCAGTTTAATACATATAAGCTGACTTTTTTGCATGCTTATAAGAATAAAATGAAATCATATGTTACATAAATGTTTAATAAAATAATTAATTATAATAAGAATAAACTTAATAAAAGATAAAATCATAAAGAACGTTTTGTTTTGATGAATTATTATACATAAATTTGCTAATAATTATGCATGTTATAAAAGATGAAACCTAAGAGAAGTTTCTTTTAAAAGATTATTATTGTAACAAGTTTTTAATAATAATTATAAAGTATATGAATCAAGTATACAAGTCAAAATTTGCTTAATAATGTATTAAAGAGGTATATATTAAAAATATATATTTTTGAACATGTTGATTATGCATCGCAAAAACTTTAGAAGAATAACATAAATGTTTATTTATGAGCGTTATGACTATCAAAGGGTGTACTAATTTCTAAACATCTTTTATAAAAATATAATTAAAAATAAAAATTAATTGAAGATCATATTACATTTGCCTCTTTATCTTATAACTATTGTGGTAAGTTCATGAATATTCTAAGTATCTCAAATATTTTAAATATTTTATTAAAATTCTTGGGCCTCAAAAATAACACACTATATGTTTAAAAGATTTAATCATGGTAAGTATTAGGTTCTTTAATTAATATGCTTATCCAAAGTTATTTAATTACATATATAAAGACTATATATATCATAAAGAACGTTTTGTTTTGATGAATTATTACACATAAATTTATTAATATTTATGCATGTTACGAAAGATGAAAGATTTTGAAAGATTATTATTATAACAAATTAATTTGCAATAAGTATACAAGTCACAATTTGTTTAATAATATATTAAAGAAAACAAATGTTAAAAATATATATTTGAATATATTGACTATGTGATTGCAAAAACTTTAGAAAGAACAAGAAAAAGTTTACTTATTAGTGTTATTGACTATCAGAGGGTGTACTACTTTTTAAACATCTTTTATATAAGAATATAATATAAAAAATATAAAAATTAATTGAAAATCATATTATATTTGCCTCTTTATCTTGGAACTATTGTGTAAGTTCATGAATATTCTAAGTACTAGGTTCTTTATTCATTATGCTTACTAATTCACATTATTCAAAACTATTTAATTACATATATAAAGCTTGCTTTAAGTAGCAAAACACATGTAAATATGTACAAGTTGATAAAGTAAGTATAATAAGTTACTCTCTCTCTCTCTCTCTCTCTATATATATATAATATATAACAAGTTCATTGAAAAATCCATAATTCATTCATAGTTTAAATTATATTTATAAATATGCTATACATTATACATTATAATTAAATTATAATTAGTATATTCTGATTTATTATAATTATTAAATTTTAATATATTATACACATATGAAGCACACACATATATATTCATATTAAACCTTCAACTGGAGTATTAGTCCCATTATAATACACATGTTATATGTTTAAATATATTCCACAGGAACTATTATGGTAAGTTCATGAATTTTTTAAGTATCTAAAAGATTTTAAATATTCTATTAGAATTCTTGGCTTTAAAAATAACACACTATATATTTTAAAAGATCAATCATGGTAAGCAAGTACTAGGTTCTCTATTCAATATGCTTACTAATTCACATTATCCAAAACTATTTAATTACATATATAAAGCTTGCTTAGGTAGCAAAACACATGTAAAATGTACAACTTGATAAAGTAAGTATAATAAGTTAGTCTATATGTATATAATAACAAGTTTATTGAAAAATCCTCATAGTTTGAATTATATTTATAAATATGCTATACATTATACATTATAATTAAATTATAATTAGTATATTTTTATTTTATATAATTTTAAATTTTAATATATTATACACATATAAAGCACACACGTATATATTCATATTAAACCTTCAAATGGAGTATATACAACTTAGTCCCATTATAATACACATGTTAAATGTTTAAATATATTCCACATACACGTAATAAATTACATACACACGCATATTTATATTTAAAACATAAAGAATGAAGTATTTGCTTCTAGACAATTTAAGGTTTATTCAATAAGTACCTCTGTTTATTTTAAATAATGTGATAAAGTTGCCTTATAAATTTTTATTTTCTTAAACTAAAATAAAATGTAACCATCCAATTGATACATATTTAATAATAATAATAATAAAGAAAGACAAAATCTCCTTTACACATATGATGATTTGTATTTAAATCCTCTTAATTTAAACATTCCTTTACTTTGAATATAGATATTAAAGTTTTATATTTTTAATAAACAAAGTTTAAAATTTTTATAAAATTTAAAACATTTAATTATTAGAATATATTGTTTGACCTTCTAAAATTTAGGTTTTCCACTTGTGAAACATTAATACAGTTATATTTATAATGAATTGAATTTTATATAAAGTATGTTTTTTATATCATTAACAATTAATTAATTAGTTTATTCACACATCTCCTGTCAATTCTGAGAAGGAAATTCGATCAGGAATCCTTCTTTATCATCTTCAAGGAGTGTTTATCAAAGACAGAATGGTTCAGGTGAATAATGTATATGTTGCTGTATATGTGTATATATATATATATGTATGTCTATATATGTAAGTAAAAGAGAAGTTTGAGTTTGAAAGAGCTAATTGTTGGATGCAACGTTTTAATATTCTTTTAAATAATGACCGTTAGATTATATTTGCCGCAAAATGATATGCAGAGCGATAGCATGTTTTGAACGTAATATTATTTAATGATTAAAACTTATGAAATGTGCTTATAAGCTGAAGAAACATAAATGCTAATAAAATAAATATGAAATTATAGCAGTTATTTTGAAATTTCTAAATCCACTCTCTGTCTCACGCACGCACGCACGCACGCCACAGTAGATATAAAAATTTAACATATCTAAATGTATTATCCATTTATGTTTTTATCAGAATTGCAGCTTTTATATGATACAATACAAAGGCATGAATATGTAGGGCTTTCTGATTTTAGAATCTTTCTAATTCTTGACACCAAAGCCGCACAGCTCTCCTGCTAAGTTCACGTATCAAAATAGACGTCTGTACTTATGGTGGTGCGGACGCCCAACTTCTTCACAAAATCTGCAGACACCAAATCAATGCTAGTACCAGTGTCAAGGCATGTGCAAGCTAACACTCGAACAAGAGCCTGAACGGTGTTGTACCTTGTCGCACATGTGCTACCGATAGCACGGTTTCGGTAGCGGTGCTTTTTCCCACGTCCATATGGATATTGAAATGAGTAGTAATAAAAGGTGAAGTTTCGGGTGGCAAAGTTGATTCTTGATGCAACCACGGGTTTCTTAGTAGCATATCATTCAGACCTATGTCATCCGTCTTGTCTTTTTAAATTTTCCCAATAAATAATTTACTGTGCAAATCATTGAGATCCCTTGTTTTAATTATACGCTCTTCCGAGGGGATTGCTACATCAATTTTAATACACTTTATATTCTTAATAATCTCTTGTATAAAATACAGTGACGTATATTTAATAATAATAACGTGTGTGTCTAGTATTTTGTAACGTGCCTTTTGGGGGGAGGTGACTATTTTGCGCGCTGATCATACGCTGGACCATGCAACTTTAACAAAGGTATAACAAATATTTTACTAATTAAATCTTAGTGTTAAGAATTGTTAAATAAATAATTTTAGTATGAACATCTACACTCTTCAATGCTGAGAACTATTTACGATATGTTTAAGATATCTTTTGTTGTAATTAATGAAAAATGATTATGAATGAGATAAAAGAATATGTTTAAGTGGAATATTAATGGTTATTGATTCATTGATGGTATTCTAGTTACTTTCATAAATGACACATGGAAAAACAATTAAATAATTGTGTAAATAACAATATTACATGCATTAATTGCAAATAGATATATTAGATTTATACATTTGTACAAAGAATACACTAATAAATTTATAAAAAGAATAGTGAATGTAATAACTCTTCATTTGTTCTTATTTTTATTTTTTTCGTTTTAGTTGTTTGAACAACTTCGGGTGGTCTTCTTAAAAGTTTTTCACTAGATAGTAAGTTTGTTCATCGTGTTTTTCTTAAAAATTCTTTACTAATGTACCATGGACTGTTTTATTGTTCTTCTTTCTATTTGTTAGATAATGTGTTTATAAAATCCTCACTGATGAGGTTTATTTTAAAAAAACCTCCGACATTGAATTTTTTTTAAAATATAACCTTTTAATGGATTTTGGATGAATTTAAAATTTAAAGTGGCTGTTAAATGAAACCACGTGAGTTTATAATTTAAAGTGACAATTGAATAGTGTGTTTATGAGATCCTTGCCATTAAGGTTTATTTTAAAAAACCTTGGCATCAAGATTTTTTAAAATATAACATTTTTGATAATTTTTTTAAAAAAATTAAGATTTAATTGTCAAATGTCATATGGGCCATATGGTTTAAAATTTAAAATGACCATTAAATAATATGTTTATAAGATCTTTAGTGTTAAAGTTTATTTAAAAAAATTTTAAGTTCAAGATTTAACTGTCAGATGGGGCGACATCAAATTAAGATTTAAGGTGGTCGTTGGATGTGGTCACATAGGTTTATATATTTAAGAAATATATTTATGAGATTCTTGATATTAAAGAAACCTCAATGTGAATTTTTAAAAAGAAGTTATTTATGACATGACTTAAGTTTTAGGATGGCCGTTGAATAGGGCCATGTAGGTTTATGGTTTAATTAAAGTATTTATGAAATTCTTTGCCAAAGATTTATTTTAGAAATACTTGAAATTTCTAAGCAAAATGAGGCATTCTCGACTCTCAACCCCATTGGGAGATGAGGATTGTTAGCCACATCTTCCAATGAGGATTGTTAGTCACATCTTATTCTCTGTGGTGTCAAAGAGTGTCAGCCCCATTCTCAAGGTTTGAGGATTGCAAATTAATTAAAGTTATAGTGCCAACACATGCTTCCCACCAAGTTTAGATATGATATACATCAAACATTCTCAAACAAGAGAATTTTTTAAAAGAAAGCAACGTCTTTGTATAATGTTTGGTTCTTTTATTTAAACACCCACCAAGACCCCTTACAGAGATGCCAAAGTGAACATATTAACTAAAAACATTTCAATAAGTAAGGAGGGTAAACAAATTAAAAATGTGATAAGTGTTAAACAAGGTGAACAATAATATTGTGTTTAATAATTTAATAAAAGGCAAACTTGTTGACACGAAGTAAAGAGACCCAAGTATTTTATTTATGTTACAATGACACTAGTTTAAATAAAATTTGCACTATCATGGTCTCTTAATACCCCTTATGTTCTTGCAACAAGTTTTTAAATTAAAAAGAACATGCAATTATACACCTTACATACATATGTATTATTTGTTCATTTGCATACTGTTCATTGATTCTAATGTAAAGATATTAATCCACATGTTCATCCACATATTTTCCACATATTCTAATGCAAAGATATTTATTCACACGTTGACACTTTTTAAAGTAAGAAAATTAATGCACTTTTCTCTAGGGCAGCTCTAGGTAGTTAATTTATTCATTATCTTTTAATTTTTGTAAACAATTAACATGTATTATTATATTAACATAAAGGTTGGTATTTACAAAAATTATGTGAAAAAACTTTGTTCTACCTCTTTTTGGTTTATTGTGATTGGAATTTAGAAAAAATATACTTGTGTTTACTTATGTGTGGACTTCTACAACACCAAGGATTTACAAACAGAGATTCTGTATGGTTGCATGGTCTTGGGTGTAGCACATATAAGGACATTAGTCACTCTTTTTTTTCAACTTAAAAACATGAAGCATGACAAAAAAAAAACATGCTTTTTACTTAATTTTATTTATTTATATAAAATCAAGAAGGTTAAAAATAATAACTAGGTTAAAAATTTAACCTAAAATAATTTAAAAATAATAATTAAATTAAAAATTTAATATAGGGATAAATTCATCAAGATAAAAATAATAATTAGGTTAAAAATTAATAAATTATTATTATCTAGTTAATGTGTACTCAAGGGCTTAATTTATGTAGGAACCGGGAACAAGGGAATTGAAATTTTGCTTTATATAAAACTCATTGGGGGGCGTAAAGTGCAAACTTAACTACCTTTTTTAAATTAATTTTTAATAAAATGTATATTATTTAATGTTACAATTATAACTTATGCACCACGCAAGTAAGAGAAATTGTGGAACTTTTGAAAAATAACATGCCCCCACGTAATATATATTGAATATATATCTAAATGCTGGTGGACTGCACATTATATGAATGTATGTATGAGTTTACATGTATATGACTATGTATATTATATGCATATACACTCTCTTCATATATATATAGATAGAGAAAGAGAGAGTGTGTATATATATATATTGCAACATTTTAAAATATTACATTCAAATACTTATAAGACTGTCGATTTATTATCTTTCATTCATGTTGAACATTATAATTCTCAAATGGATTCTTTATATCAGATCATATAAGTAGCATGTAAAAGAATATCCTTTTCATTAAAATATCCTCTGTATGGCTCCTGTAATTGTCATAACATTCATCCGAATTTTTTTCACTTAGCTCACTTGCTAACTTTCCAGTTAATGAAAGGTATATATTTATAAATGTGTGTAATATGTTCACACATGAGCGCGTGTAATACATATGAAGATATAAAAGTAATTTAATAATGATATTAAATGAAGAATATTCGAATTACCTTTTTAAATGATTTTTTTTTAAATAATTAATTAAAAAGTTTTAGGAAGGTCCTATAACTCTAACAAATAGTTAGCCTTAAGTACATCTCTCTCAGACACACACGTTATTACATGTATTTAAGTGTTAAAGAAAAATTGGATTAATTTAAGTATTAAAAGATACATCGGTAAACTTTAACGTTCTTCATTAAACATTATTTCATTTTTTTCAGCCGTTATGTTTGATTTGGCAGTTAATTATTATTTTTGTAATGTATTTTAAAGGTTAAATGTATTCATCTGTTAATTATTATTTTTGTAATGTATTTTAAAGGTCAAATGAATGGTGGCCTTTTTTTAAGTATTAAATAGGGGAAAGAAAATAGGGTTTGAGCAACATGAAGTTAAAGAGAGACGAGGATCATATTTTAGCACACGGGCATGTGAGAGGCAAGAGAATAAGGATTATGTGAGATAGTGGCTCTCAATTCGATTTCATATCCGAGGTGGTTGTGCGCGAATTGCGGCTTGCTACAGAGCGTTGTATAACTAAAACAAGGGATCTCATTGTAAAGAGGATTTGCACAGTAGAATATTCCATTAGGGAAATTTAAAGAGACAAGACGGTTCCTGGTATATGACACAGGTCTGGATGATATGATACTAGGAAACCCCTGGTTGCATCAGCACCGTCCAAGAATCAACTTTGCCACCCGAAACTTCACTTTTTATTACTACTCGTTTCAATATCCATTCGGACGTGTGAAAAAGCACCGCTATCGAAACCGTGCTTGCCACAAGGTACAACGCCGTTAAGGCTCTTGTTTGAGTGGACAATATACAAGAGCCTGTATATGCCTTGGCCCTATGTGTTAGGCACCACTACGTACAACTAGAGACCCTCACAAAACCACCGACCTCCCTCGAGTTGTCTCTATCTCCACATGCTGCTCTCCAAAAAGGCTTCCAATATTAGTGTTAAGCACCCCTACGTACAATCTAGAGACCCTCACAAACCACCCGACCTCCCCAGCTGTCTCTAGTCTCCACACGCTGCTCTCCAAGAAAGGCTTCCAATAATAGTGTGCCCTTAATTCTCTCTTAGATCTAGGTATAGCTCCTTAGGAATATTCTAGCTTATACCTTTCTGGGGAATATTCTTTGATTCGTTATATGGGTCATAACAATCCTCCCCCCATTAGCAAGTCCTTGTCCTCAAGGGCAGTATAACTTACTCAATTGGTCCTGTATCATTAGCCTCGTACATCCACAAAGAATCTACCCGGGACTCGTTCCTTGTGAGTACTCTCTTTAACTGGCTAACGTGAAACACTGGGTGCACCCTCACTCCTTCTGGCAGCCGTAGTCGATATGCCACCTTACCGATACGCTCCAGAATCTCATAAGGACCTGAGTACCTGGGAGACAACTTATCATTGCGTCCCTTCCGTAAGGCCACAACTGTGTTCCGCCTTACATGTGTGGCAAATACCACTCGGAGATATACATAATCCCCCACCTGGAACTCTCGGAAGCTTCTGTGCTCATTAGCAAACTTGATAGCTCGGCTCTGAGCTGCTTGTAAGTTCTTCTTGCACAAACTCTGAATGTTTTCAAGTTCAACACTCAGATCTTTAGCTTCCTCATCCATGTTGCCTTGAGCCTTCTTACTTGCTAAACCGAGCTCAAAAGCTGTCTTGGGATGTCGTCCAAACATAGCATAGTATGGACTCATTCCAATGCCACTGTGCTGGCTGTTATTATAAGCAAACTCGAGTAATGGAATATACTTATCCCACTGACCTTCCTTCTGGTTAATAGTGCACCTTAGCATATCTTCCAGAACTTGGTTCACCCTCTCTGTTTGCCCATCTGTTTCGGGATGATCTCCACTACACAGCTTAAGCTTCACTTCTATGCACTTAGAAAAGCCTCTCCAAAAGCTAGAAGTGAACTTGGAGTCCCTATCACTTACAATATCATCTGGAAATCCGTGGATAGGAAATACATGTTGTAAATACATCGTAGCCAGCTCGGATGCATTCACATTCTTCCCCAAGGGAACTAACTTGACAAACTTTGTCAACCTGTCCACAATGACCCACACCTGTTCATTCTGCCTCTGTGTCCTTGGCAAATGGGTGACAAAGTCCATAGAGATACTGCCCCATCGCCTGTCTGGAATAGGCAATGGTACTAATAGCCCACCTGGTTTCTCCCTGGGCACCTTTACTTGCTGACACTTGTCACAAGTCCTGCAGTACTCTATGATATCAGCTTTCATATTCCTCCAGTAGAACCTCCTCTTGATCAACTCATACGTTTTCCTCCCCCAAAATGACCAGCCTCCGGGCGATCATGATGAAAATATAGTACCTGGTTGATCAAATGGTCCACACGAGGAAGGTACACACGGCCATTGTAGTACAAAACCCCATCCTGAAATGAGAATGGTGGCTCTAGCTGTCCTCTGAGCTCCTGCACCTCGGCGTCTTGTGCTTGAGCATGTTGAACTACTTGGCTAAACTCACTGACCGTCCTTGTTAATGCATTACATAAGCGTGTTTGGAATTCTCCCACTACTGTGGCTCTCCTAACGCGTGACAAAGCATCTGCCACCACGTTAGTCTTTCCTGCGCGATGCTCAATAGGAAATTCGCCAAACTCCATGAGCTTAACCATCCAGCGAGCTTGCCGAGAGTTTAACTCTTTCTGTGTGAACAGATACACCAAAGGCTTGTGATCTGTAAACACCTTGAAACTTGCACCATAAAGATAGTGCCTCCAAACTCGTAATGCATTAACAATAGCCAGTAGTTCTTGCTCATACGTTGAGTACCGTTGCTCTGCAGGATTCAAAGTACGACTCTCATAAGCAATAGGCCTTCCCTCTTGCATAAGTACAGCTCCAATGGCCACTCCACTTGCATCACACGATACCTCATAAGGCTTAGAGGGATCTGCAATACATAAAACTGGTGCACGTACCAAAGCTTGTTTCAAAGCTTGGAAACCTCTCCTCTGAAGCACTCCATGCAAGGGCACGTCCTTCCTTAGCAACCTAGTTAACGGAGAAGCTTTCTTGGCATAATCCTTGACATACCGCCGGTAATAACCAGCCATGCCCAAGAAACTCCGTAACTCTTGTGCATTGCTAGGAACTGGCCATTGCTCCACCACTGCCACCTTCTGTGGATCAGTCTTCACTCCACTTGGCGTCACAATGTGACCCAAATACTCCACTTCGCACTGAGCAAATGCACATTTGCTCTTCTTTGCATAGAGCTTGTTCTCCTCAGCAATTGAAGAACTCTCCGCAAATGCTCCACATGCTCCTTCATATTCTTACTGTAAATAAGAATATCGTCGAGGAAGATCTCCACAAAGTCATGCAAGTAGTCACCAAACACCTCAGTCATCAACCGAGTGAATGTGGCTGGGGCATTTGTTAAGCCAAATGGCATAACAGTGAACTCAAAATGCCCGAAGCTAGTGTTGAAAGCAGTTTTGTAGATATCTGCCTCCTTCACAGCAATCTGATGATACCCGCTACGCAAGTCTATCTTGGTGAACACTCTGGCTCCACCGAGATGATCCATGATAGTATCCACACGTGGCATGGGCATCCTGTCCTTCACTGTTTGCTTGTTGAGAGCTCTGTAGTCTATGCACATCCTCATGGTGCCATCCTTCTTCCTGACAAGCAATACTGGTGCACCAAATGGAGACTTGCTCGGTTGTATGAAGCCATATTCCAATAGCTCCATCACTTGTCTCTTAACCTCTTGCTCCTCAGCATGGCTCAGTCGGAACGGCTTACGGTAAATGGCTTTCGTACCCTGTTCCAACACAATCTCATGCTCCACACCTCTTGCAGGTGGTAAGCCATGAGGTAGCTCAGGAGGGAAGACATCAGCAAATTCCTCAAGGACAACTTGCACAGCAGCCTCGCCCAATGTGACATTAGAAGAATCTAACTCACGTATATACATCAGAAAGACTTGATCTTCTTTATTACGGAGATATTTCTTCAAAGACATAGTAGAAAGATACTTGTTTGGAGACTCAAGCCTTGTTCCAAACCAAGTGTCTTTCACTCCACTGTACTCAAGCTTCACTCGCTTGATGCTCCACTTGATCTCAGGATCCACACGCTCCAGCCAGCTCATCCCAAGGATGAGGTCCACACGCGCTAGCTCCGCAAGGAAGAAAGTCTCCACCAGCTGAGTTTTGCCAACCGTCAGCTGTAACTCCTCCACACAAGCATTCCAGCTCTGTGTGACAGTAGCTGAGCCCTCAATCTCGTATTGAGGCACAGTCTTCATGGGCAAGCTGCACTCCTGCACTAACTTTGCTGATACAAAGTTATCGCTACTTCCGCTATCCAAGAGGATTCGCACTGGACGTTCACCAAGTCGTCCCTCCACCACAATAGCACGTGTGTGTGGCTCCTCCCGTGCCATGCAGTTTACCTGTCGAGCAAGAACAGACAAAAATTTACCTCGTGGCTTAGAACTATCTCCCTTGTGTTCCTCTCCACGCTCCATCTCCTGAAGCTTCTTAGGTGTCTCCTTGTCCTTGTCACCATTGAACCCCTTGCCCTTGGGCTTGTTCCTCCTGGACAATTGGCCTTCCAGTGTCCCACCTCTCCACACAGGTGGCAACGTTCACTATCAAACACCTTGACAATCTTCTTAGGCCGATTGTCGGTGCGATAAGAACTAGAAGCTACCAGCTTGGACTTCGGCCTAGCACGATGGCTATTCCCTCTATACTCCTGGTGCTCACGAGGACTTGGAGAGGTGCTCCTACCACGCTTCTTGCCATGTCGCTCATTCTCCTTAAACACCTTATCCTCCTCATTTAGCAAGCGAGCATATTCGAACAGCTCCTCTAAAGTCTTGGACTGAATCACCGAGTTAAGATGTCTACGCAAGTTAGCACTTCGCAGCCCATCTACAAAATAATCCTTCTGCTGGTTGACAGACACGTCAGGTACACGGCAAAGTAATTGACTCAATTTCTCAATGTAATCGTCCAAGGTCATCTTCCCTTGCTCTAAATGTCGCAATTCACGCCTTGCATGAGACACATCGAACCGAGGAGCATACTCCTTCTTAAATAGCTCAGAGAACTCCTCCCAAGTTGCAATCATCTCCTGGTGAGCTAACTGGCGCTGATTTCGAATGCGTGTCCACCACCTCGCAGCTTTATCCTTCAAGGCTACTGATACAGCTATCATAGCCTGCTCGGTAGTCACTCCCTGTGCAGTGAGCAAGTTCGCTGCTATCTCAAGCCAACTCATAGCCTCATCCGCAGATTCTTTACCGGTAAAAGGTGGAACGCGAAGACGATCTAGCACCCTGCTCTTACCAGTCACGGTTCCTTGAGCAAGTTGATCTTCAATAGTATCCAACCGCTCACGAATCACCTCCAAGGAACCAGTCACGTACTCTTGAAATTGCTTGGAATCCTTCGCCATAGCGTATAATTCGAGCACGATTTCCTGGTTCGTCCACTCCTCATTGGTGTTGTCTCTCCTTCCCACGGTCACTCATCTCGAACCTTGCTCCGATACCAAATTGTTAGGCACCTCTACGTACAATCTAGAGACCCTCACAATACCACCCGACCTCCCCCGAGCTGTCTCTAGTCTCCACACGCTGCTCTCCAAGAAAGGCTTCCAATAATAGTGTGCCCTTAATTCTTCTTAGATCTAGGTATAGCTCCTTAGGAATATTCTAGCTTATACCTTTCTGGGGAATATTCTTTGATTCGTTATATGGGTCATAACAATTAGGGTGTCCTTAATTCTCTTAGATCTACATATAGCTCTTTAGAAATATTCTAGTTTTATAACCTTCTAGGAATATTCTTTGATTTATTATATGGGTCATAACAATCCTCTCCCCATTAGCAAGTCCTTGTCCTCAAGGGCAGTATAACTTACTCAACTAGTCCTGTATCATTAGCCTTATACATCCACAAAGAAATCTACCTGGGATTCATTCCTTGTGAGTACTCTCTTTAACTGGCTAACATGAAACACTGGGTGCACCCTCACAGCCATAGTCGATATGTCACCTTATCGATACGCTCCAGAATCTCATAAGGACCTGAGTACCTAGGAAACAACTTATCATTGCGTCCTTTTCCGTAAGGCCACAATAGTGTTCCGCCTTACATGTGTGGCAATACCACTTGGAAATATACATAATTTCCACCTAGAACTCTTGAAAGCTTCTGTGCTCATTAACAAACTTGATAGCTCGGCTCTGAGCTGCTTGTAAGTTTCTTTTTGCACAAACTCTGAATGTTTCCAAGTTCAACACTCAGATCTTTAGCTTCCTCATCCGTGTTGCCTTGAACTTTCTTACTTGTTAAACCCAGCTCAAAAGCTGTCTTGGGATGCCATCCAAACATAGCATAGTTGGACCATTCCAATGTTTTGTGTCCTTGGCAAATGGGTGACAGAGTCCATAGAGATACTACCCCATCACTTGTCTAGAATAGGCAATGGTATGGGCACCTTTACTTGTTGACACTTGTCACAAGTCTTGTAGTACTCTTTGATATCAGCTTTTATTTCCTCTAGTAGAACCTCCTCTTGATCACTCATACATTTTCCTCCCCCCCAAAAGGACCAACCTTCGGCGATCATGATGGAAATATAGTACCTGGTTGATCAAATGGTCCACATAAGGAAGATATACACGGCCATTGTAATACAAAACTCCATCCTGAAATGAGAATGGTTGCTCTAACTGTCATTTGAGCTCCTGCACATGTTGAACTACCTAGCTAAACTCATTGGCCGTCCTGTTAATGCATTACATAAGCGTGTTTGGAATTCTCCAACTATTGTGGCTCTCCTAACACGTGACAAAGCATTTGCCACCACGTTAGCCTTCCCTGCACAATGCTCAAGAGAAAATTCGTCAAACTCCATGAACTTAACCATTTAGCGAGCTTGTCGACAACTCTTCTGTGTGAACAAATACACCAAAGGCTTGTGATCTGTAAACACCTTTGAAACTTACAACCTAAAGATAGTGCCTCCAAACTCATAATGCATTAACAATAGCTAGTAGTTCTTGCTCATACGTTGAGTACCGTTGCTCTGCAGGATTCAAAGTACGACTCTCATAAGCAATAGGCCTTCCCTCTTGCATAAGTACAACTCCAATGGCCACTCCACTTGCATCACATGATACCTCATAAGGCTTAGAGGATCTGCAATACATAAACTGGTGCACGTACCAAAGCTTGTTTCAAAGCTTGGAAATTGCTCTTCTTTGAAGCACTTCATGCAAAGGGAACGTTCTTCCTTAGCAACTTAGTTAACAGAGAAGCTTTTTGGCACAATCCTTGACAAACCACTGGTAATAACCAACCATGCCCAAGAAACTCCGTAACTCTTTTGCATTGCTAGGAACTGGCCATTGCTCCACCACTGCCACCTTTTGTGGATCATTTCACTCACTTGGTGTCACAATGTGACCCAAATACTCCACTTTGCACTGAGCAAATGCACATTTGCTCTTCTTTTATAGAGCTTGTTCTCCCTCATAACTGAAGAACTCTGAGCAAATGCACATGCTCCTTCATATTCTTACTGTAAATAAGAATATCGTTGAGGAAGATCTCCACAAAGTCATACAAGTAGTCACCAAACACCTCAATCATCAACCAAGTGACTATGACTGGGGCATTTGTTAAGCCAAATGGCATAACAGTGAACTTGAAATGCCCAAAGCTAGTGTTGAAAGCAATTTTGTAGATATCTGCCTCCTTCACAGCAATTTAATGATACCCATTGTGCAAATCTATCTTGGTGAACACTCTAGCTCTACCGAGATGATCCATGATAGTATCCACATGTGGCATGGGCATCATGTCCTTCCCTATTTACTTGTTGAGAGCTTTGTAGTCTATGCACATCCTCATGGTGCCATCTTTCTTTCTAATAAGCAATACTGGTGCACCAAATGGAGGCTTGCTTAGTTGTATGAAGCCATATTCCAATAGCTACATCACTTGTCTCTTAACCTCTTGCCTCTTAACCTCTTGCTCTTTAGCATGGCTCAATCGGAATGGCTTACGGTAAATGGCTTTCGTACCTTGTTCCAACACAATTTCATGCTCCACACCTCTTGCATGTGGTAAGCCATGAGGTAGCTCGGGAGGGAAGATGTTAATAAACTCCTTGCACAACAGCTTTGCTCAAGGTGACAGTAAAAGAACTTGTTTGGAGACTCAAGCTTTGTTCCAAACCAAGTGTCTTTCACTTCACTATACTCAAGCTTTATGTGCTTGGTGCTCCACTAGATCTTAGGATCCACACGCATTAGCTCTGCAAAAAAGAAAGTCTCCATCAGCTGGGTTTTGCCAACCTCTTAGCTGTAACTCCTCTACACAAGCACTGTAGCTCTGTGTGATAGCTGAGCCCTCCATCTTGTATTGAGGCACAGTCTTCATGCAACTTTGCCAACCTACAGTTGTAACTCCTCCACACAAGCACTGTAGCTCTGTGTGATAGCTGAGCCCTCAATCTCGTATTGAGGCACAGCCTTCGTGCAGCTCCACCAGCTAGATTTTGCCAACTTACAACTGTAACTCCTCCACACAAGCACTGTAGCTCTGTGTGATAGCTGAGCCCTCAATCTTGTATTGAGGCTCTTCATACAGCTCCACCAGCTGGGTTCTACCAACCTCCAACTGTAACTCCTCCACACAAGCACTGTAGCTCTGTGTATATATGAGCCCTCAATCTCGTATTGAGACTCTTCACGCAGCTCCACCAGTTGGGTTTTGCCCACTTTCAGCTGTAACTCCTCCACACAAGCACTATAGTTCTGTGTGATAGCTGAGCCCTTAATCTCATATTAAGGCACTGTCTTCGTGCAGCTCCACCAACTAGGTTTTACCAACCTCCAATTGTAACTCCTCCACACAAGCACTGTAGCTCTATGTGATAACTGAGCCCTCAAATTCATATTGAGGCACAGTCTTTGTGGGCAAGCTGCACTCCTCAACTAACTTTATTGACACAAAGTTATTACTACTCATGCTATCCACAAGGACTTGCACTGGACGCTCACCATGTCATCCCTTCACCACAATAGCACGTGTGTGTGGCTTCTCCCGTGCTATGTAGTTTACCTGTTGAGCAAGAACAAATAGAAATTTACCTTGTGGTTTAGAGAAGTCTCCTTTGTGTCCTTTCCACGCTTCATCTCCTAAAGCTTCTTAGGTGTTTACTTGTCCTTATTGCCATTGAAACTTTTGCCCTTGGGCTTGCTTCTCCTTAAACAATTTACCTTTCAGTGTCCAACATCTCCACACAAGTGGTATTATCCCTTCCCACCAGGAACTCATCTCGAACCTTGCTCCAATATCAATTGTTAGGCACCACATATATAGACTAAAGACCTCACAAAACCACCTAACCTCTCTGAGCTATCTCTAGTTTCCACATGTTACTCTCCAAAAAGGCTTCCAATATTAAGGTGCCCTTAATTCTCTTAAATTTAATGTAACTCTTTAAAAATATTCTAGTTTATACCTTCTAAGGAATATTCTTTAATTTGTTATATGGGTCATAACACTGTGGAACACTGGTACTACCTGTGATTTGGTGTCTGCAAATTTTGTGAAGAAGTTGGGCGTTTCGCACCACCAGAAGTACAGACATGTATTTCGATACTTTCTTAGGGGAAGAACTTAGCATGAGAGTTGTGCGGCTTCGGTATCATATAGGAAGTTTTTCGGACGAGAGGATTTTCAGAGTAATCCAAATCGGATGTGAACTGATATTTGGAATGCCTTGGTACCATCACCATTCGTCCTCACATCAACTTTGAGACACAGGAATTGGTGTTAGAAGTCAATGGGAGCCAACATTACTGTATCCAGTATGATGGGGATGTTGCCAAGACTTCTCTGGACACATGTGCAGGGAAGGTAGAACAAGGAGCAGGCAGTCTTCTCGATTCATCCTGTCATCTTTACATCCTGTTGCTTCTTTGCTGTTTTAATTTGTTTGTTTTGCATGAGGCTTGGGAGGTGGGTTGATTTTGCTATCTTATTATGTTGGTTTTTTATGGTACTTTTACTTATGTTTTTACAGCCCGGAAAACGGTTTATTCCACATTAGTTTTGGGGCAATTTTCATGTATCCCTCATTTTTGTAAAAGAATCATAAAATAAAATGGGGTCTCAATGAAAAGGAGGCTCCGGCTCAGGAGGCTTATATATTATTCTAGTATATTCGCGGATTTCTAGGGTTATTCTAGCATATTCTAGAATATTCTCAAGAATATTCTAGAATATATAAGTTTTTTTTAATATGCCGACTGGCTTAATATATGCCGACTGGCTTAATAAAGCATTATCCTAAACCCTAAACCATTTATCCTTGTAGCACCGGTGGGTCATGAACTCTGCTGCAATTCACCAGCAAACGGTGGACCTCCATCTCACTGAGCGATCGCCTTTGTAGAAAATATGTGACGTCCGAGTTCAAGCCAAGCACACGGCTATAGACGAAGTACATGTGTACACATGGGCTCCAACTTTTGCTCTTCTGAAATGTAGAATAACTGCATGAAGGATAAGTATTAATAGTCACCTTTGCAGAGTCATTTCCTGCCGACACAACGAAAGCCTCCTTCCGTCCTCTAGCTGTCACTTCAACATTTCACACACAACCTAAAAACGTCTTGGCCTTGCGGAAATTCTTCTCTTGTTCCTTAGACATTTTTGTTGGAGTCCGGACCATACGTCCTTTGAAAGGTGGAATTGTTGTAGATCCAGCTCCATGTGGGTGGCGATGGTGTTTTGTCCTTCTGACCCTCATCTACTCTTCCTGCCATCCCTGTAAACCTTCCAAAACAAAGCCTACATCCTGTAGTTCTTTGACCTCCTACTTGTCAGCTTCGTTTCCTTGAGCACAGGCCAAACCGTTGGTGGTGTTGGAATTCTCGACTGAAGAATTTTGCCGTTTGGCCGCGTGAAACACCCTGAATCTTTTGGGCAGAACCACATCATCTGCTGTACATACTCCTCATTCCCCAAGGCATCAATGTACATTCGTTTTCCATAGAATCCTGGTGCTGGGACTCTGCTTGGATAACCGATTGGTTTTCCACACAGAGCAGTTCCTTCCTGATTCATCCCCAAACACTTAACCTTACTGGATGCTCCGATTCGTCTGATGGCCCACTCTGTTTGAGCAATCTCTCTCTCCGAAACCTCTTCGAACCTTAACCTCTTTCTCCTGTTGTTTTGGACCACCACTCTGTGTACTCTACATCATGTCTATGTGAACGTCGAGCATCAGACTGTTCTGTTCCTGTGACTGTTCTCCTAACAGTTTGCACTCGAACGTTAGTGGTACTCGTGAACTCCGGTGGTCAAGTGTTCCTCGCCTTTCACCAGATTGATAATTGTTGATGGAGATACACTTTTCCCCTCAGAGAGTTTGCGTTGCACTCGTTTCAACAGAGTTTCCTTCGAAGGCCCTGACCCTGTATACCTCCCTTCTATTGCCCGCTTTCACCTTCGCACTCTGCATAACTGCATCGGTGAGGTCTAACATTGTCGCTCCAGCAGTGGTACTCTTTTGGCCAATCTTGCTCTTCTTGCTCTCGCGTGAATCACTTCAGCTTGTTTGTAGTTGGAACGCTCGCGAGTCCTTCTTCTGTCATGTCTCCCAGTTCCGCCATGGATCATGCATGATCCACCAAGACAGCCATGTCTTCCAAAGCTCGAATGTTTGACGCTCGTCCTTCCCAAAAAGACTCGAGAATTGCCAGTTGTTCTTTCTTAGATTATTCATTCAGTGCTGCAGGCCAAGGATAAGCAAGCTTCATGTGTTCTTCGTGATGTTCTTCTGTGATCCATTTTTTGTCACCTGACGCACGGATTACATAAAGTGAAACAGACAGCTTCTTTCCCTCCCTTTCATCTTTGCTCCGTTGTTGAATACTTGGCGCAAGGCTATCCATATCGCTCCAGCCTCATCCGACATGAAACCAGCAAAGTTGACATTCTCCAAACCCTACTTCTTACAAACCTCTAGCATTGTGTTCAAGAACTTCAGCACTGCAACATTATCTTCGCGGCACATATCTGCGTAAGCTATAGTCACCATGGATCTGACACTGCAAGAGAGCGTTAGATAACGAAGATTAGAAAGTGTTATGAAGAGTTTTACAACTTACAATGGGTCATAAAGGTGTATTCCAATTGTCGCCCAGTCTGGTATGTGGTGCGTGTGGTCCAGAACAACCCATTGATCGTGAAGGTCTCCTCCACTTTGACACCTTCTGATGTACCAACTCTGAACCCGGTCCCTCAACTGTCATTTTGAAGATCAGAGGCTGCTCCTCAGCACCATGCAGTTCCATCCCTGGAACATGTATACGTGAATGAAAGGTATTGACAACTTTGTCTTCAGCTTCAGAAGACCCTCGTAACCCTCTCTAAAGTGTGTCTCCTTCTGTCTTGATTGTGTAATCCAGTCCCGAGTCCTACACGTCAGTGTTTAGAGATCTAAAGAAAATACCTTCGATGGTTTGTTAAAGGTTCAAGTTTTGAGAGTAAACCAGTGTACGAGACTTCTCCTTCTTCCTTGAAAAGTTCTTCAAAGATGAGCTCACGCGCGGCTTGAAACTCAATCACTTGGTTGATTGGTTCGCGGACTGCTCTTTACCACGTTGCTGACACTAGATCTGGCTCGCTGAACGTTTGAAGCTGACACTGAGGGGCTGACTGGATGCTGATGAACACCTCTGTGAATGAACAACCTTGTAAAAGAAATGTCGTCTGGCAGAATGTAGTACACATAAGCCGGACAAGTGTGCCAGCAATGGCTCCTCTCCACAATGCTTACATTTATGCCTATTACTTTGCCTGTCTCAGTTGTCTTTGCCTTCTCCACAGCACCCTTGAAGTGACATTCATTTGCTTTCTTCTCAAAAGCCAAGTAGGGGCAGGTAGGATTGATGCATTGAGATGTCCGACACATGAACTTCGACTGACTCGCGCCGGAACATGCCAGTGTGTTGTGCTCGGGTGTGTCCAATGGTAGCAGCCATCCTTGCGATTCATCCCCGAGTACTTCTCTGTGCTTTCTTCTTGGGGAAGTTCGTAAATGACATTTCCATTGTATATCTGCGGTAGTTCAGAGACTCGTTTAACTTCAGACGAACCAATGAGATCCTTCCCTATCCTACATTTGTCTGCTCTTAGAAGACACACCAGCATGGATTCCTCACGCTCCTCTGTCCGCAACCTGAACAACGGGCCCTTTGCCGGGCACAATGTGTAAAAGACAAACTGGTTTGATGCATTGCCTTCTGGTAACAACTCCACATCTTCTCCAGAACTCGCAGAAACTGACATCAATTGAACCACATGTATACTGAACCAACAAGGAATGTTGAAAGCAATGTGAAGATCATGTTCAAACACAAAAGCATTTCCATCTTCATCTGGGAAATCTTTGTCAATGCCTTCATAGGTAACTCTGGCCATGACAACGCAAGGAGAAAGCTCGGTGGTTTAGGAAAGCAAAGCAAAAGATTAAACACACTTTCTCGCCAAAAAAAAAATTACAATCGTTGATAATAAACGTGAATACACGTTTGTATATAATTAATTCTACGCTGCCCACTCACAGTGTTCTAATGATGTCCTCTCTAGTATCACCGATTTAATTTAATTCTACCTTTTATGATTTGAAATTAATTTTAAAAATAAACCCTAAATATTAATGTCACATTTATTCCGTAGGGTTCACTGTTTTCATTGCGGCTAGGGTTTTTTGGTAGATAGGGTTTACTGTTTCCATTGCGGCTAGGGTTTTTCAATCTCAGATCTGTTTCCACTGCGGAGATCCGAGGGTTTTTTAATCTCAGATCTCAGAGTTACGGTTTCCACTGCGGCGCCATCCATTTCGACTCGATTCGTGCAGCCCAAGTATATACAATGGAGATTTCTGTGCCGATTTAGATTTCTCGGCACCATCCTGCTCAGTCGGCGGCCACAAGGTATGTGTAATTTCTGTATTTTATGATTTGCGGCTCAAAGTATTTCTTTTTCAGAGATATAGGGTCTTCATTTGTGCCGACTGAGAGCGACGGCACCATCCTGGTTCAGTCGGCAAACACAAGGTATCATCGATTTATTTATTTTTTTCCTTGCGGCTCAAGTATCCGTGTCACAATGTTTTTTTTCAGAGTTATGGGTCTTCCATTTGTGCCGACTGAGAGTGACGGCACCATCCTGGTTCAGTCGGCAAACACAAGGTATTTTCGATTTGTTTATTTTTTGCTTTCTGGCTCAAGTATCGTACACAAGGTTTTTTTTTCAGAGTTAATGGGTCTTCCATTTGTGCCGACTGAGAGTGACGGCACCATCCTGGTTCAGTCGGCAACAAGGTATTTTCGATTTTTATTTTTTGCTTTTGGCTCAAGTATTCGTATCACAATGTTTTTTTTTCAGAGTTAATGGGTCTTCCATTTGTGCCGACTACCATCCTGGTTCAGTCGGCACACAAGGTATTTTCGATTTGTTTTTTTTTTGCTTTCTGGCTCAAGTATTCGTATCACAAGTTTTTTTTTCAGAGTTAATGTCTTCCCATTTGTGCCGACTGAGAGTGACGGCACCATCCTTTCAGTCGGCAGCCACAAGGTATTTTGATTTTTATTTTTTGCTTTCTGGCTCAAGTATTCGTACACATTGTTTTTTTTCAGAGTTAATGTGTTCCCATTTGTGCCGACTGAGAGTGACGGCACCATCCTTCTTCAGTCGGCAGCCACAAGGTATTTTGAATTTGTTTATTTTTGCTTTCTGGCTCAAGTATCCGTAACAATGTTTTTTTTCAGAGTTATGTGTCTTCCCATTTGTGCCGACTGAGAGTGACGGCACCATCCTTCTTCAGTCGGCAGCCACAAGGTATTTTGAATTATTTTTTTTTTCTTTGCGTCTCAAGTATTTCTTTTAAAACAGTTAATGGGTCTTCCCATTTGTGCCGTCTGAGAGGGACGGCACCATCCTATCTCAGTCGGCACCATTATCTCTTCAGTGCCGTCTGACAGGTCGGCACAAACTATCTCAGTGGCAGGTTTTTTCTTCTACATCTCTCTGCCGACTGAGAGGGTCGGCAGCATCTAGCTTGAGTCGGCAGCCACAAGGTTAGTCATCTTTGTTTGTTTTTTTATTTTGTCTCCTCATCAATTGACTTGTGTGTTTACTTTCCAGAGTTTACAAAATGGTGAGAGCTTCAAAACGTCTACTAGAGACTGCGCCTGATGAAGAGCCACGGGAAGAGAAGAGGATATCGAAGCAGAAGCGAGGCAAGAGAGGAGAACCATCTAATGTAGCAAAGGAGGATCCTCCAGTGACTCAGTCTGGAGTAGTAGCAGTTGAGCAAAACAGCCTCCACCAACAATCACAGATTTCCCGGAGAGCTCGTCGCAGTTGCCTCCTTCATCCGCTGAGGTTGCAGTCCTGAACGAGCAAGTGCAGATGACAGAGGCAGCTGAAGCTAGCGAGGACGACTTGGAGGAGGCAGTCAGCAAAAAGAGAGGCCGCGGGAAAGCTGATTCAAAAGGCAAGAAGGCGAAGAGCGATAAGGAGCCGAAGGAGTTATACAGCATACCGGCGAGCCTGCATTTGGAGAGCTCAGCAAACCTGCTCGACAAAATTACTATCAAGGGACTTGGTGATCCTCCTGATGTGCCCATCTGCAGAATACATTCCAACGAGGTGGTTCGACGAGTGAACCCAGGGGACTTGGACAGGCTGGTGTCATCGTTGAAGAAGGCTGGTTATCTACGCAACACGGCCATGTTCATTCTGTCCATCGGAGATCGACTCACTGCTGAGGAGCTATCGGAGCTGTCGAAGGACACGATTCAGTACGAGCAGCACCGGTCTTTCGAGCAAGCTCTTACTCAGCCGGAGTACAAACAGTGGGCTTCAAGGCTCTCAAACAGGAAGTTTAGCTGTTGGGACGGGAACCATAGGCTACAGGCTTTGCAGAAGCTGTACCGAGAGGATGCAGAGGACAACCAGCGATGGGCTATTCGCGTTCGATCGAGTTTCATCTCCACGGAGAACCTCGACATTCTTCAATTGGTTTCGATGTTCCAATCGATTAACATGTGAGTATTTTCTTTTCTTTTTGTTAAGAGTTTAGACTTACAGTTTCGTTGAACAGATCTTCAGCAACATCTGTGGAAACAACGCTACCACATATTCTCCTCGCTGTAAAGGCGGTCTGCACTAGTACAGAAGGAACTCAGAAAATCCTCGAGTCACTCACGGAGGTTGATCGTCTTGAGGTGCGGAAGTGGAAGGAGAGTTCATCAGGAAAGACGGCTTGGCATCCTCTTCCGAACCTGATCTGCGCAAAGATACTTTTCAAGGTAACCTCCGATTTAATTTATAGGAAAGAAATTTTTAACTTGTTCTATGTGCAGAACGAGATCGACGATGATCTCGACAGAGCAGTCACCAGTGCTAAGGGCAATCACAGGTTGAGGTGAACCTGAAGCAGCTAGTGTACAAGAAGCATGACAAGCGTATGCACAAGTTCCTCTCCATCATAGACCCAGACTTGGGGGAGGAGTGGTTCCAGAAGGTGACAAACATCTCTCATAAGCAGTGTCGCTGGATGGGCATTGAGAAGCTGTATGCGATGTCAAGGGCGAAGATTCCAAACATGCTGCGACTCCGATACCTGAACAAGCTCACCCGTCTCGAATCCAAGGCAGAACAACAGACACTTGGGCTACCGGGCATGCAGGACAAAGAGTGGATCAAGTGGTTCACCTTGGACTTATATTGGAAGGCTGTGCGCGAGGAAGCCATTCAGATCCTTAAGGGGTTGCGAGAGGATGGTGAAGAAGTTGGAACGGATGTCGACTTCATGAGCTGGTTTGACGAGATGAGAATTCGGAGCAAGTGCCTGGTCTTTCAGCCCTTCCATGACTGCATACGGTTCACTTATTCGATGGAGCCGAATGAGTTTCTGGAGCGTGAGGAATCTGCGCGTCGGATGATATGGAGGTAAGCTTTCAATCCAGCATTGCTACTGTCTGACTTTGTGTTGCAGGTTCATACTGGCGAAGCAAATGACACCGTCCCATACGATGAAGCTGTGGACAGATCATACAAGCGAGCCTCACATGTGGTCGAAGAGCAGAGGAGCTCTAACACCGTTCGAACGGGAGCATGTTCCATTCTGGCTCGACTGTCCGTCGCAACAGCCACCAGCTTGGGAGAGCTCACTATTCGACGTGCATGGCAATGATCTACCAGCGATTGTTTGGGAGCCAGAAGAAGTAGAGGCTATCAAGAAGAGCAAGATGAAGAAGACGGTGCGGAAGACAACTACACCTGCAAAGGGATCGGGAGCGGGACCAAGCTCTTCTACAGCACCTCCGCCGCATTCGACTTTACAATCAATGAGGTACAGCCACTTGTAGCTAGTTTGGACATCAAGGACGACCTGATGACCTTCATCCCGACCCTGGCTGCATCCCGTGGATCCTACGACCTAGCTGTGTGCGACATGGAGGAGATGAGCAGGTCTTTCTTCGAGCCAGGTGCTTCCCAGACAGAGGTGTACACCAAGCTCCGACAACAGGTTGACAGACTACATACGGTTGAGTCACAAACGTTGTTCCAGGAAGTGGTAGGTGAATACGGCTTCAACCTCATCATCCTCGACTTGCCCAATGAGCTTGTATATGGAGGTGCTAGCATCAACAAGGACATTGTGCAGCTAGATCCGGTGAAGTTTGAGGAGGCCTTGCAGTTCAGTGGAATGCACTTGGCAGCGAGTGGTTTCATGGTCGTCTTCGCGAGTTCTCCTTCTGTTTCGGCGGTGATTCAGGCGGCTGCAGTAATCAACTTGGAGGTTGCAGGGACTTACAGCGTCTACCGTGCACGAGGCTGGGGATACCGTGACAAAATTAAGGTAAGCTAGCTATTCAAGTTCAAGTTTAACTTGGTCTATGTGGCAGGATAACTTGTTAGTTCTCTTGGTGCTGCAAAGCTCTGAGAAGAAGTCGAAGAGGCCAAACCCTCTGGCGTTGACGAACACGATCCTCGTCGACACCGCCGACCGTTATCAGAGGCTTGGTAAGGAAGTACTTTGCTTTGTTTATCCTAATGGAAGTTTGTGCAGGATATGATTCAACGAAGAGTGTTCGACTCATGCAGCTTTTGATCGAGCGTCTCAGTAGACCTGGCGACCTAGTCTGGGATATTGGTTCCGGAACCGGGTCATGTTGTTAGCTGCCGTCGAGCTCGGAAGGAATATTATAGGAACCGAGAAGAGTTTCGAACTCTCTAGGTTGGCAACAAACAAGTTCGCAGAGAACATTAGACCAGAAGAATTACCTACTCAAACACCTCCACGTCCAAGCGTAACTGGTGGTTCGAGAACTGCAGCTTTACTTAAGATGAAGAAGAAACTTTAGCTAATGTATATTGAGTAATAAATTAAGCTAATATAAAAAAAAAAAATAGAAATACAACAGTTTTAATAGAATTCTTTTTTGCCGACTGAGGCCAATACTGCCGACCAGAAAGAATATTCCAAAATATTCTTGAATATTTGAGCCCAGGCCTCATGGGCCCCAAGCCTCCAAAATGGCGGCACTCAATAAAATGGTGTTTTCTAAATGCCCTAGTTTCTGTCGTCTTGTTTTTCTTATATTATGTTATCGGCCCGGCCAAGTTTTTCGACATACCATAACATAAATTATATTGCATAAACATGTTTACAATTCTTAGTTCCCTTTCCCACCAAGCATTTTTATCTATAATAAGTCTCTTATTATTATGGAATCGCAAGAAAAGAGCGATTCAACACTCAAGAACATCGATTCCGAGCTAAAGAACAGCTGAAGAACACTCATGTTCACGAGTGCTACAGCTACAGTTCATCGGGTTCATCCGGCAGGCTGCTGCTGCGGATCAGCAAATCGGCGCCTTGCTCCGCCATGAAGCTCGCTCATCAAGCGGCCGCCGATTCGATACGATTTGTACTCCACAAAGTCCGGTGGGCGATTCTTCATTCTTCATGTCCAGGTTCTGTTCAGAGAGTGTCGCCATTTTGGAGGCTTGGGGCCCAGGAGGCCTGGGCTCGAATATTCAAGAATATTCTAGAATATTTTGGAATATTCTTTCTGGTCGGCAGTATTGGCCTCAGTCGGCAAAAAAAGAATTCTATTAAAACTGTTGTATTTCTTTTTTATTTTTTTTTAATATTAGCTTAATTTATTACTCAATATACATTAGCTAAAGTTTCTTCTTCATCTTAAGTAAAGCTGACGGCAGCTAACAATGATGACCCGGTTCCGGAACCAATATCCCAGACTAGGTCGCCAGGTCTACTGAGATGCTCGATCAAAAGCTGCATGAGTCGAACACTCTTCGGTTGAATCATAATCCTGCACAAACTTCCATTAGGATAAACATAGCAAAGTACTTCCTTACCAAGCCTCCTGATAACGGTCGGCAGTGTCGACGAGGATCGTGTTCGTCAACGCCAGAGGGTTTGGCCTCTTCGACTTCTTCTCAGAGCTTTGCAGCACCAAGAGAACTAACAAGTTATCCTGCCACATAGACCAAGTTAAACTTGAACTTGAATAGCTAGCTTACCTTAATTTTGTCACGGTATCCCCAGCCTCGTGCACGGTAGACGCTGTAAGTCCCTGCAACCTCCAAGTTGATTACTGCAGCCGCCTGAATCACCGCCGAAACAGAAGGAGAACTCGCGAAGACGACCATGAAACCACTCGCTGCCAAGTGCATTCCACTGAACTGCAAGGCCTCCTCAAACTTCACCGGATCTAGCTGCACAATGTCCTTGTTGATGCTAGCACCTCCATATACAAGCTCATTGGGCAAGTCGAGGATGATGAGGTTGAAGCCGTATTCACCTACCACTTCCTGGAACACGTTTGTGACTCAACCGTATGTAGTCTGTCAACCTGTTGTCGGAGCTTGGTGTACACCTCTGTCTGGGAAGCACCCGGCTCGAAGAAAGACCTGCTCATCTCCTCCATGTCGCACACAGCTAGGTCGTAGGATCCACGGGATGCAGCCAGGGTCGGGATGAAGGTCATCAGGTCGTCCTTGATGTCCAAACTAGCTACAAGTGGCTGTACCTCATTGATTGTAAAGTCGAATGCCGGCGGAGGTGCTGTAGAAGAGCTTGGTCCCGCTCCCGATCCCTTTGCAGGTGTAGTTGTCTTCCGCACCGTCTTCTTCATCTTGCTCTTCTTGATAGCCTCTACTTCTTCTGGCTCCCAAACAATCGCTGGTAGATCATTGCGTGCATGTCGAATAGTGAGCTCTCCCAAGCTGGTGGCTGTTGCGACGGACAGTCGAGCCAGAATGGAACATGCTCCCGTTCGAACGGTGTTAGAGCTCCTCTGCTCTTCGACCACATGTGAGGCTCGCTTGTATGATCTGTCCACAGCTTCATCGTATGGGACGGTGTCATTTGCTTCGCCAGTATGAACCTGCAACACAAAGTCAGACAGTAGCAATGCTGGATTGAAAGCTTACCTCCATATCATCCGACGCACAGATTCCTCACGCTCCAGAAACTCATTCGGCTCCATCGAATAAGTGAACCGTATGCAGTCATGGAAGGGCTGAAAGACCAGGCACTTGCTCCGAGTTCTCATCTCGTCAAACCAGCTCATGAAGTCGACATCCGTTCCAACTTCTTCACCATCCTCTCGCAACCCCTTAAGGATCTGAATGGCTTCCTCGCGCACAGCCTTCCAATATAAGTCCAAGGTGAACCACTTGATCCACTCTTTGTCCTGCATGCCCGGTAGCCCAAGTGTCTGTTGTTCTGCCTTGGATTCGAGACGGGTGAGCTTGTTCAGGTATCGGAGTCGCAGCATGTTTGGAATCTTCGCCTTTGACATCGCCCATCCAGCGACACTGCTTATGAGAGATGTTTGTCACCTTCTGGAACCACTCCTCCCCCAAGTCTGGGTCTATGATGGAGAGGAACTTGTGCATACGCTTGTCATGCTTCTTGTACACTAGCTGCTTAGGTTCACCTCAACCTGTGAATTGCCCTTAGCACTGGTGACTGCTCTGTCGAGATCATCGTCGATCTCGTTCTGCACATAGAATAAGTTAAAAAATTCTTTCCTATAAATTAAATCGGAGGTTACCTTGAAAAGGATCTTTGCGCAGATCAGTTCGGAAGAGGATGCCAAGCCGTCTTTCCTGTTGAACTCTCCTTCCACTTCCGCACCTCAAGACGATCAACCTCCGTGAGTGACTCGAGGATTTTCTGAGTTCCTTCTGTACTAGTGCAGACCGCCTTTACAGCGAGGAGAATATGTGGTAGCGTTGTTTCCACAGATGTTGCTGAAGATCTGTTCAACGAAACTGTAAGTCTAAACTCTTAACAAAAAGAAAAGAAAATACTCACATGTTAATCGATTGGAACATCGAAACCAGTTGAAGAATGTCGAGGTTCTCCGTGGAGATGAAACTCGATCGAACGCGAATAGCCCATCGCTGGTTGTCCTCTGCATCCTCTCGGTACAGCTTCTGCAAAGCCTGTAGCCTATGGTTCCCGTCCCAGCAGCTAAACTTCCTGTTTGAGAGCCTTGAAGCCCACTGTTTGTACTCCGGCTGAGTAAGAGCTTGCTCGAAAGACCGGTGCTGCTCGTACTGAATCGTGTCCTTCGACAGCTCCGATAGCTCCTCAGCAGTGAGTCGATCTCCGATGGACAGAATGAACAAGGCCGTGTTGCGTAGATAACCAGCTGTCCAAGTCCCCTGGGTTCACTCGTCGAACCACCTCGTTCGAATGTATTCTCAGATGGGCACATCAGGAGGATCACCAAGTCCCTTGATAGTAATTTTGTCGAGCAGGTTTGCTGAGCTCTCCAAATGCAGGCTCGCCGGTATGCTGTATAACTCCTTCGGCTCCTTATCGCTCTTCGCCTTCTTGCCTTTTGAATCAGCTTTCCCGCGGCCTCTCTTTTTGCTGACTGCCTCCTCCAAGTCGTCCTCGCTAGCTTCAACTGCCTCTGTCATCTGCACTTGCTCGTTCAGGACTGCAACCTCAGCGGATGAAGGAGGCAACTGCGACGAGCTCTCCGGGAAATCTGTGATTGTTGGTGGAGGCTGTTCTTGCTCAACTGTACTACTCCAGACTGAGTCACTGGAGGATCCTCCTTTGCTACATTAGATGGTTCTCCTCTCTTGCCTCGCTTCTGCTTCGATATCCTCTTCTCTTCCCGTGGCTCTTCATCAGGCGCAGTCTCTAGTAGACGTTTTGAAGCTCTCACCATTTTGTAAACTCTGGAAAGCAAACACACAAGTCAATTGATTAGGAGACAAAATAAAAAAACAAACAAAGATGACTAACCTTGTGGCTGCCGACTCAAGCTAGATGGTGCCGACCCTCTCAGTCGGCAGAGAGATGTAGAAGAACAAATCCTGCCGACTGAGATAGTTTGTGCCGACTCTGTCAGACGGCACTGAAGAGATAATGGTGCCGACTGAGATAGGATGGTGCCGTCCCTCTCAGACGGCACAAATGGGAAGACCCATTAACTGTTTAAAAGAAATACTTGAGACGCAAAGAAAAAAAAAACTAATTCAAAATACCTTGTGGCTGCCGACTGAAGAAGGATGGTGCCGTCACTCTCAGTCGGCACAAATGGGAAGACACATAACTCTGAAAAAAAAACATTGTATACGGATACTTGAGCCGCAAAGCAAAAATATAAACAAATTCAAAATACCTTGTGGCTGCCGACTGAAAAGGATGGTGCCGTCACTCTCAGTCGGCACAAATGGAAGACACATTAACTCTGAAAAAAAAACATTGTGATACGAATACTTGAGCCAGAAAGCAAAAAAAAACAAATCGAAAATACCTTGTTTTGCCGACTGAACCAGGATGGTGCCGTCACTCTCAGTCGGCACAAATGGAAAGACCCATTAACTCTGAAAAAAAACATTGTGACACGATACTTGAGCCGCAAGGAAAAAAATAAATAAATCGACGATACCTTGTGTTTGCCGACTGAACCAGGATGGTGCCGTCGCTCTCAGTCGGCACAAATAAGAAGACCCTATATCTCTGGAAAAAGAAATACTTTGAGCCGCAAATCATAAAATACAGAAATTACACATACCTTGTGGCCGGCTGAGCAGGATGGTGCCGACAATCTAAATCGGCACAAAATCTCCATTTTATACTTGGGCGCTGCACGAATCGAGTCGAAATGGATGGCGCCGCAGTGGAAACCGTAACTCTGAGATCTGAGATTGAAGAAACCCTCTGGATCTGCCGCAGTGGAAACAGATCTGAGATTGAAAGAACCCTAGCCGCAATGGAAACAGTAAACCCTATCTACCAAAAAACCCTAGCCGCAATGAAAACAGTGAACCCTACGGAATAAATGTGACATTAATATTTAGGGTTTATTTTAAAATATGTGAATAATTGGTAAATGTGAAGATATTTCAAATCATAAAAGGTAGAAATTAAATTAAATCGGTGATACTAGAGAGGACATCATTAAGAACACTGTGAGCTGGGCAGCATAGAATTAATTATATACAAACGTGTATTCACGTTTATTATTAACGATTGTAATTTTTTTTGGCAAGGGAAAGTGTGTTTAATCTTTTGCTTTGCTTTCCTAAACCACCGAGCTTTCTCCTTGCGTTGTCATGGCCAGAGTTACCTATGAAGGCATTGACAAAGATTTCCCAGTCGATGAAGATGGAAATGCTTTTGTGTTTGAACATGATCTTCACATTGCTTTCAACATTCCTTGTTGGTTCAGTATACATGTGGTTCAATTGATGTCAGTTTCTGCGAGTTCTGGAGAAGATGTGGAGTTGTTACCAGAAGGCAATGCATCAAACCAGTTTGTCTTTTACACATTGTGCCCGGCAAAGGGCCCGTTGTTCAGGTTGCGGACAGAGGAGCGTGAGGAATCCATGCTGGTGTGTCTTCTAAGAGCAGACAAATGTAGGATAGGGAAGGATCTCATTGGTTCGTCTGAAGTTAAACGAGTCTCTGAACTACCGCAGATATACAATGGAAATGTCATTTACGAACTTCCCCCTAAGACAGAAAGCACAGAGAAGTACTCGGGGATGAATCGCAAGGATGGCTGCTACCATTGGACACACCCGAGCACAACACACTGGCATGTTCCGGCGCGAGTCAGTCGAAGTTCATGTGTCGGACATCTCAATGCATCAATCCTACCTGCCCCTACTTGGCTTTTGAGAAGAAAGCAAATGAATGTCACTTCAAGGGTGCTGTGGAGAAGGCAAAGACAACTGAGACAGGCAAAGTAATAGGCATAAAATGTAAGCATTGTGGAGAGGAGCCATTGCTGGTGCACACTTGTCCGGCTTATGTGTACTACATTCTGCCAGACGACATTTCTTTTACAAGGTTGTTCATTCACAGAGGTGTTCATCAGCATCCAGTCAGCCCCTCAGTGTCAGCTTCAAACGTTCAGCGAGCCAGATCTAGTGTCAGCAACGTGGTAAAGAGCAGTCCGCGAACCAATCAACGAGTGATTGAGTTTCAAGCCGCGCGTGAGCTCATCTTTGAAGAACTTTTCAAGGAAGAAGGAGAAGTCTCGTACACTGGTTTACTCTCAAAACTTGAACCTCTAACAAACCATCGAAGGTATTTTTCTTTAGATCTCTACACACTGACGTGACCTTTTCTTTAGGACTCGGGACTGGATTACACAATCAAGACAGAAGGAGACACACTTTAGAGAGGGTTACGAGGGTCTTCTGGAGCTGAAGACAAAGCTGCCAATACCTTTCATTCACGTCATACATGTTCCAGGGATGGAACTGCATGGTGCTGAGGAGCAGCCTCTGATCTTCAAAATGACAGTTGAGGGACCGGGTTCAGGAGTTGAGTACATCAGAAGGTGTCAAAGTGGAGGAGACCTTCATGATCAATGGGTTGTTCTGGACCACACGCACCGCATACCAGACTGGGCGACAATTGGAATACACCTTTATGACCCATTGTAAGTTGTAAAACTCTTCATAACACTTTCTAATCTTCGTTATCTAACGCTCTCTTGCAGTGTCAGATCCATGGTGACTATAGCTTACGCAGATATGTGCCGCGAAGATAATGTTGCAGTGCTGAAGTTCTTGAACACAATGCTAGAGGTTTGTAAGAAGCAGGGTTTGGAGAATGTCAACTTTGCTGGTTTCATGTCGGATGAGGCTGGAGCGATATGGATAGCCTTGCGCCAAGTATTCAACAACGGAGCAAAGATGAAAGGGAGGGAAAGAAGCTGTCTGTTTCACTTTATGCAATCCGTGCGTCAGGTGACAAAGAAATGGATCGCAGAAGAACATCGCGAAGAACACATGAAGCTTGCTCGTGCCTGGCCTGCAGCACTGAATGAACAATCTAAGAAAGAACAACTGGCAATTCTCGAGTCTTTTTGGGAAGGACGAGCGTCAAACATTCGAGCTTTGAAGACATGGCTGTCTTGGTGGATCAGGCATGAGGACCACATCTCCATGGCGGAACTGGGAGACATGACAGAAGAAGGACTCGCGAGCGTTCCAACTACAAACAATGCTGAAGTGATTCACGCGAGAGCAAGAAGAGCAAGATTGGCCAAAAGAGTACCACTGCTGGAGGCGACAATGTTAGACCTCACCGATGCAGTTATGCAGAGTGCGAAGGTGAAAGCGGCAATAGAAGGGAGGTATACAGGGTCAGGGCCTTCGAAGGAAACTCTGTTGAAACGAGTGCAACGCAAACTCTCTGAGGGGAAAAGTGTATCTCCATCAACAATTATCAATCTGGTGGAAGGCGAGGAACACTTGACCAGCCCGGAGTTCACGAGTACCACTAACGTTCGAGTGCAAACTGTTAGGAGAACAGTCACAGGAACAGAACAGTCTGATGCTCGACGTTCACACAGACATGATGTAGAGTACACAGAGCGGGTGGTCCAAAACAACAGGAGAAAGAGGTTAAGGTTCGAAGAGGTTTCGGAGAGAGAGATTGCTCAAACAGAGTGGGCCATCAGACGAATCGGAGCATCCAGTAAGGTTAAGTGTTTGGGGATGAATCAGGAAGGAACTGCTCTGTGTGGAAAACCAATCGGTTATCCAAGCAGAGTGCCAGCACCAGGATTCTATGGAAAACGAATGTACATTGATGCCTTGGGGAATGAGGAGTATGTACAACAGATGAGTTCTGCCCAAAAGATTCAGGGTGTTTCACGCGGCCAAACGGCAAAATTCTTCGGTCACGAATTCCAACACCACCAACGGTTTGGCCTGTGCTCAAGGAAACGAAGCTGACAAGTGAGGAGGTCAGAGAACTACAGGATGCAGGCTTTGTTCTGGAAGGTTTACAGGGGATGGCAGGAAGAGTAGATGAGGGTCAGAAGGACAAAACACCATCGCCACCACGTGGAGCTGGATCTACAACAATTCCACCTTTCGAAGGACGTATGGTCCGGACTCCAACAAAAATGTCTAAGGAACAAGAGAAGAATTTCCGCAAGGCCAAGACGTTTTTAGGTTGTGTGCGAAATGTTGAAGTGACAGCTAGAGGACGGAAGGAGGCTTTCGTTGTGTCGGCAGGAAATGACTCTGCAAAGGTGACTATTAATACTTATCCTTCATGCAGTTGTTCTACATTTAGAAGAGCAAAAGTTGGAGCCCATGTGTACACATGTACTTCGTCTATAGCCGTGTGCTTGGCTTGAACCCGGACGTCACATATTTTCTACAAAGGCGATCGCTCAGTGAGATGGAGGTCCACCGTTTGCTGGTGAATTGCAACAGAGTTCATGACCCACCGGTGCTACAAGGATAAATGGTTTAGGGTTTAGGATAATGTTTATTAAGCCAGTCGGCATATTAAAAAAACTTATATATTCTAGAATATTCTTGAGAATATTCTAGAATATGCTAGAATAACCCTAGAATATCCACGAATATACTAGAATAATATGAAGCCTCCTGAGCCGGAGCCTCCTTTTCGCCGAGACCCCTGTTCAGATGATTCTTACGCATTTTCTATGTGCAGCAACTGCATATAGAAACTGTGCAAGAATCATCCGAAGAACTGCAGCTTTTGACAAGGAGCCGGACAGGGCGATTACGCTCTTCTGGGCCGCGATAAATGCCTGAGATCGCGTAGACAGTGTTCTTATGGCGATCGTCAGGAATCCGCCTGACGAGGCCATTGAAGCCATCAAGTCTCTCCGCAGTCAGTGTTCCGATCAGGCTCAGGAATCTCTCGGCAATGTGCTTCTTGACCTGTACAAGGTGCTTTTCTTCCATACGTTTTTACCTGCGTTGTGTGTGTCTATATGTGTGTGACACACACACACGTATAAAATGTGGTAGTATATTAAATTTTATGTTTACGTATAGTGTCTAAGGAATAGATAGATGTAATTAGTTTGTAACTTGTGAATACATCAATATAAAGTATACATAGTGTTACACACATATATTTGTATATCTGAAAATTATATAATTAATATATGTAATTTGGAAAGAAGTGACAAAAAGAATTGATAAAAATATTGGAGGGATTATCCATCAATATATCGAATATTCTTAGCATAGGCCATGTCAGAAATTTCTATCATACCCTAATACATGAGTTACGTGATTTTGATTTGTTTAGTGTTTCGTACCAAATTTAGAATCCATGCTTTGAAACGCAATTTCTAAATGTTATTTTCTTCTGTTTAAATCTTTTGTTATTTTCTTTTTTAGTTTAGCATTTCTTTTGTAATCCAAAGGTACTCCAGTCTACCATAAACAAAGATTTAAATAGATAATAAACAATTTTAAATTCACTATAAGGTAACTAAGTAAAAATTGCAATGTTTTTCTGCTAATGTGAATTTGGAAATTATTTATTACATTTATTTAAATTTCTATTTATGTTTTAAAATGGGGTATCCCTAGACTACACAAGGAATGTAAGAAAGACTTAAAGAAGAATTTAAAAAGTAGAAGACTATGTTAGAAATCAAGTCAAAAATAATAAAAACAGGGTCAAAACTGGTGGTGGTTAACCACCTAAATCAACATGTCCATCATTAGCCCTTTGATTTGGTAGCATATCAATCCTTCTGGTACATAGATAGCACTACATTATTAAATTATATATTGGATATGATATTAGAATTTAAATTTGTTAAGGCAAGCATAAGTTTATAATTATATACTCGTGACATTTGTTGGTGTTATTGGAGTGTTGAAGCAACATCAAGCGGTTAAGCTAGAGAACTTCTTACTGGGTATATTGTTAAGCTTATTATGCGGACGCGTGTGTATGTAATGTGGAGTACATAAGATACTCACGATGGCTAGATGAACTTCACAAAGCAACCGATGCATATTTAGGTAGTACATATACTATTCTTTGTTCACATATGTAGGGAAACAACAATGATTTTCTTGTTTATAAGAAAAAGATTTGATATGTTTACAACACATTGTATTATAGTTTATAATGCTTAGAAGTTAGGTATGCGTGTGTATTTATGCATTTATACATTACATATATACATACACCCACGTGAGTGACATGACTACGGATTTGTAAAGAGAGATGATAAATATATCCACATACTCACGCAAACACACGCAACATAGATGTTATACATATTACGGAAATGTGTGTGTAGGTGCACGTGTGTATGCACCTCTCAACATATACATCTTTGCGTTTAAAGGTAACTATGATATAACTCTATAAACATACAATAATGATCTATCATGATCATAAAAAATATATAATTACATACATATTTCGTATATAATTTATATATACATTGATGACTCTTTATGACGAATAGTAAGAAGTACCTCTTAAAATTATGATTGTGATAAAGAATCATTAATGTATATATAGTGAAATATTAAGGATGTATATAATTCGACATTTTTTATAATTATGACACATCATTCTAGGATTAGTCCATGGTTTGCTTTAAAAGGGATTGTACAATATATATATGTAAAGACATGCGCATGCATACACACTTCCTTAATATATATAACATTTATATTGTGTGTGAGTGTGTGAAAATATTTATAATCTCTCTTTACACATTTGTGCATCATGTCAATCGTGTCACTCTATGTATATATTTAATGTATAAATGCATAAATGCATAAATACACGCGTACCTAGCTTACTAACATTATACATCGTAATACATTATGTCACATGTTATTACAAACGAGAAAATCATTATTGTCTCCCTACGTATATAAAGAAAATATAAGGATAATATATAATTTCAGTAGTCATTTATAATATATTTTAAATGTATATATACCAAGTAAGTCTTTCAAGTTATACCTTCTGTTGTATGTACAACCTAAATGTGTATTCGTTGCTATGTGAAGTTTACCCAAACACCATGAATATCTTATATACATGTATACATGCACATTAAGAATATATATAAATTTCTTACTCTTCCGTAAGTATTATATTCATGAAAATAAGAACTATTAGATTAAGTTCTTTTGTCCAATTTATGCTTGGTAATCATATAATTAAGTAAAATTGCCTGGGTGTTTAATCATCACCAAAAAAAACCCATGTAAGTATTACATAAATGCATGCAAGTGCCATAAAAATTATGGATTTTAAATAAGCACCATCTAGAAAAATAAATTACTAGTAAAATAAGCTATTTATTATAATTTAATTGGTCTAAGTAAATAATCACCGCTAGGAAAAGTGGGCTACTTAATATAATGTATGAACTATGCAGCTTCTCCACAGCGATAAACAAAACAAAATATGCATTTTTAGTTTTGCACAAAATACATAAAAATATACTTCTTATATATATAATTTTTACAACGCATTACAATACATTATAAGACATGCAATTCAAAAAGATAATACGAATATTCTTATTCAAAAAGAAAGATTATACCTCTTCATGGATAAGAATATTCGTATTTTCTCTTTGAAGCACATCCTATGTAAATTTATGTTTATGACGTATACTGAGGGGATCAAGTACTAAACATAAGTGATTAAGAGAGATAACCACATGCATAATAACAATACCAAATCATTATCAATAAGCATCCTTTTTTCTCTTACATTACAATTTACACCAGATTGATAAATAAATATATTTATATATTACGTATATGCATAAGAATTTTATGCATGTTGTTTGAATAAATTTAGTCTTATAATTTGTGTATAAGAAAACATCTACATATAATGTATATATATATAAGACAGACGTGTTATAAGGTTTAAATCTACTCAAGTATAATATGTTCATACCTACACCATACTACGTGGGCGGTATGTATGCAGATGTATGTTATATATTCACAATAAATATATCAACACCATACACATATTGGTCGTTCCCATGTTAAACAGAAGTTTAATGTTTAAGGGGTGGTGGCGCAGTTGGTCAGCGCATGCATGCATAGGTCTTATAGCTTCGTGTTATCCTGAGGTCGAGAGTTCGATCCTCTCTCACCCCATTTTTAAGTTTTATATTGTATATGTGCGTGTTTTATATATAAACAGATACGCAGATATGCAAATACATGGAATAGGCATATATGTGTTTGTGTGTACACGTGTTATGCTCCTGAACGTATGTATGCAAAATGACATAATGATAAATGTGTATATTATATAATGTATATATACATGTATCTACATATGTGTAATTAAACTGATTAAAATCGCAAGAGAACTATATATTTATATTTATAATAATTAATTGGCATTGAAGGTTTAATTGTACAAACCTTTAAAACATTCTATATATGTTATATACAATGTTAAATATAAATGCTTGTATGAAGATCAACTTAAACTTCTAATTATCGTAGTCCCGGTATTATGCAGGTGACCCGTTTAACAAAAAGAATATGTTAGATGAAGTTAATCGGATGTTAGAATATTTCAAAATAATTACATATAATTTTAGAATATTTATTGTATTAATAACTTAAAATGGAATTATTAATCAGATTTACTTATTCTTAATACAATCATTCTGTTTTTAACAAATTGTTAAAATCAGAAAGATAATAATAAGCACAATGGTAAAACTTTTAAAATGGCCTTAGTAAATACGTATGTTAGCAATATACGTACATATTGACTGTATGTGCGTGTAGTTATGTGAACATAGACACGCACACACACAGCCATATGTATGTATACTTATGGTTCATTATTTATAGTGAATTAAATATAATACATATTATGCTGTTCTATACGCTTTTGCTTGTATTATAGTTCCAAGATGTATATATTTATTATGGATAAACTAGAGGTTTATAACTACTTTATAAAAATATGGTGCATTTATATGTATGTATATAGCTATGTGAAATTAAGATTAAATAAATAAATAAGCATTTATTAAATAGATATTTAGTGGACTTGTTTGATTTGAAAGCAAAATCAGCATTTAATTAATTGTAAAACTTAAATTGTTCGTCGAATGATTATTTAATTTTATATAAATCCTATTTCACACACACACACATGCACACGCATATGCAAATGTATACATATGAACTCTTCTATATGAAAAGGAATCCAGAAAAACAAAATAGCTACACACTTTACAGAAGAATCAATGCTAGTTATATACAGAGGCTAAAGGATCTTGGAGGATCACCCTATGACAGTCTCAAATATGTATCTTAACGGTTTATTATTTCCAACACACCCTCAAGCGTGACTCCAAGTTAGTGTTGAAGCTTGAAAAAAAGAAGCTTGCTCAACCAATGTTTTTGTGAAAATGTCGACCAATTGCTTGGAGGAAGGAACTTATTCCAAAGCAATCTCTCCATCTCCAACCTTTCCATGAATGAAATGATGTTAGATGTTGAAGTGCTTCGTTCGTACATGCAAAACTGAATTGGAGTGAGTGCAAAGGTACTTTGATTGTCGCAGTATAGTGGTGTCGGGTGAACTTGCTCATGTTTTAATTTGGTTAGCATCTTCCTGAGCCAAATGATTTCCCAAATAACAAAACTAACTGCAACATACTTGGCCTATGTGCTAGAAAGTGAGACCATTGTTTGACGCTTGTTTGCTCCATGACACATTGGCTCCACTCAACAAACAACACGTTCCAGAGGTTGAGCATTGAGTATTTGCATCACCCATCTAGTCTGCATCACTGTACACTTGGAGAACCATGGACTCATTTGAGTTTTTCTGATAGACCAAGCCAAAGTTGATGGTTCTAGAGAGGTCCTTACCATTGTTCATCAGCCATGTTTGTGTTGAAATGGATGACGAGTGAGACAATGAATGCAATATCCAGTCTTGTTCCATTTAAAATATAAAGGAGACCACCAACGCGCAATCTATAGCGAGAAGGATTGGAGAAGCCTTCACTTGATGCCTACGTCCACTTTTTCCAGTTGGTTTGCAGATTGTCATTCCAAAGTCGGCTAGGAGTTCACTAATATATTGGTGCTGAGTGAGTTTAATGGTTCTTGCTACTTTGTTGTGTCACCTCCATTCCCAACAGTCTGGAAACATCTGATAAATCTTTCATTTGATAACGTATATGCAACTTTGCCTTTGTATCATTGATGAGGACATGATTATTTCCCACCATTTACAAAGACGGCAATTGATGATGAATCCATTAGCACCTTCCATGACGTAGATGTTTCCGTCAGTGTCTAGCTTTGTAAACCCTTGAGAGTGGAGGTATTCATCAATGCACATGTATCACTATTGAGCAGCTTGGAGCTTCCACACCATTTCTTCACTAGACTTGGCTCGGACTTCAAAACCTGGTGCTTGTTGCATGAAGAGTTGTTCATCAAGAGGTGGATTTAATAAGGTCGTTTTGACATCGAGGTGATGAGCCGAGAGACAAAATTGCACAACAAATGCGAGAAGAGCTCGGATGCTAGTCGCCTTGATGATAGGTGAAAAGGTTTGTTGAAGTGGATGCCTAGAATCTAAGCATACACTTGGGCCATGTACCTCTCTTTGTAACGAGTATTGGAACCATTGGAGTCAATTATGTGCTTGTATACCAACATCCTCCAATCACATCTTGTTCAGGTTGGCGTGGAATGAGTTGAAAGGTATTGTTCTCCATATGTGACTTCATTTCATCCTCCATTGCTCTTTGCTAGTGTTTTATTTCAATGCTTGAGCATGCCTCACAATAGGAATTGGGTTTGGAAATGCTAGGTTTGCGTGTCCTGGTTGAGTGTCAGATGCATCTTGTCCAAGTGGCTGTGGGCTAAAAGGTAGGTCCTGGATAAGTCGATTAATTTCATTTGAACATTGTCAGGGTTCAATTGGGTGAGGAGACTGAGGTTGTTGCTCGTCATCCTGATGCATTAGACATGAGGGTGGCAAACTCAACGATCTTGTTGATGACTCTTGATTCCATCATTTCCTCTTTGTCTTTTAGGAGTTAGGACCAATCAACTACTTCCCATTGTTCTACATGGGAGACGGTGTCAGTTGCATGGGCTTTGTCTTTAAAGACAACGCTCTCGTCAAAGACAACATCGTTTCTAACCTCAATGATACGAGTGAACGGGTTAAGCAGTCTGTAGCCCATGGTGCAAGACTCATAACCAACAAAATACTTGATGCTGCTCCAAGGTGCCAGCTTACCAAGGTTGAGTTTCTTGTTGGAGACAAATGCAAGGGAGCCAAACCTTCTGACTCTTTGGATGCTTTAGCGTTTCCTAGTCCAAGCCTCTGCAGGGAAAACTCCATGATGAGCAGAGTGTTCAAGGAGGTTTTGTAAATGCACTACTGTTCTTGTTGCTTCACACTAATATGTGCTAGGGAGTCCTAACATTTCAAGAAGCATCTAACTGTATTGAGGTTGGTCATGTTCTTATGTTCTGCTGCAGTTTGTTTGGGCAAGACCTTTGATGGAGAATACCTTGTTCTACACAGAAAGATTGGAACTCATTTGAGATATATTCACCTCCAGAGTCAAATCTCAAGATATGGACCTTGTGTCATGTAACAACCTCTACATGCAGTACATGTGGTGGAACGCATCCAGTGCTTGAGACTTGTGATGAAGTAGATTTCACAGTATCTCATATAGTCATCGATGATGATCATGAGGTAGCGCTTTCCCATGGGATTGGATACTCACATGGGTATCATTGTGAACTAAAGCCAATGGAACTCTTATATTGCTGGTAGAAGGTGGATAGTGATGACGCGTTTACTTTCCCATAATATAGCCATGCATTTGAATTGCATGTGAATTGACCTTGTAGTTTGTCAACGAGATTTTGTTCTTGCATGAGTTTGAGTAGAGGGTAGTTGGCATGACTGAGTCTCTTGTGCCACATCTGTGCATCCACTGCAAGACATGTTGTTGGCTGCTTCAGGTCATTGAAGGAGGATTTGGATGAGAACTCATAAAGATCACCGCACCTAGGAATTTGAAATACAAGTTTACCTTAATGAATTAACATGCTTTTGTTTAGAAAACGGAAATCTAGACCTACATCGGTAAATGTAGCCACATAAACCAGATTCTTAACAAGGTCTGGTCCCATCCAAGCATTCCTCATCTCTAAGTTCCTACCATCACCTAGTGGAATTTGAACAGTGCCCTTGCTAGCAACATGATGTAGGTTCCAGTTTCCCCACTTGGACCTTACTTCCTAGCATAATGGTTGCAAAGTGTTTTCTTGAAGTCATAATGTGCTTTTCACATCCTGAATCTAGAGTTAGTATTTTGTTCAATTGAGTGGTCTGGAGGCTTACCCCATCTTCTTCATGTTCTTGTTCCTCAACTTTTGTGTTGTTGGCACTTGCACTTTGTCCAAGATTGAATTGTGCAAGGCATTAGACAATTTGACAGTTATCTAGTGATGCCTTCCAGTTTGCATGCATGCGTAACAACACCCATTTTTTTTGGTTGTTTGGACCGTGAGCAAAATTTCAAGAGGATGCTGCTCTAGATGCTTGATGCCCACCATTGAATATGCTGTGTCTTTCTACCACGGCCTCACATTGGACCTCTACACCAGCAAATTGAGCTTTCGTTGTGTTGGAGGCACTTCTTGAATCCCCATGTATAGTGATTGTTGCTGCTAGAACCGAATTAGGTTGATGGATTATGGTTTGTACGTGTCTTCATTAGTCCATGGATGGTGAACTCGGATAAAAGGATATCAATAGCCATGGAGAAAGTGGTGGCGGTGTTGCGAACTAGAGTAGTTATTGTTCAAAACATGTCTCTTTGAAACAATTATACTGGGCAAGGACCTTCCTTGATTTGATATAGTTTGGGTGACGCCTTCAAAGGAAGCAAACTTTCTTGGAGTGTGAGGAGCAGATCATTCAAAATTGTCATTGTTGTGGAACTGAAGCCTGGACATTGTTGTTTAATCACATTTCATCTTGGATGTAAAAAGATTCCCAAAACGTCCATTAGGTATCCCTAGAGTTCTCTGGCATTTATCGTCCACACTTCCATGTGAATCCCTGCCGCTAGCTTATGCTGGTAGCTTTCTTCTTGGATTGCAAGATCTTCAGCCACCGCCCCCTAATGGTTGACCATCACTTCTTCCATGTCTCCTTCAGCTAGTGTCACAACAACAATAGATTTAGTGATGTCTGTCGATGCCACCAAGTCCCACACACCTCAAGGTCAAGGACCTGAGTCATGTTGTCAACCCATGTAATGAAACCACTCATTCCATCAAATTGAGGAGTGCCCTCGAGAATTAATCATAACGACCTTACTTGTGGTGCTCATGATGCAAAGAAGAGAAGAGATGAAAAACTATGAAAAAGAATCCAAAAAAATAGAACAACTGCAAACTTTACTGGAGAATCTACGCTAATTATATATAGAGGCCCAAGGATCCTGAGGATCACCTTGTGACAATTTATCTCAATTAACTCTTGAATATGTATCTTAACAATTTACTATTCCAACACTATACATATGATAGCTATGTGAGATATATAAATAAGTTATATAAAGCTATATAAATTATTATATATGTATATTTTGTGTGCTAACAATTTGTGAGACACTCAATGATGATTCACAAGATTCAAATTCTAAGTATATTTTATATCTATCAAGCATATAAGTATAAACACACACAACAATATATAAAGCTCATATAAATATTATTAACTACATATTTTGTATGATAAACAAACACACACATACACACATGGTCATGTATAAATATAATTATATATAATCATGTTCATTACAAAATAGGCAATCGTTAACAATGACCATGTTGATAAAAAGATTGTTCTACTAAGTCTTATACACTCTTACATATACTCATACATATAATATATGTGTGTGTGTGTACATGTATATACTTATATATATGTGTGACATTTGGTTAGGAGGATTGATACAAAAATTAGGATGATTCGATACAAAGGATAATAAGGTTAATAACGATGGAAACTCTTAATGAGCAAGTTGATGTAAGTCATATATATTAAGTCTTATGTATACACACACATGCCCACCATTGGTGGGCTTAATTATTTAATAATAGCTTATTAATTAATTTAATGAACCTTTAACTTAATTGTTATATTTAACTTGATGAGTTTGTTTACTCAACTATTCTTAACCTAGTTGATATTCTTTAACTTAGTGAGTTTATTCTTAGGTTAGACTCTTAACACAATTATTATTCTTATATAATGAATTTATTCTTAAGTTGAATCTTTGATCCAATTGTTATTCTTAATCTGGTAAGTTTATCCTTAAACTTTTATGCCTAGGCTTAACTGTTTAATGAAATTTAAAGTGATGAGTTTACCCCTAAGATGAACCTTTAACCTCCAAGTTTATTCATGCTTAAGTTTATCCTTAAGCTCTTATGCATGAGCTTAACTATTTAATAATTCTTTATACTTAACATGATGAGTTTATCCTTAAGTTCTTAGGTTTACCCAACCCTTAACCTAGTTATTATTAACATCATAATTTTATTTAAACTTAGACCCTTAAACCTAATCTTGTGAGTTTATTAAATCTTTAACCCAATTGTTATTTTTAACATGCTAAGTTTATTCTTAAGCTTTTATGTTTGGGTTTAATTATTTAATTACTCTTAACCTAGTTGTTATCTTTAACTTGATGAGTTTATTCTTAAGTTGGACCCTTAACCTACACATTTAATGACTCTTAACCCTATTGTTATCCTTATTTATCCTTAACTTGGGCCTTTAATCTAATGAGTTTATTCATAAGCTAGACATTTAACTTAATTATTATCATTAACTAGTTGTTATTATTAATTTGGTGAGTTTATACCTAATCACTCATGCCATGTATGCCATACATGATTAAGACAATGAGGTCATGTGGGTTTAAGATTTAAGATGAGTTGATGACAAACAAACATTGAATAAATTTATTTTATAAGATAATACACATGCCCACCATTGATGGGCTTAATTATTTAATAATAATTTACTATTTACCTATTTGTTATCCTTAACATGATGAGTTTATTCTTAAGCTCTTAATTTAATAACTTTTAACTTAGTTATTATCTTTAACATGGTGATTTTATTTCTAAGCTGAACCCTTAACCCAGCTATTATCTTTAACCTAGTGACTTTATCCCTAAGCTAGATCCTTAACCTAATTATTATTCTTAATTTGATGAGTTTATCCATAAATGCAAGTTGTTTAATAATTAATAATTTTAGTTATTTAATTAGCATTTTCTAATATTAAAGGAATATTCTTTAGAATATATATTTGAAAATAGAATATTCTATTTTGTAATCGACCCTTTAATAAATTATAGTATTCATGAACAAAAAATTAATACATTATAAAAGTAGAAGGTATTAAGTTATATAATATATTATATTTAAGATTGTATGGGCCTAATATAAAAATAAAGGAAGAGTGTCATAGTTTTTACTATGACTCGACCCTTTACTTTGGACGTTGACTGTTGTTACCTACTGTACTATGTTGATGGACCCTAGATGTAGTAGGAAACAGGCCCGCTTAGTGCACTTGGGTATCTGGTGATGGTCCGGCCGGGTGTCATTAGGTATTTGCAGGAAACTCTAAGCAAAGCTAGAACTTACCTTCTAGAAACCCACCCCTAATTTTGACGTCCCGAATAGGTTGTTTGGTCTTTGCAAATGAGTTTGGCGTGTTAAGTAGGGTTAGGAACACCCCTAGGGTTGACCTAACCCTAGGGTTGCCCTAACCCACGCCCTAAAACCCCCACCCCCTTGGGTAGGGTTTAGGGGTAGGAGTAAGGGTGAGTTATAGGCTCATATTGCTAATTTATCTAAGGGGCTAGAATTCAGTGCCAGCCCACTAATACAAATAGGAAAAGAGGGGGGGGGGGGCTCCGTCACATAAATAAGGTAGAGTATATGTAGGAGAGCTCCTGGGTTCATGAATGAGTTCGTTGCTCTTCTGCCGGTGCAAGCTTCAGCTTGTGTCGTTAAGGTACAACCCTCTGTTGTGCCGCCCTAACTTCTAGATGCCAGGGGTACGTCCCACCTTTGGGGTAGCTTACCCTTAACGTTGGCAAATCCATGCCTGGGAGGTCTTGTCGGGATGCACGTTCCAAGAGGCAGAGGTTGAGGCTTGTCTCCAGCCTCCTCCTCCACGTCAAGCTAGGTGTAGCACTCACGGCCAAGCAAGGCACATCCGTGTCCTTGTCCAACTGTGGGCGTGGGATCTTGTTTGACAGGTTCACGTTACCTGGTTCCTGAGGGTTCATTGAGGGTTCTATAGTTGGCATTTAGGAACCACGTTTGTGGTACTTGGTGCAACTCTTGAATCTAAGGGCTATGGCATGATAGCCCACATCTTGGAAGGCAGTGTCACATGGGGATGTGACACTGGGCTAAACGTCACATGGTACAACGCCCGAGGCACACCCTTTGGGGTTATGTCATGGGCTTGTCGCTAAGGGGTTGGATACTCTAGCAAATAGGCATGCTTGTGCTTGCACTAGGGTGCTAAGCCTTGGGCATCCGCTCGAGGGAGGTTAGGTCTCGTAACTAGGTGTGCTTTGGCACACTTGGATAGGGGAGTGTTCTCCTTGGAATCCAGGGGTTGAACAACCTAAGCTCATTAGCAGAAGCCCTTTCGTAAGGCACTTGTAAGGTCATGTGCTTAGGGTTATCCTAAACCTAGCCTTAGAGAGTTTGCTTAGCAGAGCACTCGTGTTCGCCTACGGCGCACACTCGTGTCCTCACTAAGTACTAGCCCTAGGTCTAGGGTGTAACTTGGCCACTCAAACCCTTAGGGGTTAGTTGTGGTTCAGGGTACCCCTTGTCGCCCTAAAGGGGTTGTACTCCCGAATGAGGGTGATTCCTCAAGGGATAAGTGACAATGCCTTAGCTCTGTCACGGGGGTATGTGTGGAACACACGTCTCCTTGATGGGGGTTAGGGCATGAGCCTGTCTAGGTCTTCTAGGGCAAGACCCTAAGTCAACTAGGGTTATCCCTCAAGGGTTTTGGGGTAGACACTCTAGGGAGACTTAGGCTAAACCCTAAGTCAACTAGGGTTATCCCTCAAGGGTTCTTGGGGCAGACATTCTAGGGAGACTTAGGCTAAACCCTAAGTCTCTTGTCCACTTGGGCATTAGAGTCTAACCCTAAGGGTCGTTGGGGTTGTTCTGGGGAACTTAGCGTTGCTCACACAGGGTGATGACGCCGAATGGCCACTGGCAGCCACGTGTTGCCACGTGTTGGCCCTTTGGGTTAAAATCTGACAAAGAGCATATGAGGTACATTATATAAATATTGATGTTGTTATTAAAATTAATATTTAAATATAACATTAATAAAAATTTGTACTAGTAATATATATAATATAAAATCCTATATAGTCAATCTTCCATATCTTTTTATAAATTTATATAGTTAAGTAAACAATTTGGTACTATTATTAAGAGTTTATTATAATTATGAATATTAAATATATGATATTTTTAATTTTATAATTGCTTTAAGCTTCAGAAAACATACATTCTCTTGCAGTTTTATTAATCGTGATTTTATTAACACTTCTTGACATCCACCCATATCGAATGAATTTAACATTTATAAAAATGCTTTTTTTGTGGTTTGAACTATGCAACCTTAACCATATTATTTTTGTGATTATTTTAGATGTGTCGATAAGTTGACCCATCCAAATAGGTTGATTATATGATACAGCTGGAGTAATGAGAACCATCATTAGTTTTTAAAAATCCTTGCAGCAATCAAAGTATGCTTTATGTTTTTAGTTTCTTTGTCCAACAAAGTGTGGGGTTTGCACTTCCACGTCACTACTGGCTTCTATGTCGTCTGTGCTCATTGATGTCTTTTCAATCTCCTCTCGCCACCTTGTTTTAGGCCAAAAAGGGTGTTGTAATTCTGTACTTGTGACAGTAGGCCCTTCTAACTCTCGAATAATAGTCTCCTAATAGTTAACCATATGCTTATATAGTTTTGAGTAACCAGTTGCCTTATTAGAATTCTTTAGCATCAATTTTTGAACCCATGCCACATATTTTTTGATGTATCAATAATAAGCTCTTGTTCCTTGAGCTGGACACTCAATGGAATAGGGTTTGATTGTCCTTCTAGGAGAAGTGGTTTTCCATCCTCTCCACTTTTGAAAGCATTAAGCCCTCTTTCGATAACCACTCCTACTCTGATGGCTGTAACTTGTATTGCATAATAGGTATACTGTCTCTTATGGAGAAAAAGAATTGTAACGGTACAAGGTGACCAACTAAAGAATCGCTCCCTCTTTGATATACTCCTTGAGAACTTTTTAAAGTCTGCCACCTTAGTCATAAGCAAAGCACAACTTTTTTGGAGATGCAATTTTTAAAAAAGATCCATCATATGCGGTAAGGTAAGTGCACTTGTCCTTTTGTAGAGTTTGAGACCTTGCTGAAAACGCATCAATATCTTCATAAGTGTGACATATCTAGCAAATAAAAGTAAGTATGAACTTGAGAAACCCTTAACTAAAATGATTTACCTATTTTTTTTCGCTTGCACAATTATTCATTTGTAAAAGCAAATGACGAGGAAGCTTATTTAATGTTGAGGACACATGTACACTATTTGAGCTAGATCCCTCCATTGAACCAAACTCTCAACATAATCATTTATTTTGTGCAGGCTGTTAACAGCCTCTCATATTCCCAAGTAGCCTCAAGTGCATACATGTTCATGAGAGTATTATGTAAAGGTTGAAGGTGTTGTTTTCTTCACTTTAAGATCACTCATAAGACTTGTTTGTGAGTGGGCTTCAAGCTTTCTGAAACACATGGCCAATGACCCAATAGTGAAATTAGAGTCTCTAGACCAATGTGGAAGTGAAAAGTGTCCATATGATTCACAACCATATCTATGTGTAGCACATATGTCAATGAAATCAAAAGTTTCATGACATTTCCAAGGCACTTTGGTGTTGCAATGAGCCTTGAAATGTTGGTCTTTGAATGATCCATCTTAAGCATAGGTATTCTGATGGGCGTGACACAGAAAGCATGCGGTGTGCATAATACTGAGACTGGCAAGTTTGGTTGTCAATCATGTGAGCTTCCATCTTCTTTTGAATGGCAGTGATCTCCACCAAGGTTTTGCATAAGCCTCTGCAGCCTTCAATGATGTATAAGTGTCACACTTGGAAAAGCTAAAGTGTTTTTGCAATCTCCACATCTTTAAAATGAGTATTCCATATGTTGTTGAAGGTACCAATGTAGATTTTTTGAAGCCCCATCAAACTAAGGGCACTTGTTCACATGTCACAACTTCAATTGAGTATAACCTGAAGGTAAAACTTGAGATTTTCCTTGACCCTGCATTTGTGGTTCGACATTTGTGAGGCATCCTGTCTGCATTTGCTTCCACAAAAGCCTTGAGCATCTCTATGACTGCCATAATATGAGAGCGGGTTTTGACTAGGCGAGTGTTCCCAATGTACTGAGATTCGTGCTCCATCTAGCCACTCATCCCTCTGACGATAAAGCGTGCTCTTTGAGATCTCGTATATAGTGTATCAAGCTTTGAAGCAAATGGCCCTTATTAAATACATAATGTACTTGATACCTGTGTCCAAGCCATTCCATCAATACACCCAGTTAGTGCAGCATATACAAACTCATGCCTTTGCTTTTGGGTGAGCATACGAAAGACATGTCTACATTGGGTTTTCATTTCGGTCTGCATTGACAACAACACTTCTTCTTCAGTAGTCAATCATGGAAATGTTAGTAACACTTGTTAAAGATGTAGGATCCATCTTGACCTTTTGCCAAACTTGCAGGGACAGATCTGCAACCATGAATCACTTTTTTTTTACTATAGGACCAATGCAAGGAACTTCTTCAAATATGGGTTGTCCTTCTGGGTTGTTATTATTGAAATCCAACCAGAATATGTTAAACCATCTCGTGTCTTAATTTAAATGTTCACCACCTCACGAGGGATTTAGGATGCAATGTGCCATTAGGTGAAACCTATGTTACAACTACACCCACGAAGTAGGCCCCTAGTTTCTCTTTCTGATATGGCTTCCATTGTATTTATAACTTGATGATGCCTCTCCCAACCTTGATCTCATGAAGAAAGAGAATCACCTCATTCATTCACAATATGCAAGCCATCATATGGTGAACTCGTACTACTATTTGTTTGTGACTTTGCATATTCTGTGTCGATCTTGACTTCATCCACATTCCACAATACAGGAGAACGTTGTTCAAATTTCATTCTAGGAACCTCACATGCTTGCAAATGGTATTCACCCATACGTACACATAAGATCCTTATGTAATATTGTGACATGATGCATTATCATCTCGAACTTCCACAATTCTAGTGCCAACTATCTCGTTGTTTTGAAGAAGACATACTTTATTTCTAGTATTAAACATATTGTTCTGCACATAAATAATTGTGTTATTTATGATATCTGTTTATGTAATATTTTTAACAAATCTGAATTGAGGGTGCTTAATATATATATGTGTGCAATGATATATAATTATGTATAGGGATAATATCTCATGCTTGATTAACACAACTGGTAGCGGATTAATCCGCCCCCCTTCCTACCTAATAGAATGGTGGGCAGGATTAATCCCACTCACGACTCCCTCTGACGAGGAAGAGTTGGCAGGATTAATCCCGTCGCAGACTCCCTCCGATGAAGAAGAGTCGGTGGGATTAATCCCACCGCCGGCTCTTTCTCGTCGGAGAGAGGCAGCGAGATTAATCTTGTTGTTGACTCCCTCCGACGAGGAAGAGGTGGCAGGATTAATCCCGCCCACAACTCTCTCCGAAGTTATAATTTCAAAGAGATCTCGAGGGGGTGCAGGATTAATCTCGCCAATGCTACTCTGCCTCCTAAACTAGTCGGTAGGATAAATCCTGCCCACAAATCTTTAAAATAAGGAAGTGGTGACGAGATTAATCCCGCCACCCCTCTTTGCCTCCTAAAATGGTTGGCAAGATTAATCCCACCGACAACTCTTTTTAATAAACTCTGTTAACTCTTCATCATTTCAAAGAGTTATTGGCGGGATTAATCATGTTGCTCTTTCTAAAATGTGGAGAAGCATTGGCCAGATTAATCCTGTCAGGGCTTCCATATTTCAAAAAGTTGTGGGCGGGATTAATCCTGCACCTCTTCTAAGAGGCAAAAAAGAAATGGTTGGATTAATCCCACCGCCCCAGCTAACCGAGAATATTAAGTAAAAAGGATGCGTAAACGGGATAAATCCCTAACGAAATATAATGTAATCCTAAAGGATTCTTAAACCACTAAATTTTAATTTTAAGAGAGAATGTAAGAGATTGAATCTTTATAAGTATTTTTAAATTTGTTATAATACTTATTTGTAAAAACAGCACTGAAGGCATCGTGCTTTCTTATAAACAATAGCACTTAATTTAATGTCGCTCCTGAGGTGATCACTATCAAGAAAAAAGAAGATTTGAAGAGAAAAAATTACAGAAATGAAAAAACCCTTGTTAAAGAAAGAACTAAATTTGAATTTGAGTGGGAAATTAAATGCATTTTCAAATTTACATGTCAGACAAACAGTACTTATGTCAGAATTTTAAATTTTTTAAAAATAAAATAAAATAAAATTTAAGATGAGTAGACACAAATAATCGACACTCTAACATATATACTCTTTAATTCTAATAATTTTTATAAATTGCATTTAATGTGATTCAAGCTGTTAATATTACAAAATTTAGTAATTATTTTACATTCTTAATATTCCAATATATAAAATTAAGTATATATTATAAATATATATACTTATACAATAATAAATTGATATATTATTGTATCATTTAAAATATTTCATAGTGTGTTTATTAATATTATTTTCTTAATTATTCGAGTAATTAATTTACATTTCTTTATATTAATGGGATATTCTTTATTATTTTCTTATTATTCTAAGAATATTCTAATGTTAAACATGATTATCATAATTAAATAGCATATATTCTTAATTATTTCAATAATTAGTCTACATTTGTATATATTTAATAAGATTTTCTCATTAATTTCTTGTTATTTTAAGAATATTCCAATGTTAAACCTTATTATCAATATTAAATTAATATATTATTAAAAACTATATATGATTATATATTAGATAAAATGATATATTATTATGTATAATTTAAAATATGTTCATAGTGTGTATATTAATATCATTTTCTTAATTATTTGAGTAGTTAATTTACATTTTTTTATATTAATAGAATATTCTTTATTATTTTCTTATTATTTCAAGAATATTCCAATATTAAACATGATTATCATACTTAATATTGTTAATTATTTCAGTAATATTCTACATTTGTATATATTAATGGGATTTTCTCAATTAATTTCTATGTTAAGCCTTATTATCAATATTAAATTAATATATTTATTAAAACTATATATGACTATATAATAGATAAAAATGGTATATTATTATGTATAATTTAAAATATGTTTATAGTGTGTATGTCATAGTTTTTACTATAACTCGACCCTTTACTTTGGACGTTGACTGTTGTTACTTATTGTACTATGTTGATGGACCTTAAATGTAATAAGAAATAGGCTTGCTTAGTGCACTTAGGTATTTGGTGATGGTCCGGTCGAGTATCATTAGGTATTTGCATGAAACTCTAAGCGAAGCTAGAACTTACCTTCTAGAAATCCACCCCCAATTTTGACATCCCAGTTAGGCTGGTTAATGTAAATGAGTTCGGCGTGTTTAGTAGGGTTAGGAACACCTTAGGGTTGCCCTAACCCACGCCCGGGTTTTAGGGTTAGAGTTAGGCTAAGTTAAACACTTCTTCTCATTAACTTAATAAGGGGCTAGCTAAATTCGTGCCAACCCACATACACATTCAAGAAAAGAGGGGGTGGGGGGGGGCTCCGTCACATAAATAAGGTAGAGTATGTAGAAGTGAGGGTTATGGACTAAGCTCATTATCTTCTCCCGGTGCAAGCTCTAGCTTGTGTCGTTAAGGCACAACCCTTTGTTGTGCTGCCCTAACTTCCAGATGACAGAGGTACGTCCCACCTTTGGGTAGCTTACCCTTAACGTTGGTGAATCCATGCATGGGAGGTCTTGTGGGAATGCACGTTCTAAGAGGCGGCTTGTCTCCAGCCTCCTCCTTCGCGTCAAGCTAGGTGTAACACTCACGGCCAAGCAAGGCACATTCATGTCCTTGTCCAACTTTGGGCGTGGGATCTTGTTTGACAGGTTCACATTACCTAGTTCCTGAGGGTTCATTAAGGGGTTCTAGAGTTGGCATTTAGGAGCCACGTTTGTGGCACTTGGTGCAACTCTTGAATTTAAGGGCTATGACATGATAGTCCACATCGTGGAAGGCAGTGTCACATGAAGATGTGACACTTGGTTAGACGTCACGTGATACAACACCTAAGGCATGCCCTTTGGGGTTGTGTCATGGGCTTGTCGCCAAGGGGTTGGATACTCTAGCAAACAGACATGCTGGTGCTTGTACTAGGGTGCTAAACCTTGAGCATCTGCTCAAGGGAGGTTAGGTCTCATAACTAAGTGTGCTTTGGCACACTTGGCTAAGGGAGTGTTCTCCTTGGAATCTAGAGGTTGAACAACCTAAGCGTGTTAACAAGAGCCCTACCATGAGGCACTCGCAAGGTCATGTACTTAGGGTTATCCAAACCTAATCTTAAGGAGTTTGCTTAGTAGAACACTCGTGTCTGCCTACGGCAGACACTTGTGTCCTCACTAAGTATTAGCCCTAGGTCTAGGGTATGACATAGCCACTCAAACCCTTAGGGGTTAGTCATGGTTCAGGGTACCCCTTATCGCCTAAAGGGGTTGTACTCCCAGATGAGGTTGATTCCTTAAGGGGTAAGTGATGATGCCTTAGCTCTGACACAGGTGGTATGTGTGAGACACATCTCCTTTGTAGGGGTTAGGGCATGAGCATATTAATATCATTTTCACTTTAATTCAATGTTTCTTTTGCATACATATATAAACACAATAAAAAATTTACATATGCATGTGCACATGCATTAGAAGGACTTACAAAAACACATATGCACACACATGCACAAGTCGATGAGTGGATCACGATATAAACAAAGCATTTAGCTTTATATTTACGATTTGTCTAAATCCTAAACCAAACATTTATAATTACACACACTCTACACTTGGACTTACATATGTGTAGAGGCGGTTCACATGTGTCTTCACCCTCACATAAGGGTGAAGGTGAGGGTGAGGTTGCATATGACCTATTTACCCTCATGATATTAATTTAAATTTAATAAAAAAAATTAAAATAAAATAAATATAAATTAGAATTGTGAGTTTCTCAATTATATAATTCTTTTTATGTAAAATAAATAAAATTAAAAGTCTTGCCTATTTATATTAATATATTTTAAATTTTTTTATTTAAACCTATAATAATAAAACAGAAAAACATATTCTTACCTTCACAAGGTGAAGGAATTTAATTAAATCCAACCTCACGAGGGAATTTAATTAAATCTAAGCTTATTTAGAATCTTGCCCTTGAGACCCTCACGAGGGTGAGGGTAAAATATAACATGTGACCTAGTGAGGCAAAAAGATTCTTAAGGGTGAGGGCACATGTGAACCGCCTCTTAGTGTTTAGAGTAAATTTTATTAAATAATTAGAAAAATGTGCATGGATTTAGTTTATATTAATATAAAGATTTTATACTAATATATATATTATGTGCTATGATTACTTTCAAATGTGTTTTAATATCATTATGTCATTTTAAATTAAATTGGGTAAAATTCAAATATATACATACAATTTTAAAATATGAGCAAATTATTAATTTGCATTTAAAAAAAATGAAGTTTCTTAAATTAATTGATAAATGAATAGAATGATTTGTGATTTTATGTTTATCTACTTGACTATTAACAATTCTTTATACGTGTTTACTTGTGTATTTATATATGAATAATAGACTTTTTATATAAATATTAAAATTTAATAATAAAATACTTGCATTGGGTTTAAACCTTAAACCAAACTGGAGAGATATGTTGCTTCATTATCGACAACATCATGTTCAACACATGTATGATCCATATGTACTCAGTCTATGTGTATGTAACATATTGAATTTATACATGTAATATGTATGTATGTCTGTGTGTATACACGTGTATGTATATATGTGTACTAATATATGCAATGTGTACAAAATTAATTTTTTAACACTCTCTCCTCTCTCATACATACACACTATGCATCATAATATGTATTGTCTTTCTTCTATCATACATACACACCATGCATGATCCATAATATGTACTGTCTCTCTTTTCTCATACATACACACCATGCATGATCCATAATATGTAGTCTGTCTCTCTTCTCTCATACATACACACCATGCGTGATCTATAATATGTATTAACGTGATAATATTATGTACTATGTACGTATGTTTATGTGTATTATGTGTATATATATGTATTGCTACACGTGAAAATTTAACACTCTCATAGACACACATATGTTAACCCCTGCATGATTTATATTTTTGGGTGTATGTGATACACCCACACACACACACAAATTTAAAATTATGATAATATAATGAAAAAATCTTCGTTTAGGGTCAAGATATATTTTATTCTTTTTAAGGTTTAGGTATATTCTTAGAAGGAATATTTGATTAGGGTTAATATATATTTTATTCCTTGTAAGGTTCAGGTATATTCTTAGGGTTTCAAGGCAGTAGAGAAGAAAGGCGGCAGAGGAGTAAGACACAGGGTGGAATGTGAGAGCGGTAGTGCCATAGATCAATAGATCTTTCTCTCAGAAGATGTGGCGGTGCAAAAAGGTGCGGCGGTGCAGTAGGGTTTAAAGGCGCATTCACATAGGTGAAATCTCTCTCTCACACGCACACTCCTGTGTATATATATATTTGTGTGTGATAGAAAATTTATTTATTTATCTGTATTTACATATACATTTATACGTGTGTGTATCTATATAATAAAATTTATTTATCTATCTCTCACACACACACGCACACTCATGTATATACATACACATATACATATATTTGTATTTACATATATATGTGTGTGTTGTGTGTGTTTATCTGTATAATTTTTAATTTATTATGTATCTCTCGCACACACATGCACACTTGTGTATTTACATATATATGTGTGTGTTGTGTTTATTTGTATAATTTTATTTGTTTAGCTTACACACGATATACATATATATATATATATATACCTATATACATACATATATTATGTGTGTGTATATGTATAATTTTATTTATTTATCTATCTCTTGCACACACAAGCACACTCCTGTACATACATACATAATACATACATACATATATATATATGTGTGTGTGTGTGTGTGTGTGTGTGTGTGTGTGTGTTTTGTATAATTTAATTTATTTAGCACACACACACACTCCTATATATACATATACATATATATATGTGTGTGTATCCGTATAATTTAATTTATTTAGCACACACACGCACACTCCTGTATATACATATACATATATATGTGTGTGTGCATCTTTCACACATTCCTGTATATACATATACATATATATATGTGTGTGTGCACTAGATTAACCAAAAGGCGGCGGGATTAATGCCGCCACCCATGAGGCTAACCAAAGACTTGCTTGAAGGGTGGCAAGATTAATCCCGCTGACCCTTCCATGCCTGGTGGGCGGGATTAATTCCACCCCACACTCATTGAGACATAAAGGGTGGCAAGATTAATCCTGCCGACCCTTCCATGCATGGGTGGGATTAATCTCGCTGATCCTTCCATGTATGGTGGGTGGGATTAATCCCGCCAATCGTCCTAGGAGGTGTGGAGGTGGTGGGAAGATTAATCCTGTTCATCGGGCATAGAAAGGGTGGTGGGATTAATCCTGCACACTTTATGTCTCAATGAGTTTGGGGCGGAATTAATCCTGCCCATTGTTATTATCCAAATGAGAGTGTCCTGGGCGGGATTAATCCCGCAGATTAGGCATGAAAGGGGTGGTGGGATTAATTCCACCACCCTTCTTTGTCTCCAGAATTGGTGAGCCAAATCAATCCCGATCACTTCTGTCTGAGATGGAGAAGGGTGACAGAATTACTATTGCACACCATTTCTAGGGACTAAGAAGGGTGGTGAGACATCTTCTATGGTGGGCGAGATTAATCCCGCCACCCTTCTTAGTCCCTTGAATGGGTGGGCCAAATCAATCCCGCCCAGTTTTCTCTGAGACTGAAAAGGATGGCGGGATTAATCTCGTACACCCTTTAGGGGACCGAGAAGGGTGGCGAGATTAATCCCGCCATTCCTTCCATAATGGGCGAGATTAATCCCGTCACCCTTCTCAGTCCCCTTAATGGGTGGGTCAAATCAATCCCGCTCAGTTCTCTTTGAGACGAAGAAGGGTGGCAAGATTAATCCCACACACCCTTTTAGGGGACTGCGAAGGGTGATGAGATTAATCTCGCCACCCTTTTTGGTCCCCTAAATGGGTGGGCCAAATCAATCCTACCCAGTTCTCTCTGAGACGAAAAAGGGTGGCAGGATAAATCCCACACACCCTTTCAAGGGACTGTAAATAGTGGCGAGATTAATCCCGCTCACCATTTCAGGAGGCATAGAAGGGGTGGCGAGATTAATCCCACCTGCCCTTTCATGTGAATGTATATGTGTATTAATATATATAAGTTATTTATCTCATTTTATTTACTTCTATCATCTTATTATAATATTTTGAGAAAAAGCCAGTAAACCATGTGAAACTGTCCAAAGTTCACATTTGTGGTGGTTCGAGACAAAGAAGGGTGTATGTGAATTTATCAATATATTAATTTTGTATATTTGGGTTTATACAAGTGTGTGTGCATTTTTATATGAATTGTATTCATAGTGTATATTGTGCAGAAAGACAGTTTGATAAAAAAGGAGATTCAGTCATTAGTATGGAGTCGTTGTTAAATTTTGGGTAAGAATTAAAATAATTTTGTTATACTCGAATATGTGCTTGAAGAACTAATCATTTTTGTATTAAGATGTGGAATTAAGGTGACATTGAAGACAAAGGAGGAGATGAAATGGGCAGGGGGATTCTGGAATTAACTTGGCCATATTTTAAAATAAATGGGAAGCGCATTGAAGCAACCATGATTACTGTCAAACTAACCTCTGTCACATCGCATGGACAAGCAAAATAATGGAAACTAGATTTATTAATCAAGCACTCGAAAGCAGGTTGCGAACCTAGATTGGACGATGCTCGACACATATGCTTTATTCCATCCAATGTCACGTTCTCGGATCCAGAGGTCGCCAGTTACGATAAGAATCTCGAGTGGTTTTGTCGACTTGTGAATAATGACGTTCACGTTTTTACTAATGATGTCGACTGTGGATTTCTTCTTCAACTAAATGAAAGCCCATTTATGGAGGGGATCCAATTAGATGTCTACTTCGAAGATCTTCATACTCATTGAGTAGGTGTATTCTCAGCAGATATTGCTTCACAATACAGAACATCCACAAGTGGAGCAATTGTTCCTCTTCATTTTGAAGAAGAACACAACGACATCATTAGGGAGATTGAGGGTGTCTCAGTCCCAGGTTCTTTACAGATCATGTTCAATTTGTTTAGGAATCTTTGGGAGCTAGAAGAGTGTGCTGAGAACATTAGAACAGTTGTAGTCAGAGCTCACACATGTTGATTCTAATTGCAAAAGAAAATCATCTGTCGTTTGTTAGCTGCACTTGTGGCATCCCATGCTGCAACAAACCACAAGGAAATGATGTTGGATGATAGGATTTACGCGTGTAGGGTTAAGTATTGCAGCATCAACTTAAACTTCAATTACAGGCCACTCAACCAAGATGAGCTCATGGAGAAGATAAAGGACGCCAAATCTTACACTGTTCCACATAATGCTATTTTGTGCCTATACTATGAAAGAAAGAAAGGCACTGAGATAGTGGGTGACAACATCAGAACAAATCACAAAGATTCAAATGGAGAATAAAAAATCAATCAGGTACTACATTATTAGTGGCAAGCACACGATAACGACAGCTCAACGACCTCTTAATGAACACAATAAAGGAACAATGGCAACAAACCTTTCTGAGCATACCCGTGAGAAGCTGACAAAAAGATCGGCGTTTTTAGCTAAGCCGAATCTCACAATCAAGCAGTACCATAAGTTATCGATGGAATGGGACGCTGCCGACACCAACCACTACAACAGCAAAATATGGAGAAGTTTAAACACATGCGATCCATGTGGGAATTCTTGGTGACCACAAAGAGCTACTACATGGAGAGAACAATGTGCGGACTACCGGGTTATGGCGGATTTATCTGCCAGTATATTAATCTGTCTCTTTTTTTTCAGAGTGAAGAAATTGCAGCAGTTGATTTTGCCCAGGTGGGGGAAGGAAACATCCTTTTTGAATGTTGATTTCTTGCCCGAGGATAGATCTTTGCCAAATGGTTGGGGATTATGGAATCCTTTGCAAAAGGAACACTGAAGAAGAAGCAGACGAAGCCCTCAGAGAAGTCTGCAAAGAAACCCAGTAAGACGCCGAAGGCTAAGTCTGTTCAATCTACAAAGGATGTAAACAACGATTTCAAGCTCACATGGTTGAAGCCTTTAAATGGAACAACGATGGAGGAGATGGAAGTCTTGGCTGATTTGGTGATTGATGGCAAATTACAGATTAACAAAGCAGCCCACCTCTCCTTTTCATTCAAGGCAATGGAGTTGAAGACGGTCAGGCACTTCAAGGAGTGGTTGGGAATACACTGCCACAAACTGGGTTGGACCTCGCTTCAACAGAGGTCAGCAAATATTTGCATGTGAAACGATGATATGCTTGTCGAATGGGTGAATCAATCGGAAGATCTGGGCAAGAATCTATTGCACGCCAACGCCAAAAAGGAGAACATTGCGATGACGCCTTCTCTTATGGCAGTCCTTCAGCAGGAGAACCGAGTTGAACCTTATAAAGGAGGATGCTACGAATCACGACAAGCCCTACAGATGTTTGTTGTTGGATTCGGAGACTTTATGGGGTAACATCACTGCTTGTAGGAAACCGTTTCAATTGTTCGTGATGGATCGCGGGGTGTCAAAAAATCCTTCGACAGATAGGACACTAGAGGATTTGGTGGAGAAACTTAGCCGTGCAAGCATGTAAAGAAGGTATTTATTATTGAATTCATGCTTGCACTCTTCACTGATACCTATTTTTCAGGTATTTATTTCTTGATTCTTGCTCATGTCACCGATACTTTTGCCTTCGCCTTTGCCAAGAAGAATAACATCGTTGGACAGGATTTTATATGAACAATGCTGATCCCAAGTGCATTGATATGGTTGTTCACTTGGTTGTTAGGAATGCGCCAAAAATTTCAAACTTCCAAATGACTGGCCAGGCATCTGTTTGCACTCCAACGGCCTGAACCTCCATCCGATACACCGATAGCTGAGAGTGACGTATTCGGCAATGTACGTTATCCAAACATTACAAGTCAAGCGGCACGGAGCATCGTCAACTTGATCAGGGGTCCTCACAGTGATGCGTGGGTTTTTGACTACTGCACTAGGGGGTCCGTCTTGAAGGAGTGTTACCTTCGGATACATGTGTGTTTGCCGTTGAAAAGGATAAGACCATGGTTGAGGACCTGAACAAGTGGATAGAGGTTCTCAACTGACTACCCCAACAAACCCATAGGAGTATTTGAGAAAGTTCCCTAGATAAGTGCGATAGCTCTGAAGACGAATCTGGTTCAATGTCGGAGTCTGAGGACGAACTTCAATCAGATATTAGACCGGAAGTTATCTCGAGGAGTACAGAACATTCACACTCCATTACCCATGGAAACATCAAAGAAACAAAGATCATGAACCATCTCACAAGCGGCTTAGACCTTCTTCGCCTCACTCAGAAGGTAATAGCGAAGAAGAATTGTTAATGAAGTTAGAGTGACGAATAGTTGTAAATGAGTGTAACATAAGGCATTTTTGTATATTTTTTATATTTGTACAGAAAATAAATTCTCAAGGATTAATGAAGCTTTTAGTTCAAACATGGGTCACACATTAACAAGGTAAATAATATACCTTGATAATTTTAAGGTCAGCTAAATCATTTTGCAGATGTAATGAAACATTGAGAACATGGATTTTCAGCATTGGCATGAGGTAAAGAGGGGTTTGGCAAAATTTCTTGTGCCACATGTCAGAATGACAGAGTTCATGCAGGAAATGGATAATAATGCAGCTCAAAACATCGTTACCATGGGGGCCACTTCATTTTTTCATCATCATTTTTATTGGCTTCAGTTCCGAAATCTTTCTTCAGCGCATGCAATATCTGAATCTTGTAAGGATGATGTACAATTAAATGATAAAGGGATAGGCAACGATATAGGTCAAAGATAAATGTGAAAGGGAGCAAACAAGTGATTTGCAAAGTATTCAAGAGGCAACGCTACCCTTGTTACCATGGCCATATTGTGTTGTTGGATGTCAATGGTGTTCTGCTTCATCGACAAAGGCCCGAGGATAGAAAAAAGAAATCAAACAAGGAGATTTCATTCCTTGTCATGGTAAATTTCGATATGATATTATTTTTCGTCCAGGGTTGGATCGTCTCTTTCAAAAGCTTAAGGAGATGGGTGCTTGTGGGGATTTGGTCATGCATGCAGATTCACAACTTAACACGTTGTTGAATTTGCTTAAGAAACATTGTAGTGTTGCAGAAGAGGTGATTCGTAAAGATTGGATTTTTGACCAGCGAATATGTTATAAACCTCTCGAATTTCACAATATAAGAAAGGAAAGCAAGCCATACTTCTTCAAGAATGAAAGAATTAATTGGACTTCATGGGGAGATCAGTCTTAAGGATAATGAAGAATGCACATATCTTAGTGGTAGACGACTCTCCTCAGAAGGCTATGCTCAACCAAAACATTGCTTGTATTCATCCAATCACTTTCGATCCATATTCTGATACCGATATCATGGATGAGCTAGTGAACTACTTGGATACGTGCCTCAGAAAGAAGAATCTCGAAAACTTTTGTGAGCAGTATCCACCGTATCAAACATTTCCTGAAGCTTTTCTTTCTCGTGATTTTGAATTTTATAAAATGAAGGATAGCAACCGGGCGCTTTATAATATTATTCTTAAGGAACGTCATTTTTAGATGAGCCTTTATGCAGACCTGTCTTATCACATCTTATGTATTAACAAGGATGGCAACTCCAATTGCATTCGTGAGAGTGTTAGTGGTGGCAACAACATCAAGATATTGAAAATGATTTGATTAATCCGGAGAGTGATGATTTAGACAAAATGAGGAAGATTTCTTTGTATGTTAGGAAGAAAGTATTTATAAAAATTAACATGTTGATAAGAAATGATTTCATTTGTAATTATGTTTGATAGTATTTTTAATTATTGTAAACTATTTTTAGAATAATATGAATATTCTAAGATATTTTAGGAATATTCCTTACTAAGTAAGGTTATTGAAGGATTAATTTTAATTAATTAATATTTAAGGCTTAATTATTTAATTAAATAATTAATTAATAATTAAAACTTAAGTATTAATTAGCAATTTATTTTATATTTCCATTTTCATGTATCTTGCCCATTTTAATTATAACGTGCATATGAGTTAGATTATCTCAATTGTTATCTTTAATCTAGTGAGTTTATTATCTTTAACATGGTTGAAAAGGACATATATTCAACCTTTAAAATACATACAAGGTTAACAAACCCTTCCTTATATACAAAGGAGGTTACAACATATTTAGCAACCTTTGGCCTAATCCTAATGTTCTACGTGGCATCCATATATGGTTCTACTATACTTTAAAATATGCTCAAGATATATTTTTACATTACTCCCTTCTTTGGATTCAAATGTCGATGATACAAAAACTAATTGTTGAACATGTATATTTTTATCCACTCAATATGAATTGTGGACTGTGTACACTTGAGGACCCAATCTTCGTACAATGAAATATGAACCAAGCTGCTTGGAAATTAATCTAAAGGACAACCCTTTGGGATGCATATTTGACATAAGACTAGCACTTCATCACCCACAACATAATCAAGGGTAAACGAATGTCAAGTATTATAATATTATTGCTGTACCTCTTGAGCATATGATAATTTTGTTAACATCTCCTTGTACAACACCAGAAGTTTGATCTAAATATCGGCTTCACGTTTGTGCATCTGCTGAAACATGATGAAAATAAGGGGAACCAACATTAGAAGGAAACACAAGGGAACAATCATATACGGAATGAAATGGGGAGACTCTAGTGGACTGATGGTGTTAGAGTTTTAACCCAAAGGGCTAACACATGGCCACCAAGTGGCATTCCGGTGTCAATTCTCTGTATGAGTAACGCCAAGTCTTCTAAGACAACCCCTAGAGCATAACTCATATGCCCAAATAGGCACAAGACTTACGGTTCTACCCTAAGTCTTCCAGAATGACTATCCTCTAAACTTTAGAGGATAACCTGAGTAGACTTTAGAATCCTGCCCCAAAAGACATAGACAGACTGATGCCCCAACCCCACTAAGGAGACATGCTTTGCACATACCCTCGTGATAGAGCGAAGGCATCGTGACTTACCCCTTGAGGATTCACCCTCATCAGGGAGTACAACCCCTTTAGGGTGACAAGGGGTGTCCTGAACCACGATTAACCCTTAAGGGTTCGAGTGGTCAAATTATACCTTAGTCCTAGGGCTAGTTCTTAGTGAGGACACGAGGGTGCACCATAAGTGAACACGAGTGTTTTACCAAACACTAGGTTTGGATAACCCTAAGCACAACCCCACAAGTGCCTCACAAAAGGTCTTTTACTAATGAGCTTAGGTTATTCAACCCATGAATCCCAAGGAGAACACCCCATAACCAAGTGTGCCATTAGCACACCTAATTACAAGACCTAACCTCCCTTGGGCCGATGCCCAAGGCTTAGCACCCTAATGAGAACACAAGCATGCCTGCTTACTAAAGTATCCAACCCCTTGGCGTTAACCCTATAAGACAACCCCAAAAAGTGTGCCTCAGGCTGTGTCTAGGTGTGTATTGTGTGCATCTGGCCCAGTGTCACATCTTCATGTGGCATTTTTTCAGATGTGGGCATAGCCCTTAGATTTGAGAGTTGCACCAGGTGCCATGAATGTGGCTCTCTAATGCCAACTCTAGAACCCCTCTGTGATCCCTCAAGGACTCGGTAAGGAAAGATAGATGTGGAGGAGGAGGCTGGAGACAAGCCTTAACCTCTAACCCGTAGAACGTGTAGTTCGACAAAACCTTCTAGGCATGTGTTAAAGGTAAAATATTAGGAGCATAGGACGTCCTACTGTGGAAAGAATAAGGGTAGGAAGGTCCTTAGTAAGTATAGAAGGAAAGGCTGTGAAGGAGAAAAATCCTTATCGAGAGGAAAAAGTAAGGAAAAGAAAAAGGAAAAGGAAAAGGAAAAGGAAGTCTCAAAAGGAAAAGGATGACATGGCGAGAGGAAGGGTAGTTAAGGGGTAGTTAAGGCAACGGAGAAGGGGTCTCCACAAGAAGTTCCAGCAGGAGAGAGAGAGAGTCTCCACACTTTGTCTCTTGTATTCATGTTATAAATGAAGGTGCGTATTATAAGATTTTATGTTGTGTTATGTATACTCTTAATGAATGGATCTAATAAGGCAATAGCCAAAATCCATTCTTGCCCTTGACTTGGAGACCAGTCATTGTGGCTTTGAGAGAAGGAGTTTTAATATATATATATATAGATACATATATATATGTGGAGAGTTCATGTAAAGAAAGAGTGTGTATAGCCTTTCTTAAAGGTTAGGAGAAAGGAAACCGGTTAAACAGGAAAAAGTTGGGGTTTCCGGTTTTCTTGTTTAACATTTGGCGACCATGGAGGGATTTTGCCATTATAGTGTTAGCATTCATTGAGAAAAGAGGCTAAAGTGATAAAATATTCATTCGGAAAAAGGCTCAGAAGGTGTAGAGCTAGATGTGTGTATAGGAGAAGGAATAAATGGAGCCATGGAGAAACTATCGTCTTGATATAGCATTAGCTGATTAGAGGAACCAAAGGCATGCTAATAGAGTGGCTGCCCAACAACAACCTGAAACTAATGAAAATAGACGTTAAAATATCCTTGGCAAGATAGTAGAGGATATTGCAGAAACAATACAGAAATTTGAGTATGATCCAGAGAATTGGAGGCAGTATTAAACAGCTGGTTTAGAGGAAACTGTGAGAGGAAGGAAGGGAGTGCCTGTTCATATACCGAGATTGCAAAGAGAAGGATCTCCTGAGAACTCTCGGAGAGGAAGGGAGGAAGGTGTAAGAGGAAATATACCAGAGCAAAGGATTATTACAAATATGGCACTTTTCTCGGGAATGTTTGGGGGTACGGTGATGTATCCCACATTCTCTGCAGGAAAGAAGGAGAATCCGAAAAGACATTTACAATAGTTTGTAAAGGTAGTAAAACTGTATAAGGTGACGGATGCAGAAAAGATGCTTATATTTACACATATATTAAAAGAAAATGCATCTGATTGGTATTATGATCTTGAAAAGGACGCTAGAGAGGATTATTAGAAGGTTACTGAGGCTTTTAAGGAATATTTCAGAAAGAAGGAATTGCTGGAGGAACATTTAGAGAAGCTAAGAACCATCCTTCAAGGCAAAACAGAAAAGATAAATGAATATACACACCGTTTTAAGAAACATGAGAAAAAGGGTAAGGCATATGTAAAGGAGGATGCCTTATTACAATAGTATAAGCAAGGGTTATTAAAACCATATAGAGATTTAGCACTCACTATCAATAACAAGGATAGAGAGGATCTCATTACTCATTTAAAATATATGAGAAGAAAAGAAGGTAAATAAAAAAGTTACAGAAGGAAAGCTGAAAGTATACGGAAGAAAGGAAGAATCCTCTGATGAAGAGGAAGAAACATGCTGATGTAGTAAAGGTTCGTAAATATCCCATAGATGAGAAAGCATTTACTCAAATGATGAAAACTTTGAAATGAATGACAATTAAGGAAAAGATAAAGGCAAAGGTATGGTGCACTAAATGTAACAATCCTGGCCATACAGTGGAGGAATGTAGGCTGCAATTGCTTACATGCCAAATATGTGGAAAGGAAGGACATGTGGCTCGGAATTACAGGCAATTCCTGAATCATAACGTGGCTTGTATAGAGAGAGAACAAAGAATGGAGGAACGTCCACCTCCTAGAAGGTTCCCACCTAATAGGAACTGTGGGAAAATGTTATTCCTTATGAGAACAGAAATAATATATCATATGGCAGAAGGAATGAAGTTCCTTATCAGAATAGGAACTTTGGATATTATGAAAGAAGGAATGATGTTCCTTACGAAAACAGAGAGGATATGTATTACGGAGAAAGGAATGGTCCATACAATGGACGACAGAAGGATAGATCCTATAGAGATTGAAATGATAAACAATATAGGGGAGAAGAAAGATCTTATCAAGGTCAAAGAGATAGAAATGAGCAATATAATTAAATCAAGGATAGACAAGGACCACAGGGTAGGAATTTTCCTTTCCAAGTTTGTTATACATGTGGTAAAACAGGACATATCTCTAGGGAATGTCCTAGGCGGAATGTACAACCTCCTACTTCTACTAGGATGACTAATGTGCAACCTACAACATGGCTAATTCAAATAGAGGAAAAAAAAGATGAGTATCCACTTGTTGCAAGGGGTAGTTATAGCTCTTCAAAGGAATGAGAAGGAATCCTCTTATTATGAAGAATGAGAGGTAGTTACTATTCTTAATAAGAAGGAGAGCTTGTTACAGGAAAATGTAAATGAGCAGCAGTAGGATCCTGACTGAAAAGGTCGGACTGATAATGAATCAGAAGGTATAGACAAATGTAAAAAAGGTTTTTTCAGTCTTACCATTACAGGATAAGACAATTGACTCCATGTATCACCAAGCTATAAATCAGGAGGTAAAGGCTACACTTGGACAATTGATACAAGTAGCTCCTTACATAAGAAACCAGATATTAAATGCATTAAGTTTAGTTTAACAAACATCACTTTCAAGTGAAGGATATACAGTTTGTAAAATGGATAAAGAAGTACTGTATGAAGGTGATTATGATGGACAAGTTCCTTGCATCACAGTATATGTGGGCAGGATAAGTTAAAAAGAGTGTTAATAGATGGAGGTTCATGGGTGAATTTCATTGAAGAAAGTGAATGTAAAAGGATGGGTTTAGGACCAATCCAACCTGCCCCGTTTAACCTTAAAATGGCTGATCAACGAAGTGTAAGGTCACTAGGCATAATGAGAGGAGTCACTATCACAGTAAAAGAATTTAAATATAAGATATCCTTACTTGTCCTTCGAAAGGAAGGAAAGGACACTGTTTATACTATGTTCTTAGCCAAACCATGGATTAAATCTGATAAGGTTATTTAGAACTGGAAAACAAAAAGATGATGGTAAAAGAAGGAGAAGAAAAACAGTGATCTATAATCATACTAAAAGGTATGTTAAAAAGGAAAATCGACTTGTTGTTTTAAAAAGATATGATTGGTTTAATGGATTAAATGATCATGAAAAAGTAGAAATCCTGAAAGCATATCCTGATTTGAAGGACTTAACATATATTGACCTTCACGTAGTGCTGAAAGGAAAGAAAACTATTCAGCGGAAGGAAAACGACAGATCTGGATTACAGAAAAATTCTATAAGGCAATCCCATATAAGATTGATTTGCAAGAACAACCTTAAGAGTATACATATGTGTATATCATAGATCCTTTAAAGCAAGTGAATATAAACACAGAAAATAGCCAAAGGAACATAAAGAGAAAACTATTCAGGAACAGGAAGAGAAAGTAAATGCTGATCCTAAGGAACAAGATGCAGGAAATTAAGTGTTGCAACTTAAGGTATCAACTTCCAACAAGAACTTAGAAAAGTGAAGAACAACTTTGGAAGTAAAGGAGGAGAATCCACAGTACCATGAAGATCAACATCCAAAGGAAGGAGTAGGATAGTTGCTGTGAGGACACAATAACAAATAAGGAGGGTAGTGTTAAAGGTAAAAAAATTAGGAGCATAGGACGTCCTACTATGGAGAGAATAAGGGTAGAAAGGTCCATAGTAAGCATGGAAGGAAAGACTGTGAAGGAGGAAAAATCCTTATCGACAGGAAAAGATGAGTAAGGAAAAAGAAAAGGAATAGGAAGGAAAGGCTGTGAAGGAGGAAAATCCTTACCGAGAGGAAATGTGAGTAAGGAAAAGGAAAAGGAAGTCTCGGAAGGAAAAGGATGACATGGCGAGAGGAAGGGTAGTTAAGGGGTAGTGTCACGACCTTGTGCAAAGGGCGAAACCTTTAGAACAAAGGTGGAACCTTGAAAGGAGAAGATTGTATTCAAGAAAGAAGTGATTACAAATGAACACAAGGCCGAAGACTGGTGTTAAATGATTCTGAGAAACCTGGAACTGGAACCCTGTTTATATATCTGAGGTCTTGAGGATTGTATGGTCCACAACTGGCTTACAATATGTGATCCACAACTGGTCTGGAATGTGTGGTCCACACTGGTCTGGAACATGCGTATGAATATATGCCTTGCTGTTTGATGGTGTAGTTCAGCATCCAAGATTATACGGACCAGTTGGCTAACACATGTGTGTGTTAACCAAAAGGTCTCGGGTTCAAAGTCAAAGCACCGTTGATGGAATTCGGCAAACATGACGACGAGCACTGTTGATGGAATTCGGCAACAAGATCAGGAGCATGAACAGGATATCGTTGATGGAATTCGGCAACAGATCAGGAACATGACGACGAGCACCGTTGATGGAATTCGGCAACAAGATCAGGAGCATGAACAAGATATCCTTGATGGAATTCGGCAACAAGATCAGGAGCATGAACAAGATATCCTTGATGGAATTCGGCAACAAGATCAGTTGATGGAATTCGGCAACAAGATCAGGAGCATGAACAGGATATCGTTGATGGAATTCGGCAACAAGATCAGGAACATGACGACGAGCACCGTTGATGGAATTCGGCAACAAGATCAGGAGCATGAACAAATATCCTTGATGGAATTCGGCAACAAGATCAGTTGATGGAATTCGGCAACAAGATCAGGAGCATGAACAGGATATCGTTGATGGAATTCGGCAACAAGATCAGGAACATGACGACGAGCACCGTTGATGGAATTCGGCAACAAGATCAGGAGCATGAACAAGATATCCTTGATGGATTCGGCAACAAGATCAGTTGATGGAATTCGGCAACAAGATCAGGAGCATGAACAGGATATCGTTGATGGAATTCGGCAACAAGATCAGGAACATGACGACGAGCACCGTTGATGGAATTCGGCAACAAGATCAGTTGATGGAATTCGGCAACAAGATCAGGAGCATGAACAGGATATCGTTGATGGAATTCGGCAACAGATCAGGAACATGACGAGAGCACCGTTGATGGAATTCGGCAACAAGATCAGGAGCATGAACAAGATATCCTTGATGGAATTCGGCAACAAGATCAGTTGATGGAATTCGGCAACAAGAATTTGGCAACAAGATCAGGAGCATGAACAGTCACTGGTTGTTTGATGGAATTCGGCAACAAGATCAGGAACATGACGACGAGCACCGTTGATGGAATTCGGCAACAAGATCAGGAGCATGAACATGATATCATTGATGGAATTCGGCAACAAGATCAGTTGATGGAATTCGGCAACAAGAATTCGGCAACAAGATCAGGAGCATGAACATGATATCATTCATGGAATTCGGCAACAAGATCAGTTGATGGAATTCGGCAACAAGAATTCGGCAACAAGATCAGGAGCATGAACAGGATATCGTTGATGGAATTCGGCAACAAGATCAGGAGCATGAACAGGATATCGTTGATGGAATTCGGCAACAAGATCAGTTGATGGAATTCGGCAACAAGATCAGGAGCATGAACAGTCATTGTGTTGATGGAATTCGGCAACAAGATCAGGAGCATGAACAGGATATCGTTGATGGAATTCGGCAACAAGATCAGTTGATGGAATCGGCAACAAGAATTTGGCAACAAGATCAGGAGCAGAATTCGGCAACAAGATCAGGAGCAGAATTCGGCAACAAGATCAGGAGCATGAACAGGATATCGTTGATGGAATTCGGCAACAAGATCAGAGCATTAACAGGATATCGTTGATGGAATTTGGCAACAAGATCAGTTGATGGAATTCGGCAACAAAATCAGGAGCATGAACAGTCACTGGTTGTTGATGGAATTCGGCAACAAGATCAGGAGCATGAATAGGATATCGTTGATGGAATTCGGCAACAAGATCAGTTGATGGAATTCGGCAACAAGAATTCGGCAACAAGATCAGGAGCAGAATTCGGCAACAAGATCAGGAGCATGAACAGGATATCGTTGATGGAATCCGGCAACAAGATCAGTTGATGGAATTCGGCAACAAGAATTCGGCAACAAGATTAGGAGCAGAATTCGGCAACAAGATCAGGAGCAGAATTCGGCAACAAGATCAGGAGCATGAACAGGATATCATTGATGGAATTCGGCAACAAGATCAGTTGATGGAATTCGGCAACAAGATCAGGAGCAGAATTCGGCAACAAGATCAGGAGCAGAATTCGGCAACAAGATCAGGAGCATGAACAGGATATCGTTGATGGAATTCGGCAACAAGATCAGTTGATGGAATTCGGCAACAAGATCAGGAGCATGAACAGTCACTGGTTGGTTGATGGAATTCGACAACAAGATCAGGAGCATGAACAGGATATCGTTGATGGAATTCGGCAACAAGATCAGTTGATGGAATTCGCAACAAGAATTCGGCAACAAGATCAGGAGCAGAATTCGCAACAAGATCAGGAGCATGAACAGGATATCGTTGATGGAATTTGGCAACAAGATCATGAGCATGAACAAGATGAGCAGCAGGTTCCCAAGTGCATTCGCCAGGTGGATAACCGCGTCATTGGTCCAGGTTTTGCAGGATATCGTTGATGGAATTCGGCAACAAGATCAGGAGCATGGAATTGATGAGCAGGATATCGTTGATGGAATTCTGCAACAAGATCAGGAGCATGGAATTGATGAGCAGGATATTGTTGATGGAATTCTGCAACAAGATCAGGAGCATGAACAAGATGAGCAGCAGGCTCCCAAGTGCGTTCGCCAAGTGGATAACCGCGTCATTGGTCCAGGTTTTGCAGGATATCGTTGATGAAATTCGGCAACAAAATCAGGAGCATGAACAAGATGAGCAGCAGGCTCCCAAGTGCGTTTGCCAGGTGGATAACTGATCCAGCCACGAATAGTGAAGTTGACCACGAACAAGTTTGGAGTTAAGAATTGCAACAACTCGAACTCAGGTTCATCAGCAACTGTAACTGGAAAAGGTGGGGAAGAAGTCGGCCAAAGTTAGAAGGAGCATGATAAGGCTCCAACAAAGAAACATGGAACACGGGATGGATCCGGATGGTTGGCGGAAGCTCGAGACGAAACGTCACATCAGAGAGTTTGTCGATGATGCGAAATGGCCCCAAGCGTTGATAGTCCAGCTTGTCACAGGGACGTGTGGTTGGCCAATGACGCCGGAGGAGCCACACTTGGTCACCAATTGTGAATGCTGGAGGAGAGGAACGGGAACGATTAGCAGCTTGTTGTTGCAAATCCGAGCGCGTTGAAGATGATGCTGCACTTCCTCATGGACCTGTCGGAGATGCTCAACACGATCATCGGCAGCAGTGGTGAGGCCAGGAACCACGGGCAAGCTGTAGGACCAGCGAGGATGAACACCAGAGAACGCGAAAAATGGCGACACACCTATGGATGAGTGTGCCGTGTTGTGTGAACTCGGCAGCAGGAAGGAGATCGACCCAATCATCTTGCAGATGAGAAATGAAACACCGGAGATATTGTTCCAGAGTCTGAATGTGTGCTCCGATTGTCCATCTGTTTCAGGATGATGTGCAGTAGACAGCTTCCCGGTGATACGTAGCCGATCTAGGAATTCCGCCAGAATGCCGAAGTGAACTGGGGACCTCGATCAGTGACAAGTTCATCAGGAAGACCATGAAGCGGAACACCTCCCGGTACACCAGATCTGCAGCATCAGGACCCGAACATGTCTTGTTGCAGGGAACAAAGTGCGCCATCTTAGAGAACCGATCAACAATGACTAGGACAGCATCAAACCCTCTAGAAGGCGGTAAATCCGTGAGGAAATCCATGGTGATGGATGACCATGGCCGCTGAGCAATAGGAAGAGGCTGTAGTAGTCCAACCGGTCGATGACGAGGAAGCTTTGTACGCTGGCACGTGTCACAAGATCGCACAAATCTCTCAACATACACGCGAAGCCGAGGCCACCAGAACACCCGTTGTACCAGCTCGATCGTCTTTCGAATGCCAAAATGTCCTGCAGCTGTGTTGTCATGGCAGTGTTGGACAGCTCGCAACCTCAGTTCTCCGTCCGGAACATAGATTTGGATGTGGTGGTACAGCAACCCATTATGAAGATGGAAAGCAGCATAATCTCGTAGTTGTGACCCTGAAGACAATGGCTGAACTCGTCGAACATGTGCAAGGACATCACGAGCAAACTCGTCTTGAGGGAGATTTTCTCGGATTAGATCCAAAAACGAAGTGTCAACTGGAGCAGAAGAACGGGAAAGCGCGTTCACCAACAACTGGTCGGAGCTCAATGACTTGTTCTTGTTGATCAAATCGGATTTCACCTGGTACTGGAGCTAGGTAACTGCGACGAGATGCATCTGCTTTGCCATTTAGACGACCGGGACGATGAATAATCACGTATCGGAACCGGGACAAAGACTGTGCCCATCGCCTGACGTCGATTGAGAACTCGTGCTGTTGCCCAGTACTGGAGGTTCTTGTGATCACAATACACCTTAACCACATGCGGGGAACCTTCAAGGAATCTGCCACTCCTCAAAGGCATCGACGATCGCCAGCAGCTCCTTGTTGTAGACATCGTAGTTGATCTCAGGTGCAGTGAACTTGCGGGAATGGAAAGCAATGGGATGGAGAAGATGATCTGGACCTTCCTGGGACAACACTCCACCAATGGCGAAGTCAGAGGCATCAGCTTCCACGAAATATGGCTTCGCAGGGTCAGGATGGATAAGAACAGGTGCCGAGGTGAACGCCTTCTTTAGGAACTCGAACGCCTCCTCAGCCTCAGAGGACCAGACAAATGGAACATCCTTGCCAGTCAACTTCGTCAATGGCAATGCAATCTTGGAGAAATCCCGAACGAAACGTCGATAGAAGTTCGCAAACCCGAGGAAACATCGAACATCACGAACATTTGATGGTCTCTCCCACTCCAATACAGTCCGGACTTTTGCAGGATCCATGTGAACACCTTCAGCTGAAATGATGTACCCCAGGAACTCGACAGACTGCTGACTGAAAGAGCACTTCTCCAACTTGGCAAACAAGTGGTGCTTCCGGAGCCTCTCCAAGACTAACCGTACATGCCGTTCGTGTTCTTCTCGAGTCTTGGAAAATATCAGGATGTCGTCTAGGTACATGATGACAAACAAATCCAAGAAGTCCCGGAAAATATCGTTAGCCATGTGCTGGAACACAGCAGGTGCATTTGTCAGGCCGAACGGCATTACTACGTACTCGAAATGTCCGTAGCGTGTACGGAAAGCTGTTTTCCACTCGTCCCCTTCTCGAATTCGGATGAGATTGTACGCTCCTCTTAAATCGATCTTTGTGAAGTACCGGGCACCAGAAAGACGTTCGAGCATGTCGGAGACGAGCGGGAGAGGATACTTGTTTGGAATGGTGACCTTATTCAGATCTCGGTAGTCCACCACGAGCCGGAGACTTCCATCCTTCTTGGAAACAAAGAATACTGGAGCACCAGCCGGTGATCGCGAATGACGGATAAATCCGGTGACAAGATTCTCCTCAATGTATTTCCAACTCTGTTGGTGAGAGACCGTAAATGGGACCGGAGGACGGCTGCTTACCCTCAACGAGATCGATAGGACAGTCGTACTCACGGTGCGGTGGCAAGGCAGAAGCTTTCTTTTTGTCGAAGACGTCTGCGAAATCGGCATACTGCTTTGGTAAGGCAGGAGGAACAGAAACATCCTTAGCAGAGCAGGGATAGACTTTGATCGCGAACACGGATGCTGGGTCATGTCGGCTATCTTTCTTGAACTGCTTCAAGGTGATATGCGAGACTCGAAGTGGAGGAGGAACTGGAACAGGATCGGAATCAAAGAGTGTGGCTGGAGTTGAAACAGCTGGGAAACTGTTCATGAAACGTTCTCTCCAACCAGGATCCACCAACTCGATCCACGGCAAACCAAGGATAATCGTAGAGTCTGGAATAGAAACAACACTGAAGGAGATGTTGCACACAGCCGCAAGCAACGACCTCAACGAACTCCGTGTCATTTATTACCGCTCCAGATTTGATATCTCGTCCATCAACGACCCGTACAGAACCAGGAGTCTTCAAAGGATGTAGACGGATCCCGTGCTGACAGCAAAATTCTTGTCGATGAAATTTGCGTTCGCTCCGCTATCCACCAAAGCTTTACCAGAGAACTCCACCTCTGGTGTCTTCATGCACCGGAACATGGAACGGCTTGCACACCTTCGTGGATGGAATGGATCCAAGATGAGGAAGGGAAGATGTTATGAGTGAAGAGCCTTGAGGAACATGAGTTGTTCCACGGCAATCCAGCCGGACGGCTCCTATTCGGGCTGGATCTTCTCGTTTCCCGGCAGCACAGCAAGGGCCACTTCACGAGCTTGTTTTGGACGTCGATGACAATTCTCCAACTTGTGGTACGGGTCCCCACAGTACAAACAAAGCTTGTACTGAATCCGCTTCTGACGTTCGGTTGGCAAAAGCTTGCCTCGGCGTGATCGCCCTAATTCCATCGGGGATGGTTCTACTGAGGAAGATGATGAATCAGCAGATGAGGGAACAGGGACTGCAGAAATGGAAGAAGACGGCACCAAGAAGAAAGAAGGATGCCGACGTTCTTGTTTCCGCTCATCAACCGGTTGTCACAACGAATTGCCAACTCGATCATGCTGGTGAGGGTTTCCGGAACCGCAAAATTCAGCAACATGTCTTTGACCTCGTCCTGCAACCCCGACCGGAAAACCTCCTTGAGAGCACGATCTCCCCATGTGACATCACAAGCAAGAAGTTGAAACTTCGATGCGTACTCTGCTACCGACATACCCCCTTGGTGAAGCTGACGGAGTTTGGTGATGGCAGCACTCTCACGATCCACGTCACTGAACATCGCCGTGAACCGTTCCACAAACTCGTCAAAATTCCCAAGGATCGGATCATTGTTCTCCAGCAAGGCTGAGAACCATGAAAGAGCAGAACCAGAAAGCAGCGACCCGATCAATCCAACCTTAATGGGTTCTGTTGTAGCGCCTGGCTGCATCACGATCCGCAGACGAACTTGATTGAGAAAACCTCGGAACTTCGATCGGGTACCATCGAACTTTTCGGGCATGCTGATCTTCGGCTCTGGAGAATTCGCACGCTGTCGGAGCTGATCATTCTCCAGTGTAGTTGTTGAGCTGCTGCTGGAGGGCAGCAACTTGCTCATGAAGAGCATGCTCGGACATGATGAGTCGAAGAAAAAAATCAAAAAGAAAAAAGAAAATCAAAAGAAAAGAGAAGAAAATCAGAAAAGAAAAAGAAAAGAAAAAATCGAAAAGAAAATTGAAAAGAGAGAAAAGAAAAATGGGATCGATGACAAGCGGAAACAGAAGCTTGTCACTACCAGAATCATTCAAACTGTCACGACCTTGTGCAAAGGGCGAAACCTTTAGAACAAGGGTGGAACCTTGAAAGGAGGAGATTGTATTCAAGAAAGAAATGAATACAAAATGAAACACAAGGCCGAAGACTGGTGTTGAATGATTCTGAGAAACCTGGAACTGGAACCCTGTTTATATATCTGAGGTCCTGAGGATTGTATGGTCCACAACTGGTCTGGAATGTGTGATCCACAACTGGTCTGGAATGTGTGGTCCACACTGGTCTGGAACATGCGTATGAATATACGCCTTGCTGTTGATGGTGTAGTTCAGCATCCAGGATCATACGGACCAGTTGGTTAACACATGTCTCGGGTTCAAGTCCTGTGAAAGGTAAAAATGACCCATGATACCTATAGGTAGTTGGGGCAATGGAAAAGGCAGTCGTCCGCATGCCCAAATGCACGTTTGAAGATCTCTGGAAGAATATTCCAATCGCCACGAGTTGCAAAAGGGGTCTCCACAAGAAGTTCCAGTAAGAGAGGTAGAGTCTCCACACTTTGTCTCTCCCTTTCTCCACAACAAGTTCCAGTAAGAGAGAGGGAGAGTCTCCACACTTTGTCTCTCCCTTTCTCCACAAGAAGTTTCTCCACAAGAAGTTCCAGTAAGAGAGAGGGAGAGTCTCCACACTTTGTCTCTCCCTTTGTCTCCACAAGAAGTTCCAGTAAGAGAGAGGGAGAGTCTCCACACTTTGTCTCTCCTTTGTCTCTCCTTTCTCCACAAGAAGTTCCAGTAAGAGAGAGGGAGAGTCTCCACACTTTGTCTCTCCCTTTCTCCACAACAAGTTCCAGTAAGAGAGAGGGAGAGTCTCCACACTTTGTCTCTCCCTTTCTCCACAAGAAGTTCCAGTAAGAGAGGGAGAGTCTCCACACTTTGTCTCTCCTTTTGTCTCCCTTTCTCCACAAGAAGTTCCAGTAGAGAGAGGGAGAGTCTCCACACTTTGTCTCTCCCTTTGTCTCTCCCTTTCTCCACAAGAAGTTCCAGTAAGAGAGAGGGAGAGTCTCCACACTTTGTCTCTCCCTTTGTCTCTCCCTTTCTCCACAAGAAGTTCCAGTAGAGAGAGGGAGGAGTCTCCACACTTTGTCTCCACACTTTGTCTCTCCCTTTCTCACAAGAAGTTCCAGTAAGAGAGAGGGAGTCTCCACACTTTGTCTCCACACTTTGTCTCTCCCTTTCTCCACAAGAAGTTCCAGTAAGAGAGAGAGAGTCTCCACACTTTTGTCTCTTGTATTCAGTAAGAGAGAGAGAGTCTCCACACTTTGTCTCTTGTATTCATGTTAAAAATGAAGGTGTATATTATAAGTAAGAGAGAGAGAGTCTCCACACTTTGTCTCTTGTATTCAGTAAGAGAGAGAGAGTCTCCACACTTTGTCTCTTGTATTCAGTAAGAGAGAGAGAGTCTCCACACTTTGTCTCTTGTATTCATGTTAAAAATGAAGGTGTATATTATAAATTTTATGTATGTGTTATGTATATCTCAATGAATGGATCTAACAAGGCAATAACCAAAATCCGTTGCCTTGTGGCTTTGAGAGAAGGAGTTTTAATATATATATATATATTATATATATATATAGAGTTCATGTAAAGAAAGAGTGTGTAGCCTTTCTTAAAGGTTAAGAGAAAGGAAATCGGTTAAACATGAAAATGTGGGGTTTTCGGTTTTCTTGTTTAATAGCATGGATTTGCCAACATTAATGGTAGGCTACCCGAAGGTGGGACATACCCTTATTGTCTAAAAGTTGAGGTGGCACAACAGAGGGTTGTGCTTTAATGACACAAGCTAGAGCTTGCACCGATAAAAGAATAACGAGCTCTATTAGGAACCCAGGAACTCTCCTACATACTCTACCTTATTTATGGTGAAGTGCCCCCCCCCCTTTCCTATATGTGTAAGTGGGTTGGCACGAAAATGCTATCCCCTTAGTTATGAGATGAGTTTCTAATTGAATCTAATTTCTACCTCTAAATCCTACTTGAGGGGGTGGGGATTTAAGATGTGGGTTAGGGAAACCCTAGGGTTAGGTCAACCCTAGGGGTGTTCCTTACCCTATTTAACATGCCAAACTCATCTAACTAGGACATCAAAATTGGGGTGGGTTTTCTAGAAGGTAAGTGCTACCTTTGCTTAGAGTTTCTCGCGATATTTAAGGACAGTCGGCCGGACTACTCCTAAATACCTAAGTGCACTAAGCGGGGCTGTTTCTCATTACATCTAAGGTCCATTAACATAATACAGTAGGTAACAACAATCAAACTCCAAAGTAAAAGGTGAAGTCATAGTAAAAGCAATGACAGATGGAATGAAGACACATAGGTAAATTGAAGAAGGGGCAAGTTTTGATCCCAGTCGGTCTAGTGTTGATTCATATACTTAGATAGCATGCACTTAATGTCAAGCCATGACCCAAAAGCATAATAAGAACAAGGAGGCTTGACTTAAAAGCAAGGCAAGAGCAAGGAATAAGACAAGAACAAGGAACAAGACAAGAATGATCTTAGAATGACTAGTGTTAATAGTAACTGATTGTAAAACAATTAGGTTGAAGCTTTTATACTCACAACTTCAAGATCTAATCTAGGCATAAGCTAAAAATAATACTCAAGGAGCTAATCTAGGCATGAACTAAAAATAATGTCCCTTATCCTGTAGGTATATCCTGTAAGCATATCCTATAGGCATATTCTATTGGTATATCATGTAGGTTTATCTTATAGGCATATCCTGTATCCCATATAATGTATCCTATATTTTGTAAGTCATATATTGTAAGCATATCATGTATCTATATCGGATCGTGACAGCGCCTCCTCCTTAAGAACGAGTTTCATGAGTCTTAGGACCTGATTTAGCAGGATAACGTTGATGGAAAGCAACAACCTTGGAAGAAACATAGAGTAAATTAGATGCAGGTTCCCAAGTGCGATCGGTAGGCAAATAACTTTTTCAATCCACTAAGTATTGAAATTGACGGCGATGAAGACGAGAATCAAGGATGGCTGCAACTTTATACTCAGATTCATTGTCAATGACCATAGAAGAGGGAGGAGAAGAAGCACGACCAAAAAGAGAAGAAGGATGATACGGTTCCAACAAAGAGGTGTGAAACACAGGATGAAGTTTCACAGTAGATGGTAGCTCTAGTCGGAAAGCTACAGGATTGATCTCAGGCGCAATCCTGTAAGGGCCCAATCATTGAAAATCCAACTTAGAAGAAGTCATGTTGGTATGGATATGCCGATGAAGAAGTCACACGAGATCACCAATCTTGTATGTAGGTGCCTGTTGATGATGAGCATCAGCGTGACGCTTGTATCGTTCCTGTGCCTACTAAAGATTGAACTCAGAGATCATCCTATACCTAACGAAGATGCTGGAGACAATCCTATTGCAGGAGCGGGAAGAAGGAAAGCATAAGGAACAAAATCAAAACATGGATGGTAGCTTGTAAGAGCAAAGAAAGATGTATGGCCTGTAAATGTGTGAACAAAGTTGTTGTGAGCAAACTCCACCATAGGAAGAAGGTTCAACTAGTTGTCTTGTTGGTAACTGATGAAGCAACAAAGATATTGCTCCAAGGTCTGAATCGTGCGTTCTAACTACCCATTAGTTTGCAGATGATATTTTAAAAGAAAGATCCACTTTAACTTGTAGACTCCAGAGAAGCTCTCACCAAAATCTAGACATGAATTGTGGGCCTCAATTATAAACAATGCTCTCAGGAAGACCATGATGTCGGAACACTTCACGAATCACCAACTTAGCAGTTGTCTGGCTTGTAGCCGTCTTGTTACAGGGTAGGAAATGAGCTTGTTTGGTGAAACAGTCAACCACCATAAGAACTGCATCAAATCCATGAGAAGGAGAAAAGATCTGTGAGGAAATCCATAAAAATGGATCTCCAAGGAGCATAGGGAATAGGAAGAGGACGAAGAAGACTAAAGGGCGTGTGATGAGGCATCTTCAACTTGTTGCAGGTGTCACAACTCCGTACAAACTTTTCCACAAAACCTCGCAACCCATGCCACCAATAATTGTGTCAGGAATGTACAGGAGATTTTCCCGGTACAGAAGTCCATCCTATATGGTAAACAACTTGTAATATGTACGGAAACTGGAGAAAGAGGAGCTTGTGATGTCATGACTAATGTGTGAAAACACATTCTTTGCCAAGTCGTCTATAGCCAATTGCAAACGGATGCCTTGTAGAAGTGTTGAATTTGCTGAAACCTGATGAACTTGTAGTGCTGCAAGCCGAAATTAATCAAGACCGAACAACACTCACTTTTGACAGTCATATGTAGGATCACTAGGGGTCGGTGCAAGGTAAGAGTGCCTAGACAATGCATCCACTTTGCCATTTTAAAAACTAAGCCTGTAGACGATGACAAAATAAAAACGTGATAAGAATTCCACCCACCTAACCTGTCGCCGACTGAGAACTTGAGCCATTTAAAAAAACTCCAAGTTCTTGTAATCCATAAGAACTTGTACAGGATGCGCAGCACCTTCTAGGAAGTGCCGTTACTCCTCAAACGAATCAACAATGGCCTTGAGTTCTTTGTTATGAATCTTGTAATTGATATCCGCTGAAAGGAACTTATGAGAGTGAAAGGCTATAGGATGGAGTAACTTGTCTTCTCCAACTTGTGATAGGATAGAACCTACTACAAAGTTCGGAGCATTTGTTTCAACAAAGAAGGGATGAGAAGGATCAGAATGTGCTAAAATCGAAGCTGTCATGAAGGCATCCTTGAGTGCTGTGAATGCATGTTCTGCCTTGTCGGACCAATAGAAATCCCGTGTGCATTTGGTGAGTTCCGTGAGTGGAAGTACACGCTTGGAAAAGTCTTGTATGAATCACTTGTAGAAATTTGCAAAGCCAAGGAAGCATTGTACATCTCATACAGACTTAGGCCTCTCCTACTCCACGATAGTCTTCACTTTGTGTATGTCCATTGAGACGCTAGCAAGAGAGACGATGTAGCCTAAGAACTCCACAGTATCCCTGTCAAAAAAACACCTCTAACTTCTCATACAAGTCATGCTTGCGAAGCTTCTGTAGAAAGTTGTTTACATGCTTGTCATGTGCCGCCTGGTGCCTTGGAGAAAATCAGGATGTCATCGAGGTAGATCACCACAAATTGATTTAAGAAGTAGCGAAAGATGTCATTCACTATGTGTTGGAACACGGCTGGGGCATTTATAAGTCCGAAAGGCATCACTATGTACTTAAAGTGTCCATACCTTGTACAAAAGGCAGTCTTCCACTCATCGCCTAGATGAATTCGTATAAGATTATAGGCCCCTCGTAAGTTGATTTTTGTGAACACTTTTGCTCCTCGTAGCCGATTGAGAAGTTCTGGGATCAATGGCAATGGGTACTGGTTTCGGATGGTGACTTGATTCAAACCACTGTAGTCTACAACCAAACGTAAACTCCCATCATTTTTCTTGACAAAAAACATAGATGCTCCTACAGGGGACTTTGAGTGACGAATGAAGCCGGATGCCAAGTTGTCCTCGATGTACTGGTGAAGAATCTCCAATTTTGTAGGTGACAATGAATAAATTGGTCCAAACGGTGGAGTCTTTCCTTCAGCAAGATCGATAGAACAATCATAAGACCTGTAAATAGAAAAAACTACAGCCTTGTGCTTATCAAAAATGTCATGAAAGTGATATTTGGATGATAGGGAAGAAGTAAGAGAAGAAGATTGAAAAAACATGAGAGGTAGAAGAGGACATAGGAGTTACTTGAAAAGTAAAAAGTTGAAAAGTAGCAGGATCAGTGGCAAGTTCATGCATAGTAGTTGTAAGAACACGGAGAAGAGAAGGAGGGAGTTGTGAATGAAAAAGAGGAAGGATCTTGGGGGATGGAACAAAAGCAAAGTAATAAAAAGAGGCAAATTGGGGAAAACATGTGCTAATGTTGACGAGTGTACAAGATTGTAAGAACCCTGTACAGAAGTCCGTGAATGCACAAGAGTGAGGAGAGCCTACAAATATGCTGATGAACTAACAGGAGATGGATCTGTCGAGGAGGAACCTTCGACACTATAATACAACATTTGTGGCACTTGGTGCAACTCTTGAATCTAAGTGCTATGGCATGATAGCCCACATCATGGAAGGTAGTGTCACATGGAGATGTGACACTAGGCTAGACGTCACACGATGCAACGCCTGAGGCACACCCTTTGGGGTCGTGTCATGGGTTTGTCGCCAAGGGGTTGGATACTTTAGTAAACAGGCATGCTTGTGCTCTCACTAGGGTGTTAAACCTTAGACATCTGCTCAAGGGAGGTTAGGTCTTGTAACTAGGTGTGCTTTGGCACACCTGGCTAGGGGTGTTCTCCTTAGGATCTAAGGGTTGAATAACCTAAGCTCATTAACAAAAGACCTCTTACAAGGTCATGTACTTAGGGTTATTCAAACCTAGTCTTAGGGAGTTTTCTTAATAGAACATTTGTGTCCGCCTACAACGCACACTCATGTCCTTACTAAGTACTAGCCCTAGGTCTAAGGTATGACTTGGCCACTCAAACCCTTAGGTAGTTGTGGTTTAGGGTACCCCTTGTCACTCTAAAGGGGTTGTACTCCCGGATGAGGATGATTCCTCAAGGGGTAAGTGACAATGCCTTAACTTTGCCACAGGGGCATGTGTGAGACACTCTCCTTTGTGGGGTTAGCGCATGAGCCTGTTTAGGTCTATTGGGATAGGATCCTAAAGTCTACTCGGGATATCCTCTAGGTTCGGGGGATGGTCATTCTAGGGGACTTAGGATAGGACTCTAAGTCTTCTGCTTAATTAGACATCTAAGTTAGATATTAGGGTTATCTTGGAAGACTTAGCATTTCTCACACAGGGAATTGATGCTAGAAGGCCACTTGGCGGCCATGTGTTAGCCCTTCGGGTTTAAAACTTTGACAAGTAGAAGCCTATGCACCAAAAGGAGGGGAGCTCCAATCTACTTGTACAAGACCCTCGTGGCGTTCGGGTAAAGGCCTCCCTTTACATCCTGAAGTAGTGGCCAGACCCATGGCTCAGAACCTTGGGATTGGGTGTTGGCAACAACGTCCAAGCAACCATCGAGACCACCCAAAGGCACCCCACATCTATCCTTGACGACCATTTCTAATGACCATGAAGGGATAATTGTCATACACGGATGGAGTTCACTGTAGTAAGCCGAGTTGTTGCTCAAAGAAGACATCAAAGAGCTGGGATTAACTCGTTAAACAATTGGAGATCAGTGAATACCAACTGGCCAGGAGGATGCATCGTGCCAATAAGGAGAGCCAATAGAGGGTAAAAAAGTACCCCAAATGCCACAATCGGCCCAGCCTTGCCAGTCCGAGTCCACAATATAGATACCATATGGCCAACCTCACGAGAACCGAAGGACCTGGCACAACACCATCGAAGTCGGTCCCAAGCCACAAATTGAAGAAATGTACGAAGAACCCCTAGCACGTTCTAATGAATTTTAGGTGTAAAAACATGTGGGAATGAGCAACACCTGAATGAGTGAGCGAGACCGCCCAGCAACGACCTATGAAGTAGAGTGGGAGGGATTGGCTAGATGAAGGAGGCACACCACCTACTCTTGACATAGTGAAAGTGATGGCTACATGAGCCCCCACACCACACAACTGAATTTGACCACTACCTCGGAGGAAGGAGACCTCGCAAAGAAGGACATAGGAAGCTTGTGCTTTGCTACAACCATTCTTTTTGCCACCATTCTTGCTACCTTGGAATAAAGAAACCCTAACAAATCAAATTCCTAACCCTAAAAATAAAATATATATTAACCTTAGAATGAATATAATATTGTAAATAATATTTAGTGAATGTATGATATATAAATATTTGATAAATGTGTGCAATATGTGTAAAAAATGTATAATTGTAAATGTATAAATTTAAAAATGCAAATTAATTTCATATTAAATAATTGTATAAATTAAATTTTAATAGATATAAATAATTGGAAAAGAGTTAATTGCATAAATGTACAAATGTATAAATGTATAAACTTAAATCAGAAAAAGGATTTAGAAAAGGACACACACATATGTCATGTAAGACTGAGATAAACACATATTGAAAATTACATTTGCACACAAAGTAACACAAGTAGCAAACATATTAAACAAGTATTTAATAAACTAAAAACACATTCACACGACCACAACACTCATACATGATGGGTATCTGATTTACATAAAAATAAACATAAATGAACATACATATATCTAATATGTATACAAAATGGAGCAAGTAGAGGTAGTAAGTCTAGCATGATTCCGATATCAACTCAAGAAAAAAAAAAGTTAGGTTAAGAATATTCCTTTTAAAGTAGAATATATGAAGAATATGATGAAGTTCAATATTTAAAATTGATATTTTAATCATGAAGTTCAATATTTAAAATAAATACTTTAATCACAAAGTTCAATATATTAAATGTCTTTGAGACATGATTTAGCAGGCCTTCTACGATTTCCACCAAGAAATTAACATAAGAATGTGAAGTTTCCCATGTGGGACTCTTATCTATTAGCATTAAGATCATATGCATAAACATAGGTATGAGTAATAATTATTAGCTTTGATTATTAATTGGTAAAGAATCCATTGCACTTGCAATTGATTGAAGGCCATTCTAGAAATGCTTGAAATAGAGCATTTTTATACCATTGAAGTCCTTACTCAACAAATGATTGAACCCACAATGCATAGTTTAACACGAACAGTGTTCAATTTGAAAAACACTGAAAAATATTCAATATGTATATAGCATAAAAGTATAGAGTATAGAATATATATGTCATATGTATATATACATATGATGTATTTTAACACATCCTAGAAACTTGCATTTTATGTTGGTTATTGAATTTTAAAGACAATTAAATTAATGGTACCAAATATTATAAATTGTCATAAAATATGTGGTGGAAGTGGGAGCATTATGGTTTAACGATATAATACTTTCAAATTGAAAAGTAATATTTTGAATTCTTAAAAGATATTAATTTAAATAATGAAAATTAGCTAGTTAAATAATGAAAATTAACACTCAATTGGACCAAGCACGGAGAAAAAGAACCAAGTATGGGTATGCTTGTGCAAAAGCTAAGTTAGAAGAGTGGTCTAGGGCACACCACCACATTCTCACCACAAAAGACTCTAGACCCACCAAGAGGATGGCATTGCCCTTCCGTTAAAAGCCTAACAAAGGTAATACTAAACTAATGATATAGTCCTCTTAACACACACGGGCCTAGTACACATGAATGTGATTCAAGTTCATACTTGGAATTGTTTCTTAAAGATGCATTATAAAAGTAATATCATGACATAAAAACTAAATATATTAATGTTAAAATATGAAAGCTTGGACATGGATGGTGAAGAAATATATATATATATATACACACATACACATTTTAAAGTATATTATGCTTTAATTGAATGGTTTAAGTTTTATTCAACACACATATGTGTGTACATGTGTTTATTGTAAGTAGTGTTAGTTCATAATGAGTTTATCCACATATGATATATTTAACACACATGAAAATGGTGAAACATAACATAGGTTAGTTTTATATGTTTAAATACTTGATATGTATACATGTAGTAGAGGTAGTAAAGTAGAATTTAAAAAATAATAATCATAGAAATTGAATAACAATTTAATTTTAAGGTATCATTTAAATTAGGATTGCAACATAAAGTTTTAAACGAGCTTGTTTATCCATAAATAAAAATAATAACTTGAATAATTTAATGGTGTCTAGTTAATGTGTGTGTATGTAAAATAAAATTGAGCACTATTTTGTTTGAATTAATGTAGCTTCACACTTAAATTATATAAAAAGGGCACAATCTAGTACATAGGTTTAGTGTGTGAGGTGTTGCTATTGGATCACACCAGCTTGGGGTACTATATAAGGAGGGCACCTTACCTAGGGTTCATATATAGGCTAGGATTCATGCAAAGGTCACAAGGAAAGGTTTTTGCAGCAATGATGCAGAGCCCAACAAAAATCTTTAGTGTAGACAAGCACGAGTAGAGATCAAGGAAGTAATGTGATTAAATAAGTTTTGAGGGATTGATGAGAAGTTGGAAACTCTAGTGAAGAATCTTGTTAGGGATCTCAAGTAGGTTGTTACAGGTATACAAGTTGTTTGCAACTTGTTTAGGGACATAATAGTTTCAAGCGCCAACCAAAGAACTTAATGATAACTTGTTGTCTAGTGAGATCACTGATCTTGCTATTGAAAAGGGATTTAATTTTCTTAATAACAACAAGACTAGTGTGCCGATGCGCTAACACATGCAGTTTATCTGTATGAGCCCTTGAGTATGAGAAAGAGGACATCATGTACAATGACAATAATTAAGCTGTGTACTATTACCACCTTTTGAAGCTAAAACATGACATTCCATACAAAGCTAATAGGTTTACTTACGAGTTTAAACCTGGCTTTTGGAAGCCTATTGAGATCATCTTCCATGATAAGGGCACTAGGGAAGAGGTGCTCATGTTGTGGGAAGAAGAAATTGGGCATGGTGGCACGCTCAAGGGAACCCTTCTATTGCCTAAAGGCCCCTAAGAATAGTAGCACTTTACTATAACATTTACTATTTTCTTTCATAATCTTATTTTAATATAATATTATACATGTTCCTTTAGCAATTTCGTGTTTCTCTTTTCTATTATATCAATAGATTGAAGTAACAAAGTTTAAGAAATAAAGCATTTCAAAGATCCAAATGGCACTTAATGCAATTCTTTGGTACCCTAACCCTTGTGTACACAACTAATATGGAAGGTCTTTGAGTGTGTTTACATGTAATGTGTGGACGGCTAGGGTTTCATGTAATGTAAGCTTCTTCGAGTACTAGGGAATCTCCAGAACCGTCAACCACTACCATTGAACATTAGCAATGTGAATTGAGCACCTACCCTAGTACCACACCCAGACGATTAAGAAATCAGCTACGACGATTTAGTAGTGACAAAATATATGTTCATGCTTCCCCACATGTCATGAAGGAACTTCCATGGAGCCATGGCCATTGAATCAAAAGCTGTTTTCTTTATACATGAAGGGCTATTTGATTGACTAGATTGGCACTTCCCCTTTGACAAAAGTAGGGAGTGATACCCTCAAATGTGGAAGATTTTGAGCTTTGAGCACTCCTTAAAAAAGCATCCCATTGTTCATATGTTATTTCTCTCTTCAATTTGATCTTTATTGTTTGGTATCTCAACGATGGGTTGATTTGACCTCTAAACAGATGATTAATACCGTTGAGATCTACCACACGTAATAAATAATATGTTTTTAATGTTATGCTTACTTTTACATATTCAATCTTAAAAGATACATACAGAGTGTATCTTTCTATTTTTAAAGCATATGTTACATGTTTAATTTTAATAATATATATTAAAAAATCACACAGATGATTTGAAATAGAATTTATGAATTATAAAATTAGATATTTTAGCTTTAATTTAAAATCAACATCTGGTTTTTGATGTTTAAATATAAATCCCGCTTGTGATTTAGATATTAAAATTAAATCATATCAAAATTTAACTATAATATTGTTAGTGTCGCAATAAATTTAGAGCAATTTTTTTTTTTGTAATGTATAATAGCTTCTGCCATGACAAATCTCTAGTCATTTTCTACTCTTACTTTTTCTTAAAATCTTTTTATAAAGACAAAATATTCTATTTATAAGCCGCCAAGCCGTAAAATATGAACATTCTTTAAGAATATGCAGATTTCTTTTTTAAACCTTTGTAAAAAGATTATGCTAAAGCTGTGCAAAGAGACTTTCTTATTAACAAATATTTTAACATATCTTATGAATTAAGCCCAAATCTATTTCAATATAAATTGCATAAAAGTATGATCAAAATTTATTTCTACTGTATTTTTGGGTTGAGATTTTGCTCTTGGTATTGGGCATATTAAATAAGTCTAACTCCATTCTGTATGTACTATCTACTCAGTCCTATGTTAAACAATAATAAGAATTTTACATCTAGCATGTGTATATTAGTATTCATACATGCATTATGTGCAGGATATGTAAGTTATAAGAATGAACATATATATACAAAGAGTGGTAGTGATCTCAAATGTTTTTATAGTTTAATATTTTTGCAAATCACCTTTTCACATTTCAAGATACCTAAAACTTGTAGAATAATAACACTCTTTATTAAAAAAATAAAAATAAAGTGATCACAATGAATATGTTTAATTAAAGAAAAAAAAAGGCGACCTCAAAGGGTACGATTGCTTCCTTCTTGATACTCTACGAGGAGCAGGGTCTATGAAGGGATTGGTTGAACCAAGGTCTGGTTCAACAGGATGTGCATGGTCTAGATTTTCGAGATCATCTAGTGCAATAGGATGTGAAGGCTCCATAACTGGATTCAATTCAGGTTCTTCCACTGTAGCAGGTTGTGCAGGCTGCATATATGGATTTACATCATGCTCGTCCATTGCTGCATGCTGTGCAGGTTCTGCATTGGGATCAATTCGAGAGTGAAACCTGCAGTAGAACGAGCAATAAGATGGATTTTGTTTTGTCATTGCCATCCTCTTCATATTGAATCCATGGTTGCAAAAGGAACACGAATGCCCACCGTCACTGTTATCCCTTGGAGAAAGAAGTCTGCAGAAGGAAAGCACCTAACAATCTCTTCCCCATTGATCGAGTAGACACAAAGACCATCTATGTTGACATCTTTTCTGTCCTCGATCGCCTCTTTTAGGAGAGAAGGAATATGTGATGCCGACCGAAGCTGCAACACATTTGCATGACCCTCGTGGTGCTCCTTCATACATACCTGACATCCATAGCTTAAACAGTCGATGCAGAAAAACTTGATGTGACTTGGAATACCCCTTTCCTCTATGGGTTTGACACTCCCGGAAGAAGGCCTCATGTAGCTGAAGCAGCTCAATAAGCCAACGCGGATCTTCCATGAAGAATTATGAATTCCTAATGCCCTATGTGTACAATTATATGGACAAGGGTCTGGTTGTCCACGCAGTACCACGTGCTGTTCCACGCGCTACCACGAGCACGTGTTGATCCACGCACTACCACGAGCACGTGTTGAAGCACGCACTACCACGAGCACGTGTTGTTCCATGCACTACCACGAGTACATGTTGTTCCACGCACGGATGTATGTTCTTTAGAGTTATGTATGTGTGTTTTGACTGTATATGTGACATAATAATAAAGTTGATGATTAAATTACCAAATCATGTTATTGTATATTATTTTGTAATATAATAAAGACTTAAATAAAAAAATGTTTAAAATGGATATACTATTGAAAATTAAAATTTAAGATATGTTTTAAAGTTGAGAGTGGTAATTTTAACTTATTTAGAAATGACTTTTTTGACAAAATATAGAATAATTTGGAAGTAAAATGAAACATTATTGTTGAAACATTTAACATGTTAACATATTAAAAATATGATAATATTTAGTGACATTAAAACTTCAAAAGTGTGATAAAATTATATATATTATTATGACACTCACAAATTTTTATTTGTTATAAATAAAGAAAGGCATATCAAGAAAGAAATGATTATGTACATTATGTGATCTGAAAAATATAAAGAATGAAGTACATGTTTAAATTATCCAACTTATATAACCAACAATAAATATTTGTAGGCTTAATTAATTTAACATTGTCATTGAGAAGTTTCTTGATTAATTTTACTTAAAATGTTTAAAAATTAAAACAAAGTTATAACAAGAGCAAAAACATTTACATTATTCTTTTTTAAGTGTATATTTCCTTAAGACTATCTATAGCATGCCTAGAATTTGAAAGGCACTCCCTTTTTTTCTTGTGAAAGATTTATTTTGGATTTACTTTTTACTTTAAAGTTTAAAAAAGAGAATAAGTTTCAAATGGAAGGTTTAAATTTGATAAACCTTTCAAGTATAATCAAAACTCAAATGCTGCCTATGTTGCTCTTCTTGCCAATGATTAAAAATTAATTGATAATCTGCATGTAATGTATCAAGAGCTAAAAGTGAAAGGAACATTAACATGTCCAAAGTTTTCAACTTTATACATGCTCTTTCTCCATCTTTGATGCCATTTTGCCTCTTAAAGCCGCGTTCACATTCTATAGTGCTAGAGTTATATAGCTCAAAAAACAAGAATATTAAAAAGAATGTACTTATTATTGTTACAAATGCTCATAAAGTAGTTATACTTTTTCGTTCAAAGTCATTAATAAGTCTCATAGAAAAAGTGGACACATGAGTTACAAACTCTTCAGCATTGTAGAACTTCCCTCCAAACTGTGCCAAGAGAAGAGTTGCCTGAGAGGTAGCCTCACAACAACTTTAGCCATGTTTTCAGCATAAAGCGTGGTGTTGAAAAGCTTTGAAGCTTCTAATACTAAGGAGCTCTTGTAGGAACCTGTCATTTAAACATTGAATTACCTTTTCAACATAGCCCTGCCCAATTGCCAAACAACCATCCAGTGTGTTGACTATCCAATCCAAATGGTAAAGATAAACAAATCCAGCATCATCCTCGTAATGAAGACCTCCTTTGTTCTTAACAACCATCTTCTAGAAAACTGTGAGATTTGGTGCTCCATCTCCAAATTCAGCTCCTAAAAACTGGATCCTTAGAATGTTGATTGTCCCTGTGACCATTGAGGAGATTTTGAAAGCTCCAAGTTCCTACTTTGAAACCTCTTGTTTAACATACTCAATTCATTGAGTACATCCGTTAGAAAGTGAAAAAAGAACTATACCTCAAATCTCTTAAACTCTCCAAAAAGCTCTGCCTCATTAGTCGTCTCCCACAAGCGTATAAGAGCTGGCATCACTTTAACAAGACGTAAGATCACCTTGCCTCGAGACAACCAGCAAACATTGTGAATCCAAAGTAAGCTGAGCTTCTTCAATTTCATAATCCTTTGAGCTTTATGCAAAAGCTGTAGCCGTTGAGAAGAGCATCCAACCCAGCCATCGACACATTTTGCAAGTGCTTCAAGCTCCTTAAACACTGGAAAATAGTTGAAGGAATCATTGCTGCCAAAGCCTCTTTATGAGCCACACAATGTATTGGTATATATGAGGGACAATCTACTTCAGTCGTACAACTAAGCCTGATCACCGACCTTGCATAGCGCTACATCCATCTGTAACAACTCCTATCAACCTCTCCAATAGCAATCCAATCTCTTCCAAGAATGTAGTAACTGCTTCAAATAGAGTGCTTGCCAATCCGTCTTTGATGGAGATCAGCTTTAGGTACCTTGTTACAGGCTCGCCTGCTAAAGGAACTTCACATAGATGATGAGATGGTGCTCTAGCCTATTATTTGTAGATTCGTCAAGAAAAATGCTATAGAAAGGACTTGTGTTAAACATAGAAAATTCTACATACTAAAATGTGGAAGTGGTTGCCATCGACAACCCGTAATAAGGGTCTATTGGAATAAGAAAGAATAGAAATAGAGTACAGATCAGACTTCAGAAGGTCGGGAATGGGTAAGGATTGCAAGGTATGTAGAGGTAGTAGTATTGCGGATCCCGTTACAGTGCTAAAAAAGAATAGTATACATCAAAGTAGAAAGACGAGCAAGAGATATTCGTATTGAGAGTGAAAGGAAACTTATATTATATTCGCACATGGCACATAGTACAAAATTACAGTATACTCAGATCCCTCCTAGTCCTAGTCTGGTTTATTTATACCCGTACTCTTGGTCCCGTACTAGCAGTTATAGTAACTACCTCTTAGCCTTATCCATTCAGTTACTGTAATTCCTTCTTATCCTTATCCGGGTATGCCGTACTCCACTTCAAACATCATATTGCGGTAGTGACTCACATGTATTATGATAATGACTCTACTCCGATATTTCCATCTGACTCTCGTTTTTCCACAATATATATATTTTTTGGCCATTATATTTGCCCATGAAATAAACATAACTAGGAATCTTCTACATGTTTAACTACGATCCTAACATCCCCTAGACTGAAGTGTTGCATCGCCCCGATGCAACCTTATGATGTCCCCATTGTCCCGTAGAAAGATGCGACCACGGTCTTGAGCTTATGGTCCTCCTCACGTAGTTTGCTTCTTCTGTGTCCTCTTTGTGGTTGTGGCGGTTGTTGGGTTGAAATCACTTAGCTTGTCATGGATGTTGCGTACTTGTTTAGCTTGTGTGTGCACGGTGTCCATGAGTACCTTGTGTTGTTTGTACATACGACGCGGATGTTCAACTATTCCTGGAGTTGCTTGTCGATGGCGTTACAGCGGTCATGGAGTTGTTGAGTGAAGTCGCCTCTCCTCGTTGAACCGCTACTTGTTGTAAGAGGGAATTGACAACACTCTAAAGATGTGAAAGCTGACCTTCGAGAGTAGGATCATTTGTCAGGTTTTGCGATGGTAATAGGGGTGAAGCGATTTGATCACGCATGCGCTTAGAACCTCTGAGTGTGTCTCGCTCTTGACGATATGATGTCCCATTTGTTGTGGTTGGGAGTGGGGTTCTTGCTCCTTCCCTTTATCAGGAATGTTGTTCTTGGCTTGCTGTCCAGGTGTGGGTGAGTGTGAATGCGATTCTTGATGTGTCTATTGAACAACTAGATTTCATACGTGCTCTATCGTAGTTCGTACCTGCTGTGTTATGATGTGAGGAGTACCTGTGGTAGATAGAGGATGAGTTAACAGAGGTGATGGTATTACGGTGTCTCCCGTATGGATGGTGCTGAGTCTCCACACTCCATGTGTGCTGCAGAGGTTGATGCCGTGGGCTTATTATGCGTCCTTTGAAGGTCTCCTCATGGTAACGGTCTCCTCTGTAAGACTTGATCATCTTCTTCCTCGTCCTCCACAAATTGGTATGACACCGATTCCTATGTTTGTGGTTCTTTTGGTTTCTTTGCCTGTGAGTGTGGTCGTTTCTTTGGTTGGTTGGTAGTGGTGCATCCAAATCATGAGTGTCAAAAATGTTGTCTGGGTACTGTGAAGTGAGACCTAACCAAAACTCCATCCTTGTCGTGATTACCGCTGTACCTGTTGGTGCTAAATCTACGTGAGTAATACGGAGTGTTGTTAGAATGTGATGAAGCACTGGAAATACGGTTGTCTCCTTATCCTTGCTTTTGGGATTGTGTAGAGTTTGCAGCTCACATTGCAATCCCACTACGAGTAGCTCCCCCCAATCCGATTTGTGTCCCTGTTCAGTTATATGATAGACATACCCAATTTCCTTATTGAAACCTACGGAGTTTTTTGGAAAGCAAATGTAGTGGTGATTGCCTTGATGCGGCTCTTATGGGGCTCCCGTAAGACAGATGTTGGTTGTGTTGGCAGTCCTCTATTTTTGGAGAAACATGTCGTAATTGTTGGTGTAGGCTTGAATGTATGTGTGGACTTGCAGAATTGGGTCAAAAGAAGCCTGCGGATCTGAGAATTCAAAGACATCCCTAATGAGCTTACTTGTGAATGTAGTTGTAAGGCCTTGAGTTGTGATGCATAAGCCTTAATTGCTTGATTGACTAAGCGCTCACCCTATTGGTCCAATTGTTTGTGAACAAATGTGTCAAAGTACTTTTCCAATTGCATTCATTGTATCCATTCTCATATATTGGAAATGAGTGTTGGTGCTGGACGAGCAACGCGGTACAAGACTGGTGAAACTGGTACTATTGGTTTGGGATGGGATGCGAAGTTCAGTGCTATAGCGGAAGTGCTTGTTGTGTTGGTGAATTCCTCCATCGATTCCATTAGTGAATGGCGTATGAAAGAAGGAAATTCAGAAAGAACTAAAGACAGAGGAAGTGGGAAACCCTAGTGTGTGTATTCGGTTGGGTGATGCTGTTGTTTTAGGAATGTGGTAAGTTTATTCATGCGGCAAAAATACAACCAACAATTCCAAGTTTTTCCTCCTACTTACTACACCGTCTAACTACATTGCTAACTACCTCAAAGGTTCTATGTACACCTTAGCCCATGAGCCTCCCCATCTCTGTCCACTCTACGTCTGCACCCATTAGAGCCACGCCAGCACCACATCATCCTCTACATCAGCAGCCCCGTCATAACCACGTCATCTGCCATGTCAGCAGCCAAGTCACCACCCACGTCAAGCTGCCACCTCATCATCCACATCAACTGCCACCTCATCGCCCACGTCATCTGCCATGTCACCCGTCGAGTCATCTGCCACATCATCTCCCACGTCAGCGTTTGCGACGAACCATCTGTCAACAACCCAAACTATGCCGGCACCAACAAACTCATAAACCCCTGGTTCCTCATCCATGGGAATCAACTAACCACCTAGGTGGGCTCCATCTCCACTTGACCTGGTTTTGTAGTTTCACGCCAACAGTGGAAGCCACTGTCGTTCAGTAAATCCCTTTCCTCCAGATCCCCTCGTAGGTGACTGTCGATACCAGTGTTGTCAGAAGAAGACAACAGTGCGCTGAGTCATCCACCTCTTCCCCTTGAACACACCCACGTTTCGTGAGGGCCAAATTGCCCACATGGTGCAGCCCCGAATGAAGTACCACTGGCTCGATGACATCCCCGGGACTCTTCCATTGTATCCAACGCAAGGCCCGCTGAAGCTTGGAAGGTCCTTGTTCCCCTTCACAACCCACACTTCGGCTAACTTTGGAACATAACATGCGTGTTCCCCAAGGCATGCTAGCTCCCAGCTCACTAATGTATCCTGCTGACATACCTGCTTCACCATAAGCAACGCCTGGGCCCAAATTTCCTACGCGCACACACACTCCTAGAAATAGTGCCGCTCCGATTCCAATGTCCCGCAGGCATCACACCCTTGAAACGAGAGTCCCCATATGTTACCCCGCACAGCCAGACTATTCTAAAGAAAGCATCCCACATCATTGCCTGATTGCTGCCGGCCATGGACCAGACCAAAGCTTGTGCCCGAAATCCTTGCTCAATCCTCGCGGGAGTCCAATTGCGTGCAAGTGGTCAGCCAATTTGGAAACTATGCGCCGTCCTAGTAACAGTCTTCTTCCCATGTGCAGCTTGTAGTTGAAGAAGCTGCATCATGATTCCCCTGTAGTCCATCTCCACGCCTTGGGATTGAAGTCAAGCTCCTCCACAACCCCTTTGCGAAAGAGATATAACACTCTCCATTCACCATGTCGGACACTTGGATCTGTCACGACCCGATACAGAATACAGGATTCCGATACAGGATATGGGTTGCAGGACTTTCCTACAGGATATTCCTACAGATTCCGGACACAGGATATTGCAGGATATTCCTACAGGATATGCCACAGGATATGCCTAGAGGATAAGGGACATGTGGACTCATCTTAGCCTCTGCATGCATGCAATCACTTTGCATGCATGCAACCACTTTTAGCACTCATGCCTAGATTAGCTCTTGGAGTTGTGAGCATAAAAGCTCCGACCTAATTGTTGTACAATCAGTTACTATCAACACCAGTCTTACTACGATCAATCTCGTCTTGTCTTGTTCTTGTCTTGTTTCCTGTCCTGCTCCTGTCTCGCTCCTGTTTCCTGTCCTCTCCTGGATCCTATCCTGCTCCTGTCTTGCTCGGATCCTGTCCTGTTCTGTCTTGTTCCTGGATCCTGTCCTGCGCTTCCTGTCTTGCTCCCGGATCCTATCTGATCCTGTCTTGCTCCTGATCCGTCCTGTTCCTGTTCCTGTCCTGCTCTCGGTCCTGTTCCTGAGTCAAGCCTTCCTGTCTTGGAATCCTGTTCTTCCTGGTTCCTGGATCGTGGCTTGACAGTTTGATAGTAACTGCTTCATAGTTCTCCGTTTTCCAGCTACTTTTTTCTTGATTCTTTTCCTTCATTTTCCTCCTTTTTCTTTCCTAGATCATGGCTGATTTTGAGCGCTTTCAACGCGAGCACCAAATGTTACTTCATGAGCTGGCCACTTTGCGCCAAGTGGTCACCGACTGCAAGGTTCCACCAATGCGGCACATGCAGCTGCTGATGCATCCTCCAAGGCTGCTGCGCAGGCTCTCTCCAGGCATCGGTGGTTCCTCTTCATCGAACTTTTCTTCGGAGCCGAAGGTTAGCATGCCAGAGAAGTTCAGTGGCAATCGTGCCGATTTCCAAGGTTTCCTGAATCAGATCCGGCTCTTGATCCGTATGCAACCACGCGCTACTCGACTGATGCTCAAAAGGTGGGTCTTTTGGCATCCTTACTAAGTGGATCTCCACGGGCTTGGGTTGCCCCTTGCTGGAGCGTGACGACCCATTGATGGAAGACTTTGAAGGTTTCGTGGCTGCCTTTGAAGCCTGTTTTGGAGATCCTGATAAGTACCGTTCTGCATGCACGAAGTTACGGAAGCTCACTCAAGGATCCCGACCAGCTTCCGTCTATGCATCCGAATTTCAGCAACTTTGCACGAACATTCCATGGGACGAGACTGCATTGATCGAACACTTCCGTTTTGGGTTGAGGGATGACGTGAAGGACCTTCTCCTTACGTTACCGGATGCCCAAACATTAGCGGAGATCATGCAACAAGCTGTTCGTTGCGACAACCGTTTGTTCGAGCGTCGTCAGGAAAGATCCCGTCAGCAGTTCCTGCAAACCAATCCTGCAGCTGTGGTACATGTTCCTGCACCACCTTCTGGAGTAGTTCCTATGGAGGTTGAGAAATCCAAGCGTGGCTCCTTTCCGCTGCTGAGAAGCAACGTCGTCGCAGTGAGAACCTGTGCTTGTATTGTGGTGGAGCAGGACACAAGGTGGCAGATTGTCCTATTAAAGCCAGGAACTTCAAGACGCGTGAAGTTGAAGCTGAAGTTCAGTCGGAAAACTCCAATGTCCACTTCGTCTAGGAGCCGCGAAGTTGGACGTAGGTGCAGGCTCCATTGGTGCTGCTCATACCATCCATCACTTAAGTTTCCTGTATTTAATAATCGAGAGCTCATGGAGTTTGCCTTGTTAGACACTGGTGCAAATGCATGCTTCATGGATGACACTTTGCAACTCAACATGGCATTTCGGTGGTGAAGTTGAAGCGTGCAGTTCCTGTAGAGGTGGCCGATGGGTCTGATTGCTTCTGGCGCAGTTACCCATGCTACCGAACCTCTCTCCTGCAGTATGGCACATTCAACTGTTCAATTTCCTTCAACTTGATCAAGACTCGGTCGACTCCCATCATTTTGGGCATGCCATGGTTCGTTGTTGCAAATCCGCAGATCGACTGGAGGTCTAGGACGCTCACGTTTTCCTCTCCGACAGCTAGGATCAATCCTGTACCTTCCTGTGTGCAGGATACATCCTTAGTATCTGAGGCAGTACAAGCTACAGGATTGACCGTGCCTGTTCCTGTACCAGTGTTGAAGACTCCTCCTCGACAGGATTCACCTCATGTCAGTTCCTCAGCACATCCGCAGGCTCTCTCCACTCCTGTAAGTTTGCGTGTCCTGTACAGGGTTCTTCCAATCCTGTATCAGTGTCGAAGGTTCCTCCTCAACAGGATCCACCTCCTGTTGATTCGTCAGCACATTCGCAGGCTTTTCCCACTCCTGCAACCACGGACTCCTGTACAGGATTCTTCCAATCCTGTACACTCATCAACACCACACAGGTTTTTTCCAATCCTGCCTCTTTCTGTTACCCTGCTTTGTTCCACCCCCAAGATCCTTCCTCTTTTTCAGTCACAGCTCCCTCCTTCTCTCTCCGAGTTCTTACCACTACCATGCATGAACTCACTGATCCTGCTCCTTTCCACCTTTTTGCCTTTCAAGTAACTCCTACGTCCTCTTCTACCTTTCCTGTATCCGACTCTCCTGTTTTTCAATCTCCTTCTCCTACTCCTTCTCCTTCTCCTCCTTCTTCCCTACCATCCAAGTACACGCTTTAAGGACGTTTTTGACAAGCACAAGGCTGCAGTTCTTCCTGTTCACAGGTCCTACGACTGTCCTATTGATCTTGCGGAAGGAAAGACTCCACCATTCGGACCGATTTATGCATTGTCACCCACAGAGTTGGAGGTTCTTCGTCAGTACATCGAGGACAACTTGGCATCCGGCTTCATTCGTCACTCAAAGTCCCCTGCAGGAGCGCCTATCTTCTTTGTCAAGAAGAAGGATGGGAGTTTACGTTTGGTTGTGGACTACAGGGGTTTGAATCAAGTCACCATTCGGAATCGGTACCCGTTGCCATTGATCCCGGAACTTCTCGATCGGCTGCGAGGAGCAAAGGTGTTCACGAAGATCGACTTACGAGGGGCCTACAACCTTGTACGGATTCGTCCCGGCGATGAGTGGAAGACTGCCTTTCGTACAAGGTATGGACATTTGAGTACACGGTAATGCCTTTCGGCCTTACCAATGCCCCGTGTTCCAACACATGGTGAACGACATCTTTCGTGACTTCTTGGACCAGTTTGTGGTGATCTACCTCGACGACATTTGATTTTCTCCAAGGACCAGGCGGCACATGACAAGCATGTACGACTAGTTCTAGAGCGGCTTCGCGAGCATGGCCTGTACGAAGTTGGAGAAGTGTTTTTTCGATAGGGATTCGTGGAGTTCTTGGGCTACATCGTCTCTCCTGCTGGCGTTTCCATGGACATGCACAAGGTGAAGACCATCGTGGAGTGGGAGAGGCCCAAGTCGTACGAGATGTACAATGTTTCCTTGGCTTTGCAAACTTCTACAGGCGGTTCATACAGGACTTCTCCAAGCGTGTACTTCCACTCACAAACTCACCAAGCGCACAGGGTTTTCTCTTGGTCCGACAAGGCGGAACATGTTCACAACACTCAAGGACGCTTCACGACAGCTCCGATTTTAGCACATCCTGACCCTTCTCATCCTTTCTTCATTGAAGCAGATGCCTCGGATTTTGCAGTAGGATCCGTCCTATCACAAGTTGGAGAAGACAAGTTGCTTCATCCTGTAGCTTTTCACTCTCGTAAGTTCCTGTCGGCGGAGATCAATTACGAGATTCATGACAAGGAACTCAAGGCCATTGTGGATTCGTTTGAGGAGTGGCGGCATTTCCTGGAAGGTGCTGCACATCCTGTACAAGTTCTTACGGATCACAAGAACCTGGAGTACTTTCAAACGGCTCGAGTTCTCAGTCGGCGACAGGCTAGGTGGGCGGAGTTCCTATCACGTTTTGACTTCGTCATCGTCTACAGGCCCGGTTTTCGGAATGGCAAGGCGGACGCATTGTCTAGGCGCTCTTACCTTGCACCAAGCCCGGGCGATCCTGCATTTGACTGTCAAAGGCAAGTGTTGTTGGGTCCTGATCGATTCCGGCTTGCGGCACTGCAGGTTCATCAGGCTCCAGCAAATTCAACACTCCTACAGGACGTCCGTTCGCAGTTGGCTACAGACGACTTGGCAAAGAATGTGTTCTCACACATTCATCCTGACGTTGCAAGTTCCTCTTCCTCCAGTTCCCGTCCAGACTACAACCTGTTCACCATACAGGATGGACTCCTGTACCGGGAAGGTCTCCTGTACGTTCCTGTTGGTATTTCCAGGACTCGTGTGGTACAGGATTGTCATGATACCCCGGCTACAGGACATTTTGGTGTGGCCAAGACAGTGGAGTTGGTGACTCGCAACTATTGGTGGCCTGGGTTGCGAGGTTTTGTGGAGAGGTTTGTACGGAGTTGTGACACTTGTAGCAGGTCGAAGATGCCTCATCATGCACCCTCTGGTCTTCTTCGTCCTCTTCCTGTTCCTTCTGCTCCTTGGAGATCCATTTCTATGGATTTCCTCACAGATCTTCCTCCTTCTCGTGGATTTGATGCAGTTCTTGTGGTGGTTGACCGTTTCACCAAGCAGGCTCATTTCCTACCCTGCAACAAGACAGCTACAGGTCAGACAACTGCCGAGTTGGTGATCCGTGAGGTGTTCCGACATCATGGTCTTCCTGAGAGCATTGTTTCCGATCGAGGTCCACAATTCATGTCCAAGTTTTGGCGAGAGCTTCTTCGGAGTCTACAGGTTAAAGCGGATCTTTCTTCAGGATATCACCACAAACCGATGGGCAGTCCGAACGCACAATTCAGACCTTGGAACAGTATCTTCGTTGCTTCATCAGTTACCAGCAGGACAACTGGTTGGACCTTCTTCCAATGGCGGAGTTTGCCTACAACAACTCCGTTCACGCATCTACAGGACAGACACCTTTCTTTGCTCTTACAGGCCACCATCCACGTTTTGACTTTGCTCCTCCCGCTTCTCCTTCTTCCGCTCCTGCAGTACAGGATCGTCTTCAGCATCTTCGGCAGGTACAGGATGATCTCCAGGTTCATCTTCAGCAGGCACAGGAACGATACAAGCATCATGCTGATGCTCACCGTCAGCCGGCACCTGCATACAAGATTGGTGATCTCGTGTGGCTTCTTCGTCGACACATTCGCACCAACAGGCCTTCTTCTAAGTTGGATTTTCAACGATTGGGCCCTTACAGGATCGTGGCGGAGGTAAATCCTGTAGCTTTCCGACTCGAGTTACCATCCACGGTGAAACTTCATCCTGTGTTTCACACCTCCTTGTTGGAGCCGTATCATCCTTCTTCTCTTCCCGGTCGTGTTTCTTCTCCTCCCCCTCCTGTGGTCATTGACACTGAACCTGAGTACGAAGTTTGTCTTCATCATCCACCAACTCCAATACTTGGTGGATTGGAAAGGTATTTGCCTACTGATCGCACTTGGGAACCTGCATCCAACTTACTCCATGCTTCTTCCAAGGTTGCTGCCTTCCATCGGCATTATCCTGCTAAACCAGGTCCCAAGACTCGTGGAACTCGTCTTTAGGGAGGAGGTGCTGTCACGACCCGATACAGATACAGGATTCCGGATACAGGATATGGGTTGCAGGACTTTCCTACAGGATATTCTACAGGATTCCGGACACAGATATGGTTGCAGGATATTCCTACAGGATATGCCACAGGATATGCCTAGAGGATAAGGGACATGTGGACTCATCTTAGCCTCTGCATGCATGCAGTCACTTTGCATGCATGCAACCACTTTTAGCACTCATGCCTAGATTAGCTCTTGGAGTTGTGAGCATAAAAGCTCCGACCTAATTGTTGTACAATCAGTTACTATCAACACCAGTCTTACTACGATCAATCTCGTCTTGTCTTGTTTTGTCTTGTTTCCTGTCCTGCTCCTGTCTCGCTCCTGTTTCCTATCCTACTCCTGATCCTGTCCTGCGCCTTCCTATCTTGCTCCCGGATCCTATCTTGACTTGTCTTGCTCAGGATCCGTCCTGTTCCTGTTCCTGTCCTGTCTCGGTCCTGCTCCTGAGCAGCCTTCCTGTTCTTAGGATCCTGTTCTCTTCATGTTTCCTGGATCGTGGCTTGACACCTGGAGACCTACCACTGGCTCCTCAGTGTGGTTTGATGGCGCGATAGAACTCTGCGTTCAGCCACTTCTCATTGGAATACCAACGCTGCATCCGGAGTCGCATGCAATCACAAACCTTCAAGTCCTCCAGTCCTTCCAGGTGCTTCTTCACCACCTCTCTCCGAGCCACCAGCCATTGATTATCCGGGGTATCGACACAAAAGCTGTTTGCACACCGCCAAACTCCCATGGACTGCTCTCACCTTCGACAAGACTGATGCGTGTTTGGCCTGGCACTAGCGGGACACCTCCTAGAGGAACTCGCTTAGGGGCTAATCGGGACTCTCTGGTCCTCGGGATTGCCAAATATCTTCCAGTTTTGCCCTCGTCTCCGGGTCACCTATATACCGAGATGTGATTACCGTAGGATGCGAATCAAGATCCGGCCTAGCCATGATCCTCACGAAGAGAGAATTTGGTGCGTGATCAGAGAGAGTGAAGCCTTCCCACCTGCGCATCCACCCACATTTCTCCAAGACCCATACAGACTCATATATCCTGTCTAGTTGCCTATGAAGGATCTCTCCACTCGGTGCAACCCCCGTTCGAGTAAACCACGGCATGTGAGCTCGAAAGGACGAAGCCCCGAACACGTTATGGACCCCCATCACCACCTGCAGCATCTCCATGCTTGTTGTTCTGCCTGCCCCTGCTGATCCCACATACCGAACAAAACCATTTGGTGTACTCATGTCCAGTTTTGACTCAATCATGTTGAAGTCTCCAAGCACCACCCACTCGTCCACCTGATCCGATAATGCCCCCTGCAACGTGCGCCAGAACGTCCCACGCTGCCCATCCTCATTTGGTGCATAAACATTAAGTATCCCGACACGCGTGCGCTGCAACTGTAAGACTAGGAACTGTGCTCTGCCACGGATGATGATGCCATGTCTCTGTATCAGCCCTGCCCACCTACTGCTTACACAAAGCAGGGTTCCTCCTGTCCTCCCAACCGCGGGGTTCCACATCCGGGTGTATCCTGGAAGAATCCAGCATCCTTCGCCCACCATTGCAGCAGATATGTGGTGCTCCTGAAATGCCACTATATCTACTTTCGTTGACTGACTACCCATCTCCGCCATGCATAGCCCAAGACGCGCGCGCCTGTGTTGGCCATATGTGTTCCGAATTGGCAAGTCCCCGAACATTCCATGTCATCACGTGGAGATCCGTCATGAGAGCTATGGAGAAGCTGAGTCAAGAATCTGACCCGTGTCCTCGACCCATTCCAGCGACTCTGGGATCTTCAAAAGCCTGTCCGCTTCCAGTTCAGCAACCATGAAGTCATGCTCCGATGGTTTGCCCTTTGGTCTGATACGCAACGCGCCTGGTTGCGCTTGCAAGGCACTCTCCAGGAAAGACATCAATTGAGGTGTCAGGGGATGATTGCCACACACAGGTGCTAGCAAAGGACCTGAATTGCCATCGGGCAGCTTCATCACCAACAACTCCTTGTCCTCCCACCCTAAACGCCACCTCTACAAGTACAGCCTGCATGGTTTCGAAGGCCATGTGGGACCCATGGTTGCTTCTCTTCGCTGTGCGGCCTCCTCCTCTTCTAGCTTGTCTTTGCGATCCCGTTCCTTCGGTGTGAGGTGGTTCAGAAGGATGTGGACTTGGCCCGAATTGGCTTCCGTCCGTGTTAGACTTCCACCCCCATTTCTCTCGGCACTTTCGAAGGGGGTGCCCAATTGGCCCCCTCCTCCGTTGATTCTGCATGCTGCCCTTATCTCCTAGAGGCACTGCCAGGGTAGCCTTCCTAGTCCATTGGGCCCATGTGCCTAATTTAGTCTTCACCCCTTTCACGGGTATCCCCTCAACTTTTTCTTCCTTCGTCTACTCTGACTCCTTTGTCGAGGTTTCAGCGTCGTCGCCCACTCGTCTCCTTGCGCCTTCTCCACCTCATCCTTCTCCTCTTCATGCTGAAGGGTGCCAAAGCGGCCACCCACTGCGGTCTGCACTGGGCATGCAGGTATCTCTTGATTAACTGCGCGTGCCTTCAACTTTCGTTGGACTTGGGTCCAGTCTCCACCCTCTTCACCATTCTTTCTCAGGTACGTTCTCCTTCCCCCACGCTTATCTCTTCTTTCATTGCGAGAACAAGGCATGAGGCAATAACATGACCATTAACCTTGCAGAATTTGCAAGCGAGCCGTCCTCCACGCAGTGTCACTTTGATGTCTGCGCCACATATCCGCACTTCCTTCGGTACATCCTCCACCTTCGTACCCCGCAACCTCAGTCGGACCGGGCCTTCACCCTAGGCACCGTCTCCACAAAGCCATACTCATGCGTGCCAAAAGCCTGAGCTAGGCAACGCATCAGCGGGGTAGATCTACAACAGAAGGTGGGATATCCCACAGCTCCACCTCCAGATCCTCTTCTCTTGCAAGGTAAGCTTCCTTCTCCTGCGGGCAGCACTTCGGGATCCATTTAAGGATCCGAGCCCAGTACGGTTCCACGCGTAATGATCTCTATGCCATGAAAGTGTCCATGCATGAAGCGTCACTGAGTTATCCTTCAAAACACCACGCCCCAAGTTCCACATGGCTACCACCGAACATTGTAGGCCAGGGTCTCCCAGGGACGCGTTGATCCAGTCCTTGATCTTCGAGGTAGGCAGGATTTTACCTCCGAAGATAATGGTGAACACGGTACCACGGGACACCATCTGTTGGCGTTCTTCCTCCACTGCAGATATCTCCTCCTAGGTCAGGTCCAAGATCATACGATGGCCATCCTCCAATTCTTCCATGTGGGACACCTTTGCTTTATCTACCTCATCCACCTTTGTCACCCCCGTCAGCACCAGCACTCTCACCTTCAACGAGTCAGGTAAGGCGTCTCTTCCCTTCTATACACTTCTCGGAGAAACACCTTCCATGAGCTCCGCTGGTTTATCCCTTAAGGACACTACCATTTCCCCTCCGCAGGTCCCCTGTGCCCCGGGTTCATCCTACGCTCTCCCCTAGAACTTCCTCCCTTCTCTATTGCTGGACCCTGTACTTGGTTTTCCCAGGGTGACTGCTCCCCCTGTTTGTTTGCACCACCGCCACTCACCCCTTTTAATGGCTCCTCCCGAGACTTGTCCATCACCCTCAGACCCTGCACATCCTGCTCAAGTCTCTCCTTCTCACTTGGAGCCACCCTCTCTTCCTCCGCACCATCCCATGCACTTCGCACCTCTTGGTCACTCACAACCTCACTCATTCTAGCCACCTTCAAGCTCACCGAGACACTCTCCCATCCGCTCGCAAGCATACACGGACCCATTTCGAACTTGCCTTCGAACTGCTACCCACCACTTCAGCCGCACCAAGATCGACTGTGGCCTCACCTGGTCCTGACAGAGGTTGACCATCGTCACCGCAAACTCCTTGAGCATCTGTCCAAGCTCCACACAACTTGCACCACCGTCAACTACCACACTCCTTGGAGAACCAACCGACACGCATGTCGAGGCTTCATCCATTTCCTTGAGTAGCTCCTCCCATGCTGTATCATCAAAACCATTCCTTGCACTTGCCCTCTCGCCCTCCACTCCCGCTCCGCGTTGATCTAGTCCTTGATCTTCGAGGTAGCAGGATTTTACCTCTGGAGATAATGGTGAACATGGTACCACGGGACACCATCTGTTGCGTTCTTCCTCCACTGCAGATATCTCCTCATGGGTCAGGTCCAAGATCATACGATGGCCATCTCCAATTCTTCCATGTGGGACACCTTCGCTTTGTCTACTTCATCCACCTTTGTCACCCCCGTCAGCACTGGCACTCTCACCTTCAACGAGTCAGGTAAGGCGTCTCTTCCCTTCCATACACTTCTCGGAGAAACACCTTCCACGAGCTCCGCTGGTTTATCCCTTAAGGACACTACCGTTTCCACCTCTGCAGGTCCCCTGCGCCCCGGGGTCATCCTACGCTCTCCCCTAGAACTTCCTCCCTTCTCTATTGCTGGACCCTATACTTGGTTTTCCAGGGTGACTGCTCCCCTGTTTGTTTGCACCACCGCCACTCACCCCTTTTAATGGCTCCTCCCGAGACTTGTCCATCACCCTCAGACCCTGCACATCCTGCTCAAGTCTCTCCTTCTCACTTGGAGCCACCCTCTCTTCCTCCGCACCATCCCATGCACTTCGCACCTCTTGGTCACTCACAACCTCACTCATTCTAGCCACCTTCAAGCTCACCGAGACACTCTCCCCATCCGCTCGCAAGCATACACGGACCCATTTCGAACTTGTCTTCGAACTACTACCCGCCACTTCAGCCGCACCAAGATCGACTGTGGCCTCACCTGGTCCTGACAGAGGTTGACACTCGTCGCCGCAAACTCCTTGAGCATCTGTCCAAGCTCCACACAACTTGCACCACCGTCAACTACCACACTCCTTGGAGAACCAAACCGACACGCATGTCGAGGCTTCATCCATTTCCTTGAGTAGCTCCTCCCATGCTGTATCATCAGCAACCATTTCTTGCGCTTGCCCTCTCGCCTTCCACTCCCGCTCCGCGTCCTCTGGGTCTTCTGTGAAGCTCCACACCACCCTGGATGGCAGAGGGGGTCCCCTTCTCCCATCCATAATAACTCAAAGTCTCCCTCAGTCCAGTCCCTCAAAACAAGTCAGACTGCTTCCAGCCAAACCTCTCCTTGCACAACTCCTCTAGCACCTCCTGCATATTCTTGTCCTTGCCTCCCGGAATCGTCAACAGCTTCAATCCTCCCAACTCGCCCTGCATGAGAATCCTTGATCTGCTCCGCTCATCCATCCACATCAGCCAAACAGTCTGCTCCTGTGAGCTAGTGTCACCCTTCCCCCATAGAACCTTCTGAAACCTCTTCCTCCAGAGCCGCATGCTTCCTTCCATCTCTAATGGGGGGGGACTGTAACACCGGCCTTACTTCCACCCTCTCCCTCCTCCAGAGCGTCATTGCCAACCACTCCTTTGGCTCGCTTAGCTAACACGACCGCATAATTAGACAACAAATCCGCACGTTGATTCTGCTCCCTTGGCACGTGACTGATATCCACCTCCTAGAACGCGTCTAGTAGCACACACACCCGCTCATGTAAGCACCTGTAGTCCCTTCGTCCTCACGTTCACCTCTCCCTTAACCTGCTGCATCATCAGCTTAGGATCAACCTCACCTTAAGCCGCTTCACGCCTTCCTCACGAGCCATCAACAATCCAATCGTCAACGCCCAATACTCCGCCTGGTTATTGGTGGCTCGCTTCCAATCCCTGCACACCATCTCCTTAACCACTTCTCCTCCCTCTTGACACAAAGTGGCACCTGCACCCACAGCACCTTCGGGTTCTCCTTGACGCTCCATCTGTATGCAGCACATACCATTCTCCCAATGGCCCTCCTCAACAGCTCCTCTCTGCTTCTTCCATTGCACCCTCCAAATTCCTCGGACGGACCACCTTGAGATCGCCAGAGACCTCACAATTCTCTGCAGGCCCCGCTGATCATAGCCTGCGCATTGAGAACACAAAACCTTCCTTTGCAACATCGCTTCCTTGTTCCCCTGTCACCTCTCCCCTGCCTTGGCGCCCAATCCTGTTCTAACTCTGTTCCCCTGTTCCAAAGCCCTGATCCTACTTCCCTGCTCCAACTCTGTTCCCCTGTCTTGGCACCTAATCTGCTGCCCCTAATTCTAATACCCTAATTCCACTCCTTGTGGCTTTGCCCTACGCTAGAGCCTAATTTCTACTGAGGAACCTAACTACCCTAGCAAACCCTAATTACCCATGTTTGGGCAATCCGACAAATCCTTCTCTCGCCCCAAATCCTCCACAAATCCAATTTGAGCCTTGCTACCCATCTACAATTTCCCTATGGCCCACCAGGAACTGCCTCCAATTTCAAAATCTGGAGATCCCCAACCCTGCACAAACCCTAAACTGCGCCCTAGCGCCGACCTCACAACAATCTGCTAGCAAGATCACGAATCGTGCCTGTAATCACCCACGGTACCCTTCTCTAGATGATGCTAGTCCTACCCATCTACACAAATCCTCTAAAATCCTCTACTGTGCTACCCACCGACCCATCTTCACCAAAACACTAAAAAAAACATCTGAAATGCATGCGCCTGGAGGGCACCACACAACACACATCCTAGAAGAGTCCTACATACTCCAAATGCCCAAATCCAAGAACTCGCAAAAACACTCCTCGCTCGCACTGCAATCGTCGCTGTTGTTTTATGCTTGCTATCTTTATGGCTTTTCTAGGTAGTCCACGTGTTGATATCTGATTTGCTTTATGTGTGAACACCTTGGTTTTCGGTAGATTTTGACAAAGAATCATTGGGTAGGGTTTAGGGGTAGGAGTAAGGGTGAGTTATAGGCTCATATTGTTAATTTATCTAAGGGGCTGAAATTTTGTGCTAGGCCACTCACACATGTAGGAAAGGGGGGGAGGGCTCCATCACATGAATAAGGTAAAGTATGTAGGAGTGAGAGTTCTTGGGTTCAGGACTGAGTTTCGTTACTCCTCTCTCGGTGCAAGTTTTAACTTGTGTCGTTAAGGTACAACCCTCTATTGTGCCGCCTTAACTTCCAAATGATAGGGGTACATCCCACCTTCATAGTTGCTCACCCTTAACGTTGGTGAATCCATGCCTAGAAGGTCTTGGCGGAATGCACGTTCCAAGAGGCAGAGGATGAGGCTTGTCTCCAGCCTCCTCCTCCATGTCAAGCTAGGTGTAGCACTCATGGCCAAGCAAGGCACATCCATGTCCTTGTCCAACTGTGGGCATGGGATCTTGTTTGACAAGTTCACATTACCCAGTTCCTGAGGGTTCACTAAGGGGGTTCTAGTTGGCATTTAGGAGCCACATTTGTGGCACTTGGTGCAACTCTTGAATCTAAGTGCTATGGCATGATAGCCCACATCATGGAAGCAGTGTCACATGGAGATGTGACACTGGGCTAAACGTCACACGATGCGACGCTTGAGGCACACCCTTTGGGGTCGTGTCATGGGTTTGTCACTAAGGGGTTGGATACTTTAGTAAAACAAGCATTCTTGTGCTTGCACTAGGGTGCTAAACCTTAGACATCCGCTCAGGGAGGTTAGTCTTGTAATTAAGTGTGCTTTGACACACCTGGCTAGGGGGTGTTCTCCTTAGGATCTAAAGGGTGAACAACCTAAGCTCATTAGCAGAAGACCAATCATAAGACACTCGCAAGGTCAGTACTTAGGGTTATCCAAACCTAGTCTTTAGGGAGTTTGCTTAGCATAACATTCGTGTCCACCTACAACGCACATTCATGTCCTTACTAACTACTAGCCCTGGTCTAGGGTATGACTTGGCCACTCAAACCCTTAGAGTTGTGGTTTAGGGTACCCCTTGTCGCCCTAAAGGGGTTTACTCCCGGATGGATTCCTTAAGGGGCAAGTGACAATGCCTTAGCTTTGCCACGGGGGCATGTGTGAGACACATCTCCTTTGTGGGGTTAGGGCATGAGCATGTTTAAGTTTATTGGGATAAGATCCTAAAGTCTACTCGGGATATCCTCTAGGGTTTTGGGGGATGGTCATTCTAGGGGACTTAGGGTAGGCTCTAAGTCTTCTGCTTAACTAGACATCTGAGTCAGATACTTAGGGTCATCTTGGAAGACTTAGCATTTCTCACACAGGGAATTGACACTAAAAGGCCACTTGGCAGCCATGTGTAGCCCTTCGGGTTAAAACTTTGACAAACGGAAGCCTATGCACCAAAGGAGGGGAGCTCCAATCCACTTGTACAAAACCCTCGTGGCGTTCGAGTAAAGGCCTCCCTTTACATCCTGAAGTAACGGCTGGACCCATGGCTCAGAACCCTTGGGATTGGGTGTTGGCAACAATGTCCAAGCAACCATTGAGACCACCCAAAGGCACCCCACATCTATCCCCGACGACCATTTTTAGTGACCATGAAGGGATAATTGTCATACACGGATGGAGTTCACTATAGCAAGCTGAGTTATTGCTCAAAGAAGACATCAAAGCGCTGGGATTAACTCGTTTAAACAATTGGAGATTAGTGAATACCAAGTGGCCAGGAGGATGCATCATGCCAGTCAAGAGAGGCCAATAAAGGGTAAAAAAGTACCCCAAATGCCACAATCGGCCCAGCCTTGCCAGTCTGAGTCCACGACATAGATACCATATGGCCAACCTCATGAGAAGCGGAGGACCTGGCACAACACCATCAAAGTTGGTCCCAAGCCACAGACGATGAAGAAATGTATGAAGAACCCCTAACACGTTCTAATGAAATTTTAGGTGTAAAAACATGTGGGAATGAGCAACACCTGAACGAGCGAGACCACCCGACAACGACCTATGAAGTAGAGTGGGAGGGATGGCTAGATGAAGGAGGCGAACCACTTGCTCTTGACATAGGTGAAAGTGATGGCTACATAAGCCCCCACACCACACAACTGAATTCAACCACTACCTCGGAGGAAGGAGAGACCTGCGAAGAAGGACATAGGAAGCTTGTGCTTTGCTACAACCATTCTTTTTGCCACCATTCTTGCTACCTTGGAATAAAGAAACCCTAACAAATCAAATCCCTAACCCTATAAATAAAATATATATTAACCTTAGAATGAATATAATATTGTAAATAATATTTAGTGAATGTATGATATATAAATATTTGATAAATGTGTGCAAATATGTGTAAAAAATGTATAATTGTAAATGTATAAATTTAACAAATGCAAATTAATTTCATATTAAATAATTGTATAAATTAAATTTTAATAGATATAAATAATTGGAAAAGAGTTAATTGCATAAATGTACAAATGTATAAATGTATAAACTTAAATCAAAAAAAGGATTTAGAAAAGGACACACACATAGGTCATGTAAGACTGTGAGATAAACACATATTGAAAATACATTTGCACACAAAGTAACACATAAACATAGGTATGAGTAATAATTATTAGCTTTGATTATTAATTGGTAAGAAATCTATTGCACTTGCAATTGATTGAGGGCCATTCTAGAAATGCTTGAAATAGAGCATTTTTATACCATTGAAGTCCTTACTCAACAAATGATTGAACCCACAATGCATAGTTTAACACGAACAATGTTCAATTTGAAAAACATTGAAAAATTATTCAATATGTATATAGCATAAAAGTATAGAGTATAGAATATATATGTCATATGTATATATACATATGATGTATTTTAACACATCCTAGAAACTTGCATTTCATGTTGGTTATTGAATTTTAAAGACAATTAAATTAATGGTACTAAATATTTATAAATTGTCATAAAAATATGTGGTGGAAGTGGGAGCATTATGGTTTAACGATATAATACTTTTAAATTGAAAAGTAATATTTTGAATTTTTAAAAGATATTAATTTAAATAATGAAAATTAGCTAGTTAAATAATGAAAATTAACACTCAATTGGACCAAGCACGGAGAAAAAGAACCAAGTATGGGTATGCTTGTGCAAAAGCTAAGTTAGAAGAGTGGTCTAGGGCACACCACCACATTCTCACCACAAAAGACTCTAGACCCACCAAGAGGATGGCATTGCCCTTCAGTTAAAAGCCTAACAAAGGTAATACTAAACTAATGATATAGTCTTCTTAACACACACGGGCCTAGTACACATGAATGTGATTCAAGTTCATACTTGGAATTGTTTCTTAAAGATGCATTATAAAATAATATCATGACATAAAAACTAAATATATTAATGTTTAAAATATGAAAGCTTGGACATGGATGGTGAAGAAATATATATATATATATACACACATACACATTTTAAAGTATATTATGCTTTAATTGAATGGTTTAAGTTTTATTCAACACACATATGTGTGTACATGTGTTTATTGTAAGTAGTGTTAGTTCATAATGAGTTTATCCACATATGATATATTTAACACACATGAAAATGGTGAAACATAACATAGGTTAGTTTTATATGTTTAAATACTTGATATGTATACATGTAGTAGAGGTAGTAAAGTAGAATTTAAAAAATAATAATCATATAAGATTGAATAACAATTTAATTTTAAGTATCATTTAAATTAGGATTGCAACATAAAGTTTTAAACGAGCTTGTTTATCCATAAATAAAAATAATAACTTGAATAATTTAATGGTGTCTAGTTAATGTGTGTGTATGTAAAATAAAATTGAGCACTATTTTATTTGAATTAATGTAGCTTCACACTTAAATTATATAAAAAGGGCACAATCTAGTACATAGGTTTAGTGTGTGAGGTGTTGCTATTGGATCACACCAGCTTGGGGTACTATATAAGGAGGGCACCTTACCTAGGGTTCATATATAGGCTAGGATTCATGCAAAGGTCACAAGGGAAAGGTTTTTGCAGCAATGATGCAGAGCCCAACAAAAATCTTTAGTGTAGACAAGCACGAGTAGAGATCAAGGAAGTAAATATAGTTTTGAGGGATTGATGAGAAGTTGGAAACTCTAGTGAAGAATCTTGTTAGGGATCTCAAGTAGGTTGTTACAGGTATACAAGTTGTTTGCAACTTGTTTAGGGACATAATAGTTTCAAGTGCCCAACCAAAGAACTTAATGATAACTTGTTGTCTAGTGAGATCACTGATCTTGCTATTGAAAAGGGATTTAATTTTCTTAATAACAACAAGACTAACGTGCCGATGCGCTAACACATGCAGTTTATCTGTATGAGGCTCTTGAGTATGAGAAAGAGGACATCATGTACAATGACAATAATTAAGCTGTGTACTATTACCACCTTTTGAAGCTAAAACATGACATTCCATACAAAGCTAATAGGTTTACTTACGAGTTTAAACCTGGCTTTTGGAAGCCTATTGAGATCATCTTCCATGATAAGGGCACTAGGGAAGAGGTGCTCATGTTGTGGGAAGAAGAAATTGGGCATGGTGGCACGCTCAAGGGAACCCTTCTATTGCCTAAAGGCCCCTAAGAATAGTAGCACTTTACTATACATTTACTATTTTCTTTCATAATCTTATTTTAATATAATATTATACATGTTCCTTTAGCAATTTCGTGTTTCTCTTTTCTATTATATCAATAGATTGAAGTAACAAAGTTTAAGAAATAAAGTATTTTAAAGATCCAAATGGCACTTAATGCAATTCTTTGGTACCCTAACCCTTGTGTACACAACTAATATGGAAGGTCTTTGAGTGTGTTTACATGTAATGTGTGGACGGCTAGGGTTTCATGTAATGTAAGCTTCTTCGAGTACTAGGGAATCTCCAGAACCGTCAACCACTACCATTGAACATTAGCAATGTGAATTGAGCACCTACCCTAGTACCACACCCAGACGATTAAGAAATCAGCTACGACGATTTAGTAGTGACAAAATATATGTTCATGCTTCCCCACATGTCATGAAGGAACTTCCATGGAGCCATGGCCATTGATCAAAAGCTGTTTTCTTTATACATGAAGGGCTATTTGATTGACTAGATTGGCACTTCCCCTTTGACAAAAGTAGGGAGTGATACCCTCAAATGTGGAAGATTTTAGCTTTGAGCACTCCTTAAAAAAGCATCCCATTATTCATATGTTATTTCTATCTTCAATTTGATCTTTATTGTTTGGTATCTCAACGATGGGTTGATTTGACCTCTCAAACAGATGATTAATACCATTGAGATCTACCACACGTAATAAATAATATGTTTTTAATGTTATGCTTACTTTTACATATTCAATCTTAAAAGATACATACAGAGTGTATCTTTCTATTTTTAAAGCATATGTTACATGTTTAATTTTAATATTATATATTAAAAAATCACACATGATTTGAAATAGAATTTATGAATTATAAAATTAGATATTTTAGCTTTAATTTAAAATCAACATCTGGTTTTTGATGTTTTCCCGCTTGTGATTTAGATATTAAAATTAAATCATATCAAAATTTAACTATAATATTGTTAGTGTCGCAATAAATTTAGAGCAATTTTTTTTTTTGTAATGTATAATAGCTTCTGCCATGACAAATCTCTAGTCATTTTCTACTCTTACTTTTTCTTAAAATCTTTTTATAAAGACAAAATATTCTATTTATAAGCCGCCAAGCCGTAAAATATGAACATTCTTTAAGAATATGCAGATTTCTTTTTTAAACCTTTGTAAAAAGATTATGCTAAAGCTGTGCAAAGAGACTTTCTTATTAACAAATATTTTAACATATCTTATGAATTAAGCCCAAATCTATTTCAATATAAATTGCATAAAAGTATGATCAAAAATTTATTTCTACTGTATTTTTGGGTTGAGATTTTGCTCTTGGTATTGGGCATATTAAATAAGTCTAACTCCATTCTGTATGTACTATCTACTCAGTCCTATGTTAAACAATAATAAGAATTTTACATCTAGCATGTGTATATTAGTATTCATACATGCATTATGTGCAGGATATGTAAGTTATAAGAATGAACATATATATACAAAGAGTGGTAGTGATCTCAAATGTTTTTATAGTTTAATATTTTTGCAAATCACCTTTTCACATTTCAAGATACCTAAAACTTGTAGAATAATAACACTCTTTATTAAAAATAATAAAAATAAAGTGATCACAATGCATATGTTTAATTAAAAAAAAAAAAGGCGACCTCAAAGGGTACGATTGCTTCCTTCTTGATACTCTACGAGGAGCAGGGTTTATGAAGGGATTGGTTGAACCAAGGTCTGGTTCAACAGGATGTGCATGGTCTAGATTTTCGAGATCATCTAGTGCAATAGGATGTGAAGGCTCCATAACTGGATTCAATTCAGGTTCTTCCACTGTAGAGGTTGTGCAGGCTGCATATATGGATTTACATCATGCTCGTCCATTGCTGCATGCTGTGCAAGTTCTGCATTGGGATCAATTCGAGAGTGAAACCTACAGTAGAACGAGCAATAAGATGGATTTTGTTTTGTCATTGCCATCCTCTTCATATTGAATCCATGGTTGCAAAAGGAACACGAATGCCCACCGTCACTTGTTGTTATCCCTTGGAGAAAGAAGTCTGCAGAAGGAAAGCACCTAACAATCTCTTCCCCATTGATCGAGTAGACACAAAGACCATCTATGTTGACATCTTTTCTGTCCTCGATCGCCTCTTTTAGGAGAGAAGGAATATGTGATGCGACCGAAGCTGCAACACATTTGCATGACCCTCGTGGTGCTCCTTCATACATACCTGACATCCATAGCTTAAACAGTCGATGCAGAAAAACTTGATCCATGACTTGGAATACCCCTTTCCTCTATGGGTTTGACACTCCCGGAAGAAGGCCTCATGTAGCTGAAGCAGCTCAATAAGCCAACGCGGATCTTCCATGAAGAATTATGAATTCCTAATGCCCTATGTGTACAATTATATGGACAAGGGTCTGGTTGTCCACGCAGTACCACGTGCTGTTCCACGCGCTACCACGAGCACGTGTTGATCCACGCACTACCACGAGCACGTGTTGAAGCACGCACTACCACGAGCACGTGTTGTTCCATGCACTACCACGGTACGTTGTTCCACGCACGGATGTATGTTCTTTAGAGTTATGTATGTGTGTTTTGACTGTATATGTGACATAATAATAAAGTTGATGATTAAATTACCAAATCATGTTATTGTATATTATTTTGTAATATAATAAAGACTTAAATAAAAAAATGTTTAAAATGGATATACTATTGAAAATTAAAATTTAAGATATGTTTTAAAGTTGAGAGTGGTAATTTTAACTTATTTAGAAATGACTTTTTTGACAAAATATAGAATAATTTGGAAGTAAAATGAAACATTATTGTTGAAACATTTAACATTAACATATTAAAATATGATAATATTTAGTGACATTAAAACTTCAAAAGTGTGATAAAATTATATATATTATTATGACACTCACAAATTTTTATTTGTTATAAATAAAGAAAGGCATATCAAGAAAGAAATGATTATGTACATTATGTGATCTGAAAAATATAAAGAATGAAGTACATGTTTAAATTATCCAACTTATATAACCAACAATAAATATTTGTAGGCTTAATTAATTTAACATTGTCATTGAGAAGTTTCTTGATTAATTTTACTTAAAATGTTTAAAAATTAAAACAAAGTTATAACAAGAGCAAAAACATTTACATTATTCTTTTTTAAGTGTATATTTCCTTAAGACTATCTATAGCATGCCTAGAATTTGAAAGGCACTCCCTTTTTTTCTTGTGAAAGATTTATTTTGGATTTACTTTTTACTTTAAAGTTTAAAAAAGAGAATAAGTTTCAAATGGAAGGTTTAAATTTGATAAACCTTTCAAGTATAATCAAAACTCAAATGCTGCCTATGTTGCTCTTCTTGCCAATGATTAAAAATTAATTGATAATCTGCATGTAATGTATCAGAGCTAAAAGTGAAAGGAACATTAACATGTCAAAATTTTCAACTTTACATGCTCTTTCTCCATCTTTGATGCCATTTTGCCTCTTAAAGCCGCGTTCACATTCTATAGTGCTAGAGTTATATAGCTCAAAAAACAAGAATATTAAAAAGAATGTACTTATTATTGTTACAAATGCTCATAAAGTAGTTATACTTTTTCGTTCAAAGTCATTAATAAGTCTCATAGAAAAAGTGGACACATGAGTTACAAACTCTTTAGCATTGTAAACTTCCCTCCAAACTGTGCCAAGAGAAGAGTTGCCTGAGAGGTAGCCTCACAAGCAACTTTAACCATGTTTTCAGCATAAAGCATGGTGTTGAAAAGCTTTGAAGCTTCTAATACTAAGGAGCTCTCCTGTAGGAACCTGTCATTTAAACATTGAATTACCTTTCAACATAGCCCTGCCCAATTGCCAAACAACCATCCAGTGTGTTGACTATCCAATCCAAATGATAAAGATAAACAAATCCAGCATCATCCTCGTAATGAAGACCTCCTTTGTTCTTAACAATCATTTCTAGAAAACTGTGAGATTTGGTGCTCCATCTCCAAATTCAGCTCCTAAAAATTGGATCCTTAGAATGTTGATTGTCCCTGTGACCATTAAGGAGATTGTTGAAAGCTCCAAGTTCCTACTTTGAAACCTTTGTTTAACATACTCAATTCATTGAGTACATTCGTTAGAAAGTGAAAAAAGAACTATACCTCAAATCTCTTAAACTCTCCAAAAAGCTCTGCCTCATTAGTCGTCTCCCACAAGCGTATAAGAGCTGGCATCACTTTAACAAGACGTAAGATCACCTTGTCGAGACAACTAGCGAACATTGAATCCAAAGTAAGCTGAGCTTCTTCAATTTCATAATCCTTTGAGCTTTATGCAAAAGCTGTAGCCGTTGAGAAGAGCATCCAACCTAGCCATCGACACATTTTGCAAGTGCTTCAAGCTCCTTAAACACTGGAAAAATAGTTGAAGGAATCATTCGTTACCAAAGCCTTTTATGAGCCAACAATGTATTGAGGGACAATCTACTTCAGTCGTACAACTAAGCCTGATCACCGACCTTGCATAGCGCTACATCCATTGTAACAACTCCTATCAACCTCTCCAATAGCAATCCAATCTCTTCCAAGAATGTAGTAACTGCTTCAAATAGAGTGCTTGCCAATCCGTCTTTGATGGAGATCAGCTTTAGGTACCTTGTTACATGCTCGCCTGCTAACAGGAACTTCACATAGATGATGAGATGGTGCTCTAGCCTATTATTTGTAGATTCGTCAAGAAAAATGCTATAGAAAGGACTTGTGTTAAACATAGAAAATTCTACATACTAAAATGTGGAAGTGGTTGCCATGACAACCCGTAATAAGGGTCTATTCGAATAAAAAGAATAGAAATAGAGTACAGATCAGACTTCAGAAGGTCGGAATGGTAAGGATTGCAAGGTATGTAGCAGGTAGTAGTATTGCGATCTCGTTATAGTGCTGAAAAAAGAATAGTATACATCAAAGTAGAAAGACGCAAGAGATATTCGTATTGAGAGTGAAAGGAAATTTATATTATATTCGCACATGGCACATAGTACAAATTACAGTTACTCAGGATCCGTCCTAGTCCTAGTCTGGTTTATTTATACCCGTACTCTTGGTCCCGTACTAGCAGTTATAGTAACTACCTCTTAGCCTTATCCATTCAGTTACTGTAATTCCTTCTTATTCCTTATCCGGGTATGCCGTACTCCACTTCAAACATCATATTGCGGTAGTGACTCACATATTATGATAATGACTCATACTCCGATATTTCCATCTGACTCTCGTTTTTCAATATATATATTTTTTGGCCATTATATTTGCCCATGAAATAAACATAACTAGGAATCTTCTACATGTTTAACTACGATCCTAACATCCCCTAGACTGAAGTGTTGCATCGCCCTGATGCAACCTTATGATGTCCCCATTGTCCCGTAGAAAGATGCGACCACGGTCTTGAGCTTATGGTCCTCCTCACGTAGTTTGCTTCTTCTGTGTCCTCTGTGGTTGTGGCGGTTGTTGGGTTGAAATCACTTAGCTTGTCATGGATGTTGCGTACTTGTTTAGCTTGTGTGTGCACGGTGTCCATGAGTACCTTGTGTTGTTTGTACATACGACGCGCGATGTTCAACTATTCCTGGAGTTGCTTGTCGATGGCGTTACAGCGGTCATGGAGTTGTTGAGTGAAGTCGCCTCTCCTCGTTGAACCGCTACTTGTTGTAAGAGGGAATTGACAACACTCTAAAGATGTGAAAGCTGACCTTCGAGAGTAGGATCATTTGTCAGGTTTTGCGATGGTAATAGGGGTGAAGCGATTTGATCACGCATGCGCAGAACCTCTGAGTGTGTCTCGCTCTTGACGATATGATGCGTGATGTCCCATTTGTTGTGGTTGGGAGTGGGGTTCTTGCTCCTTCCCTTTATCAGGAATGTTGTTCTTGGCTTGCTGTCCAGGTGTGGGTGAGTGTGAATGCGATTCTTGATGTGTCTATTGAACAACTAGATTTCATACGTGCTCTATCGTAGTTCGTACCTGCTGTGTTATGATGTGAGGAGTACCTGTGGTAGATAGAGGATGAGTTAACAGAGGTGATGGTATTACGGTGTCTCCCGTATGGATGTTGTCTGATGGTGCTGAGTCTCCACACTCCATGTGTGCTGCAGAGGTTGATGCCGTGGGCTTATTATGCGTCCTTTGAAGGTCTCCTCATGGTAACGGTCTCCTCTAAGACTTGATCATCTTCTTCCTCGTCCTCCACAAATTGGTATGACACCGATTCCTATGTTTGTGGTTCTTTTGGTTTCTTTGCCTATGAGTGTGGTCGTTTCTTTGGCTTGGTTGGTAGTGGTGCATCCAAATCATGAGTGTCAAAAATGTTGTTTGGGTACTGTGAAGTGAGACCTAACCAAAACTCCATCCTTGTCGTGATTACCGCTGTACCTGTTGGTGCTAAATCTACGTGAGTAATACGGAGTGTTGTTAGAATGTGATGAAGCACTGGAAATACGGTTGTCTCCTTATCCTTGCTTTTGGGATTGTGTAGAGTTTGCAGCTCACGTTGCAATCCACTACGAGTAGCTCCCCCCAATCCGATTTGTGTCCCTGTTCAGTTATATGATAGACATACCCAATTTCCTTATTGAAACCTACGGAGTTTTTTGGAAAGCAAATGTAGTGGTGATTGCCTTGATGCGGCTCTTATGGGGCTCCCGTAAGACAGATGTTGGTGCTGTGTTGGCAGTCCTCTATTTTTGGAGAAACATGTCGTAATTGTTGGTGTAGGCTTGAATGTATGTGTGGACTTGCAGAATTGGGTCAAAAGAAGCCTGCGGATCTAAGAATTCAAAGACATCCCTAATGAGCTTACTTGTGAATGTAGTTGTAAGGCCTTGGTTGTGATGCATAAGCCTTAATTGCTTGATTGACTAAGCGCTCACCCTATTGGTCCAATTGTTTGTGAACAAATGTGTCAAAGTACTTTTCCAATTGCATTCATTGTATCCATTCTCATATATTGGAAATGAGTGTTGGTGCTGGACGAGCAACGTGTACAAGACTGGTGAAATTGGTACTATTGGTTTGGGATGGGATGCGAAGTTCAATGCTATAGCGGAAGTGCTTGTTGTGTTGGTGAATTCCTTCATCGATTCCATTAGTGAATGGCGTATGAAAGAAGGAAATTCAGAAAGAACTAAAGACAGAGGAAGTGGGAAACCCTAGTGTGTGTATTCGGTTGGGTGATGCTGTTGTTTTAGGAATGTGGTAAGTTTATTCATGCGGCAAAAATACAACCAACAATTCCAAGTTTTTCCTCCTACTTACTACACCGTCTAACTACATTGCTAACTACCTCAAAGGTTCTATGTACACCTTAGCCCATGAGCCTCCCCATCTCTGTTCACTCTACGTCTGCAACCACATTAGCAGCCACGCCAGCAACCACGTCATCCTCTACATCAGCAGCCCCGTCATAACCTACGTCATCTGCCATGTCAGCAGCCAAGTCACCACCCACGTCAACTGCCACCTCATCATCCACATCAACTGCCACCTCATCGCCCACGTCATCTGCCATGTCACCCGTCGAGTCATCTGCCACATCATCTCCCATGTCAGCATTTGCGACGAACCATCTGTCAACAACCCAAACTATGCCGGCACCAACAAACTCATAAACCCCTGGTTCCTCATCCATGGGAATCAACTAACCACCTAGGTGGGCTCCATCTCCACTTGACCTGGTTTTGTAGTTTCACGCCAAACAGTGGAAGCCACTGTCGTTCCAGTAAATCCCTTTCCTCCAGATCCCCTCGTAGGTGACTGTCGATACCAGTGTTGTCTAGAAGAAGACAACAGTGCGCTGAGTCGTCCACCTCTTCCCCTTGAACACACCCGCGTTTCGTGAGCGCCAAATTGCCCACATAGTGCAGCCCCGAATGAAGTACCACTGGCTCGACGACATCCCCGGCAACTCTTCCACTATATCCAATGCAAGGCCCGACTGAAGCTTGGAAGGTCCCTGTTCCCCTTCACAACCCACACTTCGGCTGACTTTGGAACATAACACGCATGTTCCCCAAGGCATGCTAGCTCCCAGCTCACTAACGTATCATGCTGACATACCTGCTTCACCACACGCAACGCCTGGGCCCAGATTTCCTACGCGCACACACACTCCCAGAAATAGTGCCGCTCCGATTCCAACGTCCCGCAGGCATCACACCCCTGAAATGAGAGTCCCCATATGTTACCCCGCACAGCCCGACTATTCTGAAGAAGCATCCACATCATCGCCTTGATTGCTGCCTGCCATGGACCCGACCAAAGCTCGTGCCCGAAATCCTTGCTCAATCCTCGCAGGAGTCCAGCTGCGTGCAAGTGGTCAACCAGTTTGGAAACTGTGCACCGTCCTAGTAATAGTCTTCTTCCCATGCGCAGCTTGTAGTTGAAGAAGCTGCATCCCGATTCCCCTGTAGTCCATCTCCACGCCTTGGGATTGAAGTCAAGCTCCTCCACAACCCCTTTGCGAAAGAGATACAACACTCTCCATTCACCATGTTGGACACTTGGATCCACACAGGGGTACTTGTTCGCCATGTCCACCACCCTTGCCAATCACGCCATTGACAGATCTGGCAACTGGGTGATCGCGACCTCGTGCGGCTGCAGTAGCCCGTCTTCTCTCGAGACTCAAAATCTCGCCCCTTCCATGCCTGCCACGTCATACACAAACCACACCATGGATCCCCCCTGTTCCTCAATGAGCAGCCAATCCCCTGTTCTGAACCCCTGCTCCTGCCAATCACCCATTTCCTACAAACAATCCAGTGCATACACAAGGGTTTTGATAGCGTGTCACATTGTCTCTGTTACCGCCTATATCGGGTGATTCTCCCACCTCTGGATCCAATGAGCGTCCAAGAACGTTTCCCCTAACTGCAATTCCTCTAGCTGTTGGACTCGCTGCAACCTAGCTTGTGCCACCGGCAGAAACAATCCCGCAGTGAATGCGGCATCCGTTCATCTCCAAGAACCCAGCCCTCCTCTGACCGCATCAACTCATGGAGAAATACGGGGTGTCTCAAGTATTCTGCGCGGCATCCCGGAACCACGGGGTACAGAGCATCCTTAAGCTTTTCCCAAGTGTCGAGGAGCTTACCTGTAAAAGATTCCCTGATTACCGGGAGACGAAGAGCAGATGTCGCCAAAAACCACACACTATCCTGTGCCCATTGCACCACTCTTCCAGATCCCCTGGCCAGCCATATGCGCTCCAAGAAGTCTCTCAGTAATACTTTCCACGGCTGATTCTCGAGCGACAATCCCCTGATCACCAGCTTGACCAGCAACGCTTGAGATGTTTCCAGCGGTGGATCAATCCCAGGCCACCTTCGGACTTCATCATGGTACACGACTCCCATCTCACTCGAGCTTGGTAACGCATACATTGACCCACTCCTTTCCAGATGTATGCCCACAACAAAGCTTCAATTTTCTTCATCGTCTCCACGTTAATGCTCCATACTCCTACGAAAAACCAGAGACTCCCAAGTAGTACACTGTTAGCGACTGTGGCACGCGCCGGGAAGGACAATTTCCTTTTCCCCCACTGGGTAATGTGGCTAGCAACGGGCTCTAGCACAAAGACACTCTGATATACCGGGTCATAATGTGCGCCAATCTGGAAGCCGAGATATCTCGTGGTGGCTCCTCTCTCTATCCATTGAAAGCCCCAGTCACGCCCCCAAGTCGGGGGATCCCTGTCCCCGAGCCAGATCCCCTTGGACTTGCCCCAATTGGTTTTCACTCCCGCCGCTAAGTTAAAACGCTCCAGCAAGCGTTCCACCGTGTCCAAGTTCTCCTCCTCTCTTGCTAGTAAAAGCCCGGCATCATCCGCAAGCAAACTATCCAGTACCTCCTACTGAATCCCCCTATCTGCCCCCGCCAAGACACCAAACTGATCAGGAAGTGGTATGCCACGTGGACGCCTGGGTCTGCATGCCAAAAGGTGGGCGTGAAGCGCCTCTGCCTGCATAAGGAACAGGTACAAGGCTAGCAGGCACCCTTGTCTGATGGACCTTCGTAGCTCGATCATTCGGCTCATTCTTCCATTTAGGATCAAGCAGCTCTTTGAGTGGCGGTACAGTCGAGATACCCAGCTCACAAACGTCAGTGGAATCCCCTTTTTCACCATCACTGCTTCCATGAATGCCCAGTCCACTATGTCATATGCCTTCTTCGCGTCCAACAAAAGCAAGCAGTAATCCTCAGCGAGACCATGTGCACGTTCGCCGGCCAACAACATTGTCGCCACATTCTCATATAGTTGCCTCCCCTTCACGAAACCGCATTGAGACAAGCTCACAATCACTTGCATAATCGATCGCAGCCGGTTTGCTAGCGTCTTGGCTACAATCTTGTAGCATGAGTTCATCATGGAGATTGGGCGCCAACTACGCACCAATGTGGGATTTGCTTAGCCTTCCTTTGGCAACAAAGCTATCATTCCCTCTGCATACCTTCCAACCCATGCACCGTCATCAGTCCTTGCGCATGCGTCTGTCCATTCCTTGTGCACAGCCACGCCTATCCAATGCCAAGAGTTTGCAAAGAAGGACATTGGAATCCCATCTAGGCCCGGTGCTCTATCTCCTCGGTGCAATTCACGCATCGCCAATCGCATCTCCTCTTCCGTGAATGGCTAGACTAGTTTCCACTGCATTTCCGTGGTCATGCAAGGATCCACGACTACTAGAATCACATCACAAGCCTGTCTACATGCAGCGGACCATGGTTTTGCAGAGAAGAGTCTCTTGAAATACTCCACACCCACCTCCATCATCTCTTGTGGATCCTCATGCAATTGACCCTCGTCATCCTGGAGACCTACCACTGGCTCCTCAGTGTGGGTTTGATGGCGTGATAGAACTTTGCGTTCAGCCGCTTCTCATTGGAATACCAACGCTGCATCCGGAGTCACATGCAATCACGAACCTTCAAGTCCTCCAGTCCTTCCAGGTGCTTCTTCACCACCTCTCTCCGAGCCACCACCATTATCCGGGTATCGACACAAAAGCCGTTCGCACGCCGCCAGACTCCCGTGGACTGCTCTCACCTTCGACAAGACTGATGCATGTTTGGCCTTTTGATTTGCTTGGCACCAGCGGGACACCTCCTGGAGGAACTCGCTTAGGGGCCAATCGGGCCTCTCTGCTCCTCGAGATTGCCAAATATCTTCCAGTTTTGCCCTCGTCTCTAGGTCACCTATATACCGAGATGTGATTGCCGTAGGACGCGAATCAAGATCCGGCCTAGCCATGATCCTCACGAAGAGAGAAATTGGCGCGTGATCGGAGAGAGTGAAGCCTTCCCACCAGCGCATCCACCCATATTTCTCCAGGACCCACACAGACCCATATATCCTGTCTAGTCGCATGTGAAGGATCTCTCCACTCGGTGCAACCCCCTTTCGAGTAAACCACGGCGTGTGAGCTCGAAAGGACGAAGCCCCAAACACATTCTGGACCCCCATCACCACCTGCAGCATCCTCCATGCTTGTTGTTCCGCCTGCCCCATTGCTGATCCCACATACCGCGCAAAACCATTTGGTGTACTCGTGTCCAGTTTTGCCTCAATCATGTTGAAGTCTCCAAGCACCACCCACTCGTCCACCTGATCCGGTAATGCCCCCTGCAACGTGCACCAGAACGTCCCACGCTGCCATCCTCATTTGGTGCATAACAGTAATTGAATTAAAACAGCGAAAATGTACAAAGGACAATAAACTGTATGCTAACTATACTTTGCCTCCACGATACCTTGGAATATCCATAGGATATTCATTATACCCTAAAAGTCTTGGACATTGAAGCTCCAACTCACAGATATCGATTTTGTCATGCTTCAGACCTTTACCGGTCTTCCAATGCCGGGATACTGCGCATGCCGTTCCACGAGCCCAGCCAACATACAGCACAAAACCAGATGAAACTCCAAGAAAGCCAAACCCCTTGTATAAATCTGAGCAACCACATTTGGTGCATAAACATTAAGTATCCCGACACGCGTGCGCTGCAACTGTAAGACTAGGAACTGTGCTTTGCCACGGATGATGATGCCCTGTCTCTATATCAGCCCTGCCCACCTACTACTTACACAAAGCAGGGTTCCTCCTGTCCTCCCAACCGCGGGGTTCCACATCCGCGTGTATCCTGGAAGAATCCAGCATCCTTTGCCCACCATTGCAGCAGATATGTGGTGCTCCTGGAATGCCGCTATATCTACTTTCGTTGACTAACTACCCATCTCTGCCATGCATAGCCCAAGACGCGCGCGCCTGCTTTGGCCATATGTGTTCCGAATTGGCAAGTCCCCGAACATTCCATGTCATCACGTGGAGATCCGTCATGAGAGCTATGGAGAAGCTGAGTCAGGAATCTGACCCGTGTCCTCGACCCATTCCAGCGACTTTGGGATCTTCAAAAGCCTGTCCACTTCCAGTTCAGCAACCATGAAGTCCTGCTCCGATGGTTTGCCCTTTGGTCTGATACGCAATGCGCTCGATTGCGCTTGCAAGGCACTCTCCAAAAAAGACATCAATTGAGGCGTCAAGGGACGATTGCCACACACAGGTGCTAGCAAAGGACCTGAATTGCCATCAGGCAGCTTCATCACCAACAACTCCTTGTCTCCCACCCTAAACGCCACCTCCACAAGTATAGCCTGCATGGTTTTGAAGGCCATGTGGGACCCATGGTTGCTTCTCTTTGTTGTGTGGCCTCCTCCTCTTCCAGATTGTCTCTGCGATCCCGTTCCTCCGGTGTGAGGTGGTTCAGAAGGACGTGGACTTGGCCCGAATTGGCTTCCGTCCGTGTTAGACTTCCACCCACCATTTCTCTCAGCACTTTTGAAGGGGTGCCCAATCGGCCGCCCTCCTCCATTGACTCTGCATGCTGCCCTTATCTCCTAGAGGCACTGCCAGGGTGGCCTTCCTAGTCCGCTGGGCCCATGTGCCTAATTTAGTCTTCACCCCTTTCACGGGTATCCCTCAACTTTTTTCTTCCTCGGTCTACTCCGACTCCTTTGTCGAGGTTTCGGCGTCGCTGCCCTCTCGTCTCCTTGCGCCTTCTCCACCTCATCCTTCTCCTCTTCATGTTGAAGGGCGCCAAAGCGGCCACCCACCGCAATCTGCACCGGGCATGCAGGTATCTCTTGATTAACTGCGCGTGCCTTCAACTTTCATTGGACTGGGGTCCAGTCTCCACCCTCTTCACCATTCTTCTCAGGTACGTTCTCCTTCCCCCACGCCTATCTCTTCTTCTTCGCTGCGAGAACAGGGCATGAGGCAATAACGTGACCATTAACCTTGCAGAATCTGCAAGCGAGCCGTCCTCCACGCAGTGTCACTTTGATGTCTGCGCCACATATCCGCACTTCCTTCGGTACATCCTCCACCTTCGTACCCCGCAACCTCAATCGGACCGGGCCCTTCACCCCAGGCACCGTCTCCACAAAGCCATACTCCTGCGTGCCAAAAGCCTGAGCTAGGCAACGCATCAGCGGGGCAGATCTGCAACAGAAGGTGGGGATATCCCACAGCTCCACCTCAGATCCTCTTCTCTTGCAAGGTAAGCTTCCTTCTCTTGCGGGCAGCACTTCAGGATCCATTTAAGGATCCGAGCCCAGTACGGTTCCACGCGTAATGATCTCTATGCCATGAAAGCGTCCATGCATGAAGCGTCACTGAGTTCTCCTTCAAAACAACCGCGCCCCAAGTTCCACATGGCCACCACCAAACATTGCAGGCCAGGGTCTCCCAGGGACGCGTTGATCCAGTCCTTGATCTTCGAGGTAGGCGGGATTTTACCTCCGAAGATAATGGTGAACACGGTACCACGGGACACCATCTGTTGGCGTTCTTCCTCCACTGCAGATATCTCCTCCTAGGTCAGGTCCAAGATCATACGATGGCCATCCTCCAATTCTTCCATGTGGGACACCTTTGCTTTGTCTACCTCATCCACCTTTGTCACCCCCGTCAGCACCAGCACTCTCACCTTCAACGAGTCAGGTAAGGCGTCTCTTCCCTTCTATACACTTCTCGGAGAAACACCTTCCACGAGCTCCGCTGGTTTATCCCTTAAGGACACTACCATTTCCACCTCCGCAGGTCCCCTGTGCCCCGGGTTCATCCTACGCTCTCCCCTAGAACTTCCTCCCTTCTCTATTGCTGGACCCTATACTTGGTTTTCCCGGGGTGACTGCTCCCCCTGTTTGTTTGCACCACCGCCACTCACCCCCTTTAATGGCTCCTCCCGAGACTTGTCCATCACCCTCAGACCCTGCACATCCTGCTCAAGTCTCTCCTTCTCACTTGGAGCCACCCTCTCTTCCTCCACACCATCCCATGCACTTCGCACCTCTCAGTCACTCACAACCTCACTCATTCCAGCCACCTTCAAGCTCACCAAGACACTCTCCCCATCCGCTCGCAAGCATACACGGACCCATTTCGAACTTGCCTTCGAACTGCTACCCGCCACTTCAGCCGCACCAAGATCGACTGTGGCCTCACCTGGTCCTGACAGAGGTTGACCACTCGTCGCCACAAACTCCTTGAGCATCTGTCCAAGCTCCACACAACTTGCACCACCGTCAACTACCACACGCCTTGGAGAACCAACCGACACGCGTGTTGAGGCTTCATCCATTTCCTTGAGTAGCTCCTCCCATGCTGTATCATCAGCAACCATTCCTTGCGCTTGCCCTCTCGCCTTCCACTCCCGCTCCGCGTCCTCCGAATCTTCTGTGAAGCTCCACACCACCCTGGATGGCAGAGGGGGGTCCCCTTCTCCCATCCATAATAACTCAAAGTCTCCCTCAGTCCAGTCCCTCAAAACGAAGTTAGACTGCTTCTAGCCAAACCTCTCCTTGCACAGCTCCTCTAGCACCTCCTGCATATTCTCGTCCTTGCCTTCCGGGATCGTCAACAGCTTCCATCCTCCCAACTCGCCCTGCATGAGAATTCTTGATCTGCTCCGCTCATCCATCCACATCAGCCAAACGGTCTGCTCCTGTGAGCTAGTGTCACCCTTCCCCCCCATAGAACTTTCTGAAACCTCTTCCTCCAGAGCCCGCATGCTTCCTTCCAGCTCTAATGGGGGGGACTGTAACACCGGCCTTACTTCCACCCTCTCCAAGTCAGCCCCCTCCTCCAGAGCGTCATTGCCAACCACTCCTTTGGCTCGCTTAGCTAACACGACCGCATAATTAGACAACAAATCCGCATGTTGATTCTGCTCCCTTGGCACGTGACTAATATCCACCTCCTGGAACGCGTCTAGCATCACACACACCCGCTCATGTAAGCACCTGTAGTCCCTTCGTCCTCACGTTCACCTCTCCCTTAACCTGTTGCATCATCAGCTTAGGATCAACCCTCACCTTAAGCCGCTTCACGCCTTCCTCACGAGCCATCAGCAATCCAATCGTCAACGCCCAATACTCCGCCTGGTTATTGGTGGCTCGCTTCAATCCCTGCACCATCTCCTTAACCACTTCTCCTCCCTCTCGACACAAAGTGGCACCTGCACCCGCAGCGCCCTTCGGGTTCTCCTTGACCGCTCCATCTGTATGCAGCACATACCATTCTCCCATGGCTCCTCCTCGACAGCTCCTCTCTGCTTCTTCCATTGCACCCTCCAAATTCCTCGGACGGACCACCTCGAGATCGCCAGAGACCTCGCAATTCTCTGCAGGCCCCGCTAATCGCAGCCTGCGCGTTGAGAACACAAAACCTTCCTTTTGCGACATCGCTTCCTTGTTCCCCTGTCACCTCTCCCCTGCCTTGGCGCCCCAATCCTGTTCTAACTCTGTTCTCCTGTTCCAAAGCCCTAATCCTACTTCCCTACTCCAACTCTGTTCCCCTGTCTTGGCACCCTAATCTGCTGCCCTAATTCTAATACCCTAATTCCACTCCCTTGTGGCTTTGCCCTACGCTAGAGCCCTAATTTCTACTGAGGAACCCTAACTACCCTAGCAAACCCTAATTACCCCTATTTGGGCAATCCGACAAATCCTTCTCTCGCCCCAAATCCTCCACAAATCCAAGTTGAGCCTTGCTACCCATCTACAATTCCCCTACGGCCCACCAGGAACTACCTCCAATTTCAAAATCTGGAGATCCCCAACCCTGCACAAACCCTAAATCGCGCCCAGCGCTGACCTCACAACAATCTGCTAGCAAGATCCACGAATCGTGCATGTAATCACCACGGTACCCTTCCTTGGATGATGCTAGTCCTACCCATCTACACAAATCCTCTAAAATCCTCTACTGTGCTACCCACCAACCCATCTTCACCAAAACACTAAAAAACATCTAGAAAATGCATGGCGCCTGGAGGGCGCCACACAACACACATCCTAGAAGAGTCCTACATACTCCAAATGCCCAAATCCAAGAACTCGCAAAAAACGCTCCTCGCTCGCACTACAATCGTCGCTGTTGTTTTATGCTTGCTATCTTTATGGCTTTTCTAGGTAGTCCACGTGTTGATATCTGATTTGCTTTATGTGTGAACACCTTGGTTTTCGGTAGATTTGACAGAGAATCATTGGGTAGGGTTTAGGGGTAGGAGTAAGGGTGAGTTATAGGCTCATATTGTTAATTTATTAAGGGGCTGAAATTTTGTGCTAGCCCACTTACACATGTAGGAAAGGGGGGAGGGGCTCCATCACATAAATAAGGTAAAGTATGTAGGAGTGAGAGTTCTTGGGTTCAGGACTGAGTTTCGTTACTCCTCTTCGGTGCAAGTTTTAACTTGTGTCGTTAAGTACAACCCTCTTTGTGCCGCCTTAACTTCCAAATGATAAGGGTACATCCCACCTTCATAGTTGCTCACCCTTAACATTGGCGAATCCATGCCTAGAAGGTCTTGGCGGAATGCACGTTCCAAGAGGCAGAGGATGAGGCTTGTCTCCAGCCTCCTCCTCCATGTCAAGCTAGGTGTAGCACTCATGGCCAAGCAAGGCACATCCATGTCCTTGTCCAACTGTGGGCGTGGGATCTTGTTTGACAAGTTCACATTACCCAGTTCCTGAGGGTTCACTAAGGGGGTTCTAGAGTTGGCATTTAGGAGCCACATTTGTGGCACTTGGTGCAACTCTTGAATCTAAGTGCTATGGCATGATAGCCCACATCATGGAAGGCAGTGTCACATGGAGATGTGACACTGGGCTAAACGTCACACGATGCGACGCCTGAGGCACACCCTTTGGGGTCGTGTCATGGGTTTGTCACTAAGGGGTTGGATACTTTAGTAAACAGCATGCTTGTGCTCGCACTAGGGTGCTAAACCTTAGACATCCGCTCAAGGGAGGTTAGGTCTTGTAACTAGGTGTGCTTTGGCACACCTGGCTAGGGGGTGTTCTCCTTAGATCTAAGGGTTGAACAACCTAAGCTCATTAGCAGAAGACCTATCATAAGACACTCGCAAGGTCATGTACTTAGGGTTATCCAAACCTAGTCTTAGGGAGTTTGCTTAGCATAACATTCGTGTCCACCTACAACGCACACTCATGTCCTTACTAACTACTAGCCCTAGTCTAGGGTATGACTTGGCCACTCAAACCCTTAGGTAGTTGTGGTTTAGGGTACCCCTTGTCGCCCTAAAGGGGTTGTACTCCCGGATGAGGATGATTCCTCAAGGGGCAAGTGACAATGCCTTAGCTTTGCCACGGGGGCATGTGTGAGACACATCTCCTTTGTGGGGTTAGGGCATGAGCATGTTTAGGTTTATTGGGATAGGATCCTAAAGTCTACTCGGGATATCCTCTAGGGTTCGGGGGATGGTCATTCTAGGGACTTAGGGTAGGACTCTAAGTCTTCTGCTTAACTAGACATCTGAGTCAGATACTTAGGGTCATCTTGGAAGACTTAGCATTTCTCACACAGGGAATTGACACTAAAAGGCCACTTGGCAGCCATGTGTTAGCCCTTCGGGTTAAAACTTTGACAAATGGAAGCCTATGCACCAAAAGGAGGGGAGCTCCAATCCACTTGTACAAAACCCTCGTGGCGTTCGAGTAAAGGCCTCCCTTTACATCCTGAAGTAACGGCTGGACCCATGGCTCAGAACCTTGGGATTGGGTGTTGGCAACAATGTCCAAGTAACCATTGAGACCACCCAAAGGCACCCCACATCTATCCCCGACGACCATTTTTAGTGACCATGAAGGGATAATTGTCATACACGGATGGAGTTCACTATAGCAAGCTGAGTTATTGCTCAAAGAAGACATCAAAGCGCTGGGATTAACTCGTTTAAACAATTGGAGATTAGTGAATACCAAGTGGCCAGGAGGATGCATCATGCCAGTCAAGAGAGGCCAATAAAGGGTAAAAAAGTACCCAAATGCCACAATCGGCCCAGCCTTGCCAGTCCGAGTCCACGACATAGATACCATATGGCCAACCTCATGAGAAGCGGAGGACCTGGCACAACACCATCAAAGTTGGTCCCAAGCCACAGACGATGAAGAAATGTATGAAGAACCCCTAACACGTTCTAATGAAATTTTAGGTGTAAAAACATGTGGGAATGAGCAACACCTGAACGAGCGAGACCACCCGACAACGACCTATGAAGTAGAGTGGGAGGGATGGCTAGATGAAGGAGGCGAACCACTTGCTCTTGACATAGGTGAAAGTGATGGCTACATAAGCCCCCACACCACACAACTGAATTCAACCACTACCTCGGAGGAAGGAGACCTGCGAAGAAGGACATAGGAAGCTTGTGCTTTGCTACAACCATTCTTTTTGCCACCATTCTTGCTACCTTGGAATAAAGAAACCCTAACAAATCAAATCCCTAACCCTATAAATAAAATATATATTAACCTTAGAATGAATATAATATTGTAAATAATATTTAGTGAATGTATGATATATAAATATTTGATAAATGTGTGCAAATATGTGTAAAAAATGTATAATTGTAAATGTATAAATTTAACAAATGCAAATTAATTTCATATTAAATAATTGTATAAATTAAATTTTAATAGATATAAATAATTGGAAAAGAGTTAATTGCATAAATGTACAAATGTATAAATGTATAAACTTAAATCAAAAAAAGGATTTAGAAAAGGACACACACATAGGTCATGTAAGACTGTGAGATAAACACATATTGAAAAATACATTTGCACACAAAGTAACACATAAACATAGGTATGAGTAATAATTATTAGCTTTGATTATTAATTGGTAAGAAATCTATTGCACTTGCAATTGATTGAGGGCCATTCTAGAAATGCTTGAAATAGAGCATTTTTATACCATTGAAGTCCTTACTCAACAAATGATTGAACCCACAATGCATAGTTTAACACGAACAATGTTCAATTTGAAAACATTGAAAAATTATTCAATATGTATATAGCATAAAAGTATAGAGTATAGAATATATATGTCATATGTATATATACATATGATGTATTTTAACACATCCTAGAAACTTGCATTTCATGTTGGTTATTGAATTTTAAAGACAATTAAATTAATGGTACTAAATATTTATAAATTGTCATAAAATATGTGGTGGAAGTGGGAGCATTATGGTTTAACGATATAATACTTTCAAATTGAAAAGTAATATTTTGAATTTTTAAAAGATATTAATTTAAATAATGAAAATTAGCTAGTTAAATAATGAAAATTAACACTCAATTGGACCAAGCACGGAGAAAAAGAACCAAGTATGGGTATGCTTGTGCAAAAGCTAAGTTAGAAGAGTGGTCTAGGGCACACCACCACATTCTCACCACAAAAGACTCTAGACCCACCAAGAGGATGGCATTGCCCTTCAGTTAAAAGCCTAACAAAGGTAATACTAAACTAATGATATAGTCTTCTTAACACACACGGGCCTAGTACACATGAATGTGATTCAAGTTCATACTTGGAATTGTTTCTTAAAGATGCATTATAAAAGTAATATCATGACATAAAAACTAAATATATTAATGTTTAAAATATGAAAGCTTGGACATGGATGGTGAAGAAATATATATATATATATACACACATACACATTTTAAAGTATATTATGCTTTAATTGAATGGTTTAAGTTTTATTCAACACACATATGTGTGTACATGTGTTTATTGTAAGTAGTGTTAGTTCATAATGAGTTTATCCACATGATATATTTAACACACATGAAAATGGTGAAACATAACATAGGTTATTTTATATGTTTAAATACTTGATATGTATACATGTAGTAGAGGTAGTAAAGTAGAATTTAAAAAATAATAATCATATAAGATTGAATAACAATTTAATTTTAAGGTATCATTTAAATTAGGATTGCAACATAAAGTTTTAAACGAGCTTGTTTATCCATAAATAAAAATAATAACTTGAATAATTTAATGGTGTCTAGTTAATGTGTGTGTATGTAAAATAAAATTGAGCACTATTTTATTTGAATTAATGTAGCTTCACACTTAAATTATATAAAAGGGCACAATCTAGTACATAGGTTTAGTGTGTGAGGTGTTGCTATTGGATCACACCAGCTTGGGGTACTATATAAGGAGGGCACCTTACCTAGGGTTCATATATAGGCTAGGATTCATGCAAAGGTCAAAAGGGAAAGGTTTTTGCAGCAATGATGCAGAGCCAACAAAAATCTTTAGTGTAGACAAGCACGAGTAGAGATCAAGGAAGTAATGTGAGTTAAATATAGTTTTGAGGATTGATGAGAAGTTGGAAACTCTAGTGAAGAATCTTGTTAGGGATCTCAAGTAGGTTGTTACAGGTATACAAGTTGTTTGCAACTTGTTTAGGGACATAATAGTTTCAAGCGCCCAACCAAAGAACTTAATGATAACTTGTTGTCTAGTGAGATCACTGATCTTGCTATTGAAAAGGGATTTAATTTTCTTAATAACAACAAGACTAACGTGCCGATGCGCTAACACATGCAGTTTATCTGTATGAGGCTCTTGAGTATGAGAAAGAGGACATCATGTACAATGACAATAATTAAGCTGTGTACTATTACACCTTTTGAAGCTAAAACATGACATTCCATACAAAGCTAATAGGTTTACTTACGAGTTTAAACCTGGCTTTTGGAAGCCTATTGAGATCATCTTCCATGATAAGGGCACTAGGGAAGAGGTGCTCATGCTGTGGGAAGAAGAAATTGGGCATGGTGGCACGCTCAAGGGAACCCTTCTATTGCCTAAAGGCCCCTAAGAATAGTAGCACTTTACTATAGCATTTACTATTTTCTTTCATAATCTTATTTTAATATAATATTATACATGTTCCTTTAGCAATTTCGTGTTTCTCTTTTCTATTATATCAATAGATTGAAGTAACAAAGTTTAAGAAATAAAGTATTTCAAGATCCGAATGGCACTTAATGCAATTCTTTGGTACCCTAACCCTTGTGTACACAACTAATATGGAAGGTCTTTGAGTGTGTTTACATGTAATGTGTGGACGGCTAGGGTTTCATGTAATGTAAGCTTCTTCGAGTACTAGGGAATCTCCAGAACCGTCAACCACTACCATTGAACATTAGCAATGTGAATTGAGCACCTACCTAGTACCACACCCAGACGATTAAGAAATCAGCTACGACGATTTAGTAGTGACAAAATATATGTTCATGCTTCCCCACATGTCATGAAGGAACTTCCATGGAGCCATGGCCATTGATCAAAAGCTGTTTTCTTTATACATGAAGGGCTATTTGATTGACTAGATTGGCACTTCCCCTTTGACAAAAGTAGGGAGTGATACCCTCAAATGTGGAAGATTTGAGCTTTGAGCACTCCTTAAAAAAGCATCCCATTTTCATATGTTATTTCTTCTTCAATTTGATCTTTATTGTTTGGTATCTCAACGATGGGTTGATTTGACCTCTCAAACAGATGATTAATACCGTTGAGATCTACCACACGTAATAAATAATATGTTTTTAATGTTATGCTTACTTTTACATATTCAATCTTAAAAGATACATACAGAGTGTATCTTTCTATTTTTAAAGCATATGTTACATGTTTAATTTTAAATATATATTAAAAAATCACACAGATGATTTGAAATAGAATTTATGAATTATAAAATTAGATATTTTAGCTTTAATTTAAAATCAACATCTGGTTTTTGATGTTTTCCCGCTTGTGATTTAGATATTAAAATTAAATCATATCAAAATTTAACTATAATATTGTTAGTGTCGCAATAAATTTAGAGCAATTTTTTTTTTTGTAATGTATAATAGCTTCTGCCATGACAAATCTCTAGTCATTTTCTACTCTTACTTTTTTTTAAAATCTTTTTATAAAGACAAAATATTCTATTTATAAGCCGCCAAGCCGTAAAATATGAACATTCTTTAAGAATATGCAGATTTCTTTTTTAAACCTTTGTAAAAAGATTATGCTAAAGCTGTGCAAAGAGACTTTCTTATTAACAAATATTTTAACATATCTTATGAATTAAGCCCAAATCTATTTCAATATAAATTGCATAAAAGTATGATCAAAATTTATTTCTACTGTATTTTTGGGTTGAGATTTTGCTCTTGGTATTGGGCATATTAAATAAGTCTAACTCCATTCTGTATGTACTATCTACTCAGTCCTATGTTAAACAATAATAAGAATTTTACATCTAGCATGTGTATATTAGTATTCATACATGCATTATGTGCAGGATATGTAAGTTATAAGAATGAACATATATATACAAAGAGTGGTAGTGATCTCAAATGTTTTTATAGTTTAATATTTTTGCAAATCACCTTTTCACATTTCAAGATACCTAAAACTTGTAGAATAATAACACTCTTTATTAAAAATAAATAAAAATAAAGTGATCACAATGCATATGTTTAATTAAAGAAAAAAAAAAGGCGACCTCAAAGGGTACGATTGCTTCCTTCTTGATACTCTACGAGGAGCAGGGTCTATGAAGGGATTGGTTGAACCAAGGTCTGGTTCAACAGGATGTGCATGGTCTAGATTTTCGAGATCATCTAGTGCAATAGGATGTGAAGGCTCCATAACTGGATTCAATTCAGGTTCTTCCACTGTAGAGGTTGTGCAGGCTGCATATATGGATTTACATCATGCTCGTCCATTGCTGCATGCTGTGCAGTTCTGCATTGGGATCAATTCGAGAGTGAAACCTACAGTAGAACGAGCAATAAGATGGATTTTGTTTTGTCATTGCCATCCTCTTCATATTGAATCCATGGTTGCAAAAGGAACACGAATGCCCACCGTCACTTGTTGTTATCCCTTGGAGAAAGAAGTCTGCAGAAGGAAAGCACCTAACAATCTCTTCCCCATTGATCGAGTAGACACAAAGACCATCTATGTTGACATCTTTTCTGTCCTCGATCGCCTCTTTTAGGAGAGAAGGAATATGTGATGCCGACCGAAGCTGCAACACATTTGCATGACCCTCGTGGTGCTCCTTCATACATACCTGACATCCATAGCTTAAACAGTCGATGCAGAAAAACTTGATCCATGACTTGGAATACCCCTTTCCTCTATGGGTTTGACACTCCCGGAAGAAGGCCTCATGTAGCTGAAGCAGCTCAATAAGCCAACGCGGATCTTCCATGAAGAATTATGAATTCCTAATGCCCTATGTGTACAATTATATGGACAAGGGTCTGGTTGTCCACGCAGTACCACGTGCTGTTCCACGCGCTACCACGAGCACGTGTTGATCCACGCACTACCACGAGCACGTGTTGAAGCACGCACTACCACGAGCACGTGTTGTTCCATGCACTACCACGAGTACGTGTTGTTCCACGCACGGATGTATGTTCTTTAGAGTTATGTATGTGTGTTTTGACTGTATATGTGACATAATAATAAAGTTGATGATTAAATTACCAAATCATGTTATTGTATATTATTTGTAATATAATAAAGACTTAAATAAAAAAAATGTTTAAAATGGATATACTATTGAAAATTAAAATTTAAGATATGTTTTAAAGTTGAGAGTGGTAATTTTAACTTATTTAGAAATGACTTTTTTGACAAAATATAGAATAATTTGGAAGTAAAATGAAACATTATTGTTGAAACATTTAACATGTTAACATATTAAAAATATGATAATATTTAGTGACATTAAAACTTCAAAAGTGTGATAAAATATATATTATTATGACACTCACAAATTTTTATTTGTTATAAATAAAGAAAGGCATATCAAGAAAGAAATGATTATGTACATTATGTGATCTGAAAAATATAAAGAATGAAGTACATGTTTAAATTATCCAACTTATATAACCAACAATAAATATTTGTAGGCTTAATTAATTTAACATTGTCATTGAGAAGTTTCTTGATTAATTTTACTTAAAATGTTTAAAAATTAAAACAAAGTTATAACAAGAGCAAAAACATTTACATTATTCTTTTTTAAGTGTATATTTCCTTAAGACTATCTATAGCATGCCTAGAATTTGAAAGGCACTCCCTTTTTTTCTTGTGAAAGATTTATTTTGGATTTACTTTTTACTTTAAAGTTTAAAAAAGAGAATAAGTTTCAAATGGAAGGTTTAAATTTGATAAACCTTTCAAGTATAATCAAAACTCAAATGCTGCCTATGTTGCTCTTCTTGCCAATGATTAAAAATTAATTGATAATCTGCATGTAATGTATCAAGAGCTAAAAGTGAAAGGAACATTAACATGTCCAAAGTTTTCAACTTTATACATGCTCTTTCTCCATCTTTGATGCCATTTTGCCTCTTAAAGCCGCGTTCACATTCTATAGTGCTAGAGTTATATAGCTCAAAAAACAAGAATATTAAAAAGAATGTACTTATTATTGTTACAAATGCTCATAAAGTAGTTATACTTTTTCGTTCAAAGTCATTAATAAGTCTCATAGAAAAAGTGGACACATGAGTTACAAACTCTCTTAGCATTGTAGAACTTCCCTCCAAACTGTGCCAAGAGAAGAGTTGCCTGAGAGGTAGCCTCACAAGCAACTTTACCATGTTTTCAGCATAAAGCATGGTGTTGAAAAGCTTTGAAGCTTCTAATACTAAGGAGCTCTCCTGTAGGAACCTGTCATTTAAACATTGAATTACCTTTTCAACATAGCCCTGCCCAATTGCCAAACAACCATCCAGTGTGTTGACTATCCAATCCAAATGGTAAAGATAAACAAATCCAGCATCATCCTCGTAATGAAGACCTCCTTTGTTCTTAACAACCATCTTCTAGAAAACTGTGAGATTTGGTGCTCCATCTCCAAATTCAGCTCCTAAAAACTGGATCCTTAGAATGTTGATTGTCCCTGTGACCATTGAGGATTGTTGAAAGCTCCAAGTTCCTACTTTGAAACCTTTGTTTAACATACTCAATTCATTGAGTACATTCCGTTAGAAAGTGAAAAAAGAACTATACCTCAAATCTCTTAAACTCCAAAAAGCTCTGCCTCATTAGTCGTCTCCCACAAGCGTATAAGAGCTGGCATCACTTTAACAAGACGTAAGATCACCTTGCCTCGAGACAACAGCGAACATTGTGAATCCAAAGTAAGCTGAGCTTCTTCAATTTCATAATCCTTTGAGCTTTATGCAAAAGCTGTAGCCGTTGAGAAGAGCATCCAACCAGCCATCGACACATTTTGCAAGTGCTTCAAGCTCCTTAAACACTGAAAATAGTTGAAGGAATCATTCGCTACCAAAGCCTTTTATGAGCCACACAATGTATTGAGGGACAATCTACTTCAGTCGTACAACTAAGCCTGATCACCGACCTTGCATAGCGCTACATCCATCTGTAACAACTCCTATCAACCTCTCCAATAGCAATCCAATCTCTTCCAAGAATGTAGTAACTGCTTCAAATAGAGTGCTTGCCAATCCGTCTTTGATGGAGATCAGCTTTAGGTACCTTGTTACAGGCTCGCCTGCTAACAGGAACTTCACATAGATGATGAGATGGTGCTCTAGCCTATTATTTGTAGATTCGTCAAGAAAAATGCTATAGAAAGGACTTGTGTTAAACATAGAAAATTCTACATACTAAAATGTGGAAGTGGTTGCCATCGACAACCCGTAATAAGGGTCTATTGGAATAAAAAGAATAGAAATAGAGTACAGATCAGACTTCAGAAGGTCGAGAAGGTAAGGATTGCAAGGTATGTAGCAGGTAGTAGTATTGCGGATCCGTTACAGTGCTGAAAAAAGAATAGTATACATCAAAGTAGAAAGACGAGCAAGAGATATTCGTATTGAGAGTGAAAGGAAACTTATATTATATTCGCACATGGCACATAGTACAAAATTACAGTATACTCAGATCCCTCCTAGTCCTAGTCTGGTTTATTTATACCCGTACTCTTGGTCCCGTACTAGCAGTTATAGTAACTACCTCTTAGCCTTATCCATTCAGTTACTGTAATTCCTTCTTATCCTTATCCGGGTATGCCGTACTCCACTTCAAACATCATATTGCGGTAGTGACTCACATGTATTATGATAATGACTCATACTCCGATATTTCCATCTGACTCTCGTTTTTCACAATATATATATTTTTTGGCCATTATATTTGCCCATGAAATAAACATAACTAGGAATCTTCTACATGTTTAACTACGATCCTAACATCCCCTAGACTGAAGTGTTGCATCGCCCGATGCAACCTTATGATGTCCCCATTGTCCCGTAGAAAGATGACCACGGTCTTGAGCTTATGGTCCTCCTCACGTAGTTTGCTTCTTCTGTGTCCTCTGTGGTTGTGGCGGTTGTTGGGTTGAAATCACTTAGCTTGTCATGGATGTTGCGTACTTGTTTAGCTTGTGTGTGCACGGTGTCCATGAGTACCTTGTGTTGTTTGTACATACGACGCGCGATGTTCAACTATTCCTGGAGTTGCTTGTCGATGGCGTTACAGCGGTCATGGAGTTGTTGAGTGAAGTCGCCTCTCCTCGTTGAACCGCTACTTGTTGTAAGAGGGAATTGACAACACTCTAAAGATGTGAAAGCTGACCTTCGAGAGTAGGATCATTTGTCAGGTTTTGCGATGGTAATAGGGGTGAAGCGATTTGATCACGCATGCGCTTAGAACCTCTGAGTGTGTCTCGCTCTTGACGATATGATGTGATGTCCCATTTGTTGTGGTTGGGAGTGGGGTTCTTGCTCCTTCCCTTTATCAGGAATGTTGTTCTTGGCTTGCTGTCCAGGTGTGGGTGAGTGTGAATGCGATTCTTGATGTGTCTATTGAACAACTAGATTTCATACGTGCTCTATCGTAGTTCGTACCTGCTGTGTTATGATGTGAGGAGTACCTGTGGTAGATAGAGGATGAGTTAACAGAGGTGATGGTATTACGGTGTCTCCCGTATGGATGTTGTCTGATGGTGCTGAGTCTCCACACTCCATGTGTGCTGCAGAGGTTGATGCCGTGGGCTTATTATGCGTCCTTTGAAGGTCTCCTCATGGTAACGGTCTCCTCTAAGACTTGATCATCTTCTTCCTCGTCCTCCACAAATTGGTATGACACCGATTCCTATGTTTGTGGTTCTTTTGGTTTCTTTGCCTATGAGTGTGGTCGTTTCTTTGGCTTGGTTGGTAGTGGTGCATCCAAATCATGAGTGTCAAAAATGTTGTTGGGTACTGTGAAGTGAGACCTAACCAAAACTCCATCCTTGTCGTGATTACCGCTGTACCTGTTGGTGCTAAATCTACGTGAGTAATACGGAGTGTTGTTAGAATGTGATGAAGCACTGGAAATACGGTTGTCTCCTTATCCTTGCTTTTGGGATTGTGTAGAGTTTGCAGCTCACGTTGCAATCCCACTACGAGTAGCTCCCCCCAATCCGATTTGTGTCCCTGTTCAGTTATATGATAGACATACCCAATTTCCTTATTGAAACCTACGGAGTTTTTTGGAAAGCAAATGTAGTGGTGATTGCCTTGATGCGGCTCTTATGGGGCTCCCGTAAGACAGATGTTGGTGCTGTGTTGGCAGTCCTCTATTTTTGGAGAAACTGTCGTAATTGTTGGTGTAGGCTTGAATGTATGTGTGGACTTGCAGAATTGGGTCAAAAGAAGCCTGCGGATCTGAGAATTCAAAGACATCCCTAATGAGCTTACTTGTGAATGTAGTTGTAAGGCCTTGGTTGTGATGCATAAGCCTTAATTGCTTGATTGACTAAGCGCTCACCCTATTGGTCCAATTGTTTGTGAACAAATGTGTCAAAGTACTTTTCCAATTGCATTCATTGTATCCATTCTCATATATTGGAAATGAGTGTTGGTGCTGGACGAGCAACGTACAAGACTGGTGAAATTGGTACTATTGGTTTGGGATGGGATGCGAAGTTCATGCTATAGCGGAAGTGCTTGTTGTGTTGGTGAATTCCTCATCGATTCCATTAGTGAATGGCGTATGAAAGAAGGAAATTCAGAAAGAACTAAAGACAGAGGAAGTGGGAAACCCTAGTGTGTGTATTCGGTTGGGTGATGCTGTTGTTTTAGGAATGTGGTAAGTTTATTCATGCGGCAAAAATACAACCAACAATTCCAAGTTTTTCCTCCTACTTACTACACCGTCTAACTACATTGCTAACTACCTCAAAGGTTCTATGTACACCTTAGCCCATGAGCCTCCCCATCTCTGTTCCACTCTACGTCTGCAACCACATTAGCGCCACGCCAGCAACCACGTCATCCTCTACATCAGCAGCCCCGTCATAACCACGTCATCTGCCATGTCAGCAGCCAAGTCACCACCCACGTCAACTGCCACCTCATCATCCACATCAACTGCCACCTCATCGCCCACGTCATCTGCCATGTCACCCGTCGAGTCATCTGCCACATCATCTCCCATGTCAGCATTTGCGACGAACCATCTGTCAACAACCCAAACTATGCCGGCACCAACAAACTCATAAACCCCTGGTTCCTCATCCATGGGAATCAACTAACCACCTAGGTGGGCTCCATCTCCACTTGACCTGGTTTTGTAGTTTCACGCCAAACAGTGGAAGCCACTGTCGTTCCAGTAAATCCCTTTCCTCCAGATCCCCTCGTAGGTGACTGTCGATACCAGTGTTGTCTAGAAGAAGACAACAGTGCGCTGAGTCGTCCACCTCTTCCCCTTGAACACACCCGCGTTTCGTGAGCGCCAAATTGCCCACATAGTGCAGCCCCGAATGAAGTACCACTGGCTCGACGACATCCCCGGCAACTCTTCCACTATATCCAATGCAAGGCCCGACTGAAGCTTGGAAGGTCCCTGTTCCCCTTCACAACCCACACTTCGGCTGACTTTGGAACATAACACGCATGTTCCCCAAGGCATGCTAGCTCCCAGCTCACTAACGTATCATGCTGACATACCTGCTTCACCACACGCAACGCCTGGGCCCAGATTTCCTACGCGCACACACACTCCCAGAAATAGTGCCGCTCCGATTCCAACGTCCCGCAGGCATCACACCCCTGAAATGAGAGTCCCCATATGTTACCCCGCACAGCCCGACTATTCTGAAGAAGCATCCACATCATCGCCTTGATTGCTGCCTGCCATGGACCCGACCAAAGCTCGTGCCCGAAATCCTTGCTCAATCCTCGCAGGAGTCCAGCTGCGTGCAAGTGGTCAACCAGTTTGGAAACTGTGCACCGTCCTAGTAATAGTCTTCCCATGCGCAGCTTGTAGTTGAAGAAGCTGCATCCCGATTCCCCTGTAGTCCATCTCCACGCCTTGGATTGAAGTCAAGCTCCTCCACAACCCCTTTGCGAAAGAGATACAACACTCTCCATTCACCATGTTGGACACTTGGATCCACACAGGGGTACTTGTTCGCCATGTCCACCACCCTTGCCAATCACGCCATTGACAGATCTGGCAACTGGGTGATCGCGACCTCGTGCGGCTGCAGTAGCCCGTCTTCTCCGAGACTCAAAATCTCGCCCCTTCCATGCCTGCCACGTCATACACAAACCACACCATGGATCCCCCCTGTTCCTCAATGAGCAGCCAATCCCCTGTTCTGAACCCCTGCTCCTGCCAATCACCCATTTCCTACAAACAATCCAGTGCATACACAAGGGTTTTGATAGCGTGTCACATTGTCTCTGTTACCGCCTATATCGGGTGATTCTCCCACCTCTGGATCCAATGAGCGTCCAAGAACGTTTCCCCTAACTGCAATTCCTCTAGCTGTTGGACTCGCTGCAACCTAGCCTTGTGCCACCGGCAGAAACAATCCCGCAGTGAATGCGGCATCCGTTCATCTCCAAGAACCCAGCCCTCCTCTGACCGCATCAACTCATGGAGAAATACGGGGTGTCTCAAGTATTCTGCGCGCATCCCGGAACCACGGGTACAGAGCATCCTTAAGCTTTTCCCAAGTGTCGAGGAGCTTACCTGTAAAAGATTCCCTGATTACCGGGAGACGAAGAGCAGATGTCGCCAAAAACCACACACTATCCTGTGCCCATTGCACCACTCTTCCAGATCCCCTGGCCAGCCATATGCGCTCCAAGAAGTCTCTCAGTAATACTTTCCACGGCTGATTCTCGAGCGACAATCCCCTGATCACCAGCTTGACCAGCAACGCTTGAGATGTTTCCAGCGGTGGGATCAATCCCAGGCCACCTTCGGACTTCATCATGGTACACGACTCCCATCTCACTCGAGCTTGGTAACGCATACATTGACCCACTCCTTTCCAGATGTATGCCCACAACAAAGCTTCAATTTTCTTCATCGTCTCCACGTTAATGCTCCATACTCCTACGAAAAACCAGAGACTCCCAAGTAGTACACTGTTAGCGACTGTGGCACGCGCCGGGAAGGACAATTTCCTTTTCCCCCACTGGGTAATGTGGCTAGCAACGGGCTCTAGCACAAAGACACTCTGATATACCGGGTCATAATGTGCGCCAATCTGGAAGCCGAGATATCTCGTGGTGGCTCCTCTCTCTATCCATTGAAAGCCCCAGTCACGCCCCCAAGTCGGGGGATCCCTGTCCCCGAGCCAGATCCCCTTGGACTTGCCCCAATTGGTTTTCACTCCCGCCGCTAAGTTAAAACGCTCCAGCAAGCGTTCCACCGTGTCCAAGTTCTCCTCCTCTCTTGCTAGTAAAAGCCCGGCATCATCCGCAAGCAAACTATCCAGTACCTCCTACTGAATCCCCCTATCTGCCCCGCCAAGACACCAAACTGATCAGGAAGTGGTATGCCACGTGGACGCCTGGGTCTGCATGCCAAAAGGTGGGCGTGAAGCGCCTCTGCCTGCATAAGGAACAGGTACAAGGCTAGCAGGCACCCTTGTCTGATGGACCTTCGTAGCTCGATCATTCGGCTCATTCTTCCATTTAGGATCAAGCAGCTCTTTGAGTGGCGGTACAGTCGAGATACCCAGCTCACAAACGTCAGTGGAATCCCCTTTTTCACCATCACTGCTTCCATGAATGCCCAGTCCACTATGTCATATGCCTTCTTCGCGTCCAACAAAAGCAAGCAGTAATCCTCAGCGAGACCATGTGCACGTTCGCCGGCCAACAACATTGTCGCCACATTCTCATATAGTTGCCTCCCCTTCACGAAACCGCATTGAGACAAGCTCACAATCACTTGCATAATCGATCGCAGCCGGTTTGCTAGCGTCTTGGCTACAATCTTGTAGCATGAGTTCATCATGGAGATTGGGCGCCAACTACGCACCAATGTGGGATTTGCTTAGCCTTCCTTTGGCAACAAAGCTATCATTCCCTCTGCATACCTTCCAACCCATGCACCGTCATCAGTCCTTGCGCATGCGTCTGTCCATTCCTTGTGCACAGCCACGCCTATCCAATGCCAAGAGTTTGCAAAGAAGGACATTGGAATCCCATCTAGGCCCGGTGCTCTATCTCCTCGGTGCAATTCACGCATCGCCAATCGCATCTCCTCTTCCGTGAATGGCTAGACTAGTTTCCACTGCATTTCCGTGGTCATGCAAGGATCCACGACTACTAGAATCACATCACAAGCCTGTCTACATGCAGCGGACCATGGTTTTGCAGAGAAGAGTCTCTTGAAATACTCCACACCCACCTCCATCATCTCTTGTGGATCCTCATGCAATTGACCCTCGTCATCCTGGAGACCTACCACTGGCTCCTCAGTGTGGGTTTGATGGCGTGATAGAACTTTGCGTTCAGCCGCTTCTCATTGGAATACCAACGCTGCATCCGGAGTCACATGCAATCACGAACCTTCAAGTCCTCCAGTCCTTCCAGGTGCTTCTTCACCACCTCTCTCCGAGCCACCACCATTATCGGGTATCGACACAAAAGCCGTTCGCACGCCGCCAGACTCCCGTGGACTGCTCTCACCTTCGACAAGACTGATGCATGTTTGGCCTTTTGATTTGCTTGGCACCAGCGGACACCTCCTGGAGGAACTCGCTTAGGGGCCAATCGGGCCTCTCTGCTCCTCGAGATTGCCAAATATCTTCCAGTTTTGCCCTCGTCTCTAGGTCACCTATATACCGAGTGTGATTGCCGTAGGACGCGAATCAAGATCCGGCCTAGCCATGATCCTCACGAAGAGAGAAATTGGCGCGTGATCGGAGAGAGTGAAGCCTTCCCACCAGCGCATCCACCCATATTTCTCCAGGACCCACACAGACCCATATATCCTGTCTAGTCGCATGTGAAGGATCTCTCCATCGGTGCAACCCCCTTTCGAGTAAACCACGGCGTGTGAGCTCGAAAGGACGAAGCCCCAAACACATTCTGGACCCCCATCAACCATGCAGCATCCTCCATGCTTGTTGTTCGCCTGCCCCATTGCTGATCCACATACGAAAACCATTTGGTGTACTCGTGTCCAGTTTTGCCTCAATCATGTTGAAGTCCAAGCACCACCCACTCGTCCACCTGATCCGGTAATGCCCCCTGCAACGTGCACCAGAACGTCCCACGCTGCCCCTCATTTGGTGCATAACAGTAATTGAATTAAAACAGCGAAAATGTACAAAGACAATAAACTGTATGCTAACTATACTTTGCCTCCACGATACCTTGGAATATCCATAGGATATTCATTATACCCTAAAAGTCTTGGACATTGAAGCTCCAACTCACAGATATCGATTTTGTCATGCTTCAGACCTTTACCGGTCTTCCAATGCCGGGATACTGCGCATGCCGTTCCACGAGCCCAGCCAACATACAGCACAAAACCAGATGAAACTCCAAGAAAGCCAAACCCCTTGTATAAATCTGAGCAACCACATTTGGTGCATAAACATTAAGTATCCGACACGCGTGCGCTGCAACTGTAAGACTAGGAACTGTGCTTTGCCACGGATGATGATCCCTGTCTCTATATCAGCCCTGCCCACCTACTACTTACACAAAGCAGGGTTCCTCCTGTCCTCCCAACCGCGGGGTTCCACATCCGCGTGTATCCTGGAAGAATCCAGCATCCTTTGCCCACCATTGCAGCAGATATGTGGTGCTCCTGGAATGCCGCTATATCTACTTTCGTTGACTAACTACCCATCTCTGCCATGCATAGCCCAAGACGCGCGCGCCTGCTTTGGCCATATGTGTTCCGAATTGGCAAGTCCCCGAACATTCCATGTCATCACGTGGAGATCCGTCATGAGAGCTATGGAGAAGCTGAGTCAGGAATCTGACCCGTGTCCTCGACCCATTCCAGCGACTTTGGATCTTCAAAAGCCTGTCCACTTCCAGTTCAGCAACCATGAAGTCCTGCTCCGATGGTTTGCCCTTTGGTCTGATACGCAATGCGCTCGATTGCGCTTGCAAGGCACTCTCCAAAAAAGACATCAATTGAGGCGTCAAGGGACGATTGCCACACACAGGTGCTAGCAAAGGACCTGAATTGCCATCAGGCAGCTTCATCACCAACAACTCCTTGTCCTCCCACCCTAAACGCCACCTCCACAAGTATAGCCTGCATGGTTTTGAAGGCCATGTGGGACCCATGGTTGCTTCTCTTTGTTGTGTGGCCTCCTCCTCTTCCAGATTGTCTCTGCGATCCCGTTCCTCCGGTGTGAGGTGGTTCAGAAGGACGTGGACTTGGCCCGAATTGGCTTCCGTCCGTGTTAGACTTCCACCCACCATTTCTCTCAGCACTTTTGAAGGGGTGCCCAATCGGCCGCCCTCCTCCATTGACTCTGCATGCTGCCCTTATCTCCTAGAGGCACTGCCAGGGTGGCCTTCCTAGTCCGCTGGGCCCATGTGCCTAATTTAGTCTTCACCCCTTTCACGGGTATCCCTCAACTTTTTTCTTCCTCGGTCTACTCCGACTCCTTTGTCGAGGTTTCGGCGTCGCTGCCCTCTCGTCTCCTTGCGCCTTCTCCACCTCATCCTTCTCCTCTTCATGTTGAAGGGCGCCAAAGCGGCCACCCACCGCAATCTGCACCGGGCATGCAGGTATCTCTTGATTAACTGCGCGTGCCTTCAACTTTCATTGGACTGGGGTCCAGTCTCCACCCTCTTCACCATTCTTCTCAGGTACGTTCTCCTTCCCCCACGCCTATCTCTTCTTCTTCGCTGCGAGAACAGGGCATGAGGCAATAACGTGACCATTAACCTTGCAGAATCTGCAAGCGAGCCGTCCTCCACGCAGTGTCACTTTGATGTCTGCGCCACATATCCGCACTTCCTTCGGTACATCCTCCACCTTCGTACCCCGCAACCTCAATCGGACCGGGCCCTTCACCCCAGGCACCGTCTCCACAAAGCCATACTCCTGCGTGCCAAAAGCCTGAGCTAGGCAACGCATCAGCGGGGCAGATCTGCAACAGAAGGTGGGGATATCCCACAGCTCCACCTCAGATCCTCTTCTCTTGCAAGGTAAGCTTCCTTCTCTTGCGGGCAGCACTTCAGGATCCATTTAAGGATCCGAGCCCAGTACGGTTCCACGCGTAATGATCTCTATGCCATGAAAGCGTCCATGCATGAAGCGTCACTGAGTTCTCCTTCAAAACAACCGCGCCCCAAGTTCCACATGGCCACCACCAAACATTGCAGGCCAGGGTCTCCCAGGGACGCGTTGATCCAGTCCTTGATCTTCGAGGTAGGGGGGATTTTACCTCCGAAGATAATGGTGAACACGGTACCACGGGACACCATCTGTTGGCGTTCTTCCTCCACTGCAGATATCTCCTCCTAGGTCAGGTCCAAGATCATACGATGGCCATCCTCCAATTCTTCCATGTGGGACACCTTTGCTTTGTCTACCTCATCCACCTTTGTCACCCCCAGCACCAGCACTCTCACCTTCAACGAGTCAGGTAAGGCGTCTCTTCCCTTCTATACACTTCTCGGAGAAACACCTTCCACGAGCTCCGCTGGTTTATCCCTTAAGGACACTACCATTTCCACCTCCGCAGGTCCCCTGTGCCCCGGGTTCATCCTACGCTCTCCCCTAGAACTTCCTCCCTTCTCTATTGCTGGACCCTATACTTGGTTTTCCCGGGGTGACTGCTCCCCCTGTTTGTTTGCACCACCGCCACTCACCCCCTTTAATGGCTCCTCCCGAGACTTGTCCATCACCCTCAGACCCTGCACATCCTGCTCAAGTCTCTCCTTCTCACTTGGAGCCACCCTCTCTTCCTCCACACCATCCCATGCACTTCGCACCTCTCAGTCACTCACAACCTCACTCATTCCAGCCACCTTCAAGCTCACCAAGACACTCTCCCCATCCGCTCGCAAGCATACACGGACCCATTTCGAACTTGCCTTCGAACTGCTACCCGCCACTTCAGCCGCACCAAGATCGACTGTGGCCTCACCTGGTCCTGACAGAGGTTGACCACTCGTCGCCACAAACTCCTTGAGCATCTGTCCAAGCTCCACACAACTTGCACCACCGTCAACTACCACACGCCTTGGAGAACCAACCGACACGCGTGTTGAGGCTTCATCCATTTCCTTGAGTAGCTCCTCCCATGCTGTATCATCAGCAACCATTCCTTGCGCTTGCCCTCTCGCCTTCCACTCCCGCTCCGCGTCCTCCGAATCTTCTGTGAAGCTCCACACCACCCTGGATGGCAGAGGGGGGTCCCCTTCTCCCATCCATAATAACTCAAAGTCTCCCTCAGTCCAGTCCCTCAAAACGAAGTTAGACTGCTTCTAGCCAAACCTCTCCTTGCACAGCTCCTCTAGCACCTCCTGCATATTCTCGTCCTTGCCTTCCGGATCGTCAACAGCTTCCATCCTCCCAACTCGCCCTGCATGAGAATTCTTGATCTGCTCCGCTCATCCATCCACATCAGCCAAACGGTCTGCTCCTGTGAGCTAGTGTCACCCTTCCCCCATAGAACTTTCTGAAACCTCTTCCTCCAGAGCCCGCATGCTTCCTTCCAGCTCTAATGGGGGGGACTGTAACACCGGCCTTACTTCCACCCTCTCCAAGTCAGCCCCCTCCTCCAGAGCGTCATTGCCAACCACTCCTTTGGCTCGCTTAGCTAACACGACCGCATAATTAGACAACAAATCCGCATGTTGATTCTGCTCCCTTGGCACGTGACTAATATCCACCTCCTGGAACGCGTCTAGCATCACACACACCCGCTCATGTAAGCACCTGTAGTCCCTTCGTCCTCACGTTCACCTCTCCCTTAACCTGTTGCATCATCAGCTTAGGATCAACCCTCACCTTAAGCCGCTTCACGCCTTCCTCACGAGCCATCAGCAATCCAATCGTCAACGCCCAATACTCCGCCTGGTTATTGGTGGCTCGCTTCAATCCCTGCACCATCTCCTTAACCACTTCTCCTCCCTCTCGACACAAAGTGGCACCTGCACCCGCAGCGCCCTTCGGGTTCTCCTTGACCGCTCCATCTGTATGCAGCACATACCATTCTCCCATGGCTCCTCCTCGACAGCTCCTCTCTGCTTCTTCCATTGCACCCTCCAAATTCCTCGGACGGACCACCTCGAGATCGCCAGAGACCTCGCAATTCTCTGCAGGCCCCGCTAATCGCAGCCTGCGCGTTGAGAACACAAAACCTTCCTTTTGCACATCGCTTCCTTGTTCCCCTGTCACCTCTCCCCTGCCTTGGCGCCCCAATCCTGTTCTAACTCTGTTCTCCTGTTCCAAAGCCCTAATCCTACTTCCCTACTCCAACTCTGTTCCCCTGTCTTGGCACCCTAATCTGCTGCCCTAATTCTAATACCCTAATTCCACTCCCTTGTGGCTTTGCCCTACGCTAGAGCCCTAATTTCTACTGAGGAACCCTAACTACCCTAGCAAACCCTAATTACCCCTATTTGGGCAATCCGACAAATCCTTCTCTCGCCCCAAATCCTCCACAAATCCAAGTTGAGCCTTGCTACCCATCTACAATTCCCCCTACGGCCCACCAGGAACTACCTCCAATTTCAAAATCTGGAGATCCCCAACCCTGCACAAACCCTAAATCGCGCCCAGCGCTGACCTCACAACAATCTGCTAGCAAGATCCACGAATCGTGCATGTAATCACCACGGTACCCTTCCTTGGATGATGCTAGTCCTACCCATCTACACAAATCCTCTAAAATCCTCTACTGTGCTACCCACCAACCCATCTTCACCAAAACACTAAAAAACATCTAGAAAATGCATGGCGCCTGGAGGGCGCCACACAACACACATCCTAGAAGAGTCCTACATACTCCAAATGCCCAAATCCAAGAACTCGCAAAAAACGCTCCTCGCTCGCACTACAATCGTCGCTGTTGTTTTATGCTTGCTATCTTTATGGCTTTTCTAGGTAGTCCACGTGTTGATATCTGATTTGCTTTATGTGTGAACACCTTGGTTTTCGGTAGATTTGACAAGAATCATTGGGTAGGGTTTAGGGGTAGGAGTAAGGGTGAGTTATAGGCTCATATTGTTTATATTTAAGGGGCTGAAATTTTGTGCTAGCCCACTTACACATGTAGGAAAGGGGGGAGGGGCTCCATCACATAAAAAGGTAAAGTATGTAGGAGTGAGAGTTCTTGGGTTCAGGACTGAGTTTGTTACTCCTCTTCGGTGCAAGTTTTAACTTGTGTCGTTAAGTACAACCCTCTTTTGTGCCGCCTTAACTTCCAAATGATAAGGGTACATCCCACCTTCATAGTTGCTCACCCTTAACATTGGCGAATCCATGCCTTAGAAGGTCTTGGCGGAATGCACGTTCCAAGAGGCAGAGGATGAGGCTTGTCTCCAGCCTCCTCCTCCATGTCAAGCTAGGTGTAGCACTCATGGCCAAGCAAACATCCATGTCCTTGTCCAACTGTGGGCGGGATCTTGTTTGACAAGTTCACATTACCCAGTTCCTGAGGGTTCACTAAGGGTTCTAGAGTTGGCATTTAGGAGCCACATTTGTGGCACTTGGTGCAACTCTTGAATCTAAGTGCTATGGCATGATAGCCCACATCATGGAAGGCAGTGTCACATGGAGATGTGACACTGGGCTAAACGTCACACGATGCGACGCCTGAGGCACACCCTTTGGGGTCGTGTCATGGGTTTGTCACTAAGGGGTTGGATACTTTAGTAAACAGCATGCTTGTGCTCGCACTAGGGTGCTAAACCTTAGACATCCGCTCAAGGGAGGTTAGGTCTTGTAACTAGGTGTGCTTTGGCACACCTGGCTAGGGGTGTTCTCCTTAGCATCTAAGGGTTGAACAACCTAAGCTCATTAGCAGAAGACCTATCATAAGACACTCGCAAGGTCATGTAGTTAGGGTTATCCAAACCTAGTCTTAGGGAGTTTGCTTAGCATAACATTCGTGTCCACCTACAACGCACACTCATGTCCTTACTAACTACTAGCCCTAGCTCTAGGGTATGACTTGGCCACTCAAACCCTTAGGTAGTTGTGGTTTAGGGTACCCCTTATCGCCCTAAAGGGGTTGTACTCCCGGATGAGGATGATTCCTCAAGGGGCAAGTGACAATGCCTTAGCTTTGCACGGGGGCATGTGTGAGACACATCTCCTTTGTGGGGTTAGGGCATGAGCATGTTTAGGTTTATTGGGATAGGATCCTAAAGTCTACTCGGATATCCTCTAGGGTTCGGGGGATGGTCATTCTAGGGACTTAGGGTAGGACTCTAAGTCTTCTGCTTAACTAGACATCTGAGTCAGATACTTAGGGTCATCTTGGAAGACTTAGCATTTCTCACACAGGGAATTGACACTAAAAGGCCACTTGGCAGCCATGTGTTAGCCCTTCGGGTTAAAACTTTGACAAATGGAAGCCTATGCACCAAAAGGAGGGGAGCTCCAATCCACTTGTACAAAACCCTCGTGGCGTTCGAGTAAAGGCCTCCCTTTACATCCTGAAGTAACGGCTGGACCCATGGCTCAGAACCTTGGGATTGGGTGTTGGCAACAATGTCCAAGCAACCATTGAGACCACCCAAAGGCACCCCACATCTATCCCCGACCATTTTTAGTGACCATGAAGGGATAATTGTCATACACGGATGGAGTTCACTATAGCAAGCTGAGTTATTGCTCAAAGAAGACATCAAAGCGCTGGGATTAACTCGTTTAAACAATTGGAGATTAGTGAATACCAAGTGGCCAGGAGGATGCATCATGCCAGTCAAGAGAGGCCAATAAAGGGTAAAAAAGTACCCAAATGCCACAATCGGCCCAGCCTTGCCAGTCCGAGTCCACGACATAGATACCATATGGCCAACCTCATGAGAAGCGGAGGACCTGGCACAACACCATCAAAGTTGGTCCCAAGCCACAGACGATGAAGAAATGTATGAAGAACCCCTAACACGTTCTAATGAAATTTTAGGTGTAAAAACATGTGGGAATGAGCAACACCTGAACGAGCGAGACCACCCGACAACGACCTATGAAGTAGAGTGGGAGGGATGGCTAGATGAAGGAGGCGAACCACTTGCTCTTGACATAGGTGAAAGTGATGGCTACATAAGCCCCCACACCACACAACTGAATTCAACCACTACCTCGGAGGAAGGAGACCTGCGAAGAAGGACATAGGAAGCTTGTGCTTTGCTACAACCATTCTTTTTGCCACCATTCTTGCTACCTTGGAATAAAGAAACCCTAACAAATCAAATCCCTAACCCTATAAATAAAATATATATTAACCTTAGAATGAATATAATATTGTAAATAATATTTAGTGAATGTATGATATATAAATATTTGATAAATGTGTGCAAATATGTGTAAAAAATGTATAATTGTAAATGTATAAATTTAACAAATGCAAATTAATTTCATATTAAATAATTGTATAAATTAAATTTTAATAGATATAAATAATTGGAAAAGAGTTAATTGCATAAATGTACAAATGTATAAATGTATAAACTTAAATCAAAAAAGGATTTAGAAAAAGGACACACACATAGGTCATGTAAGACTGTGAGATAAACACATATTGAAAAATACATTTGCACACAAAGTAACACATAAACATAGGTATGAGTAATAATTATTAGCTTTGATTATTAATTGGTAAGAAATCTATTGCACTTGCAATTGATTGAGGGCCATTCTAGAAATGCTTGAAATAGAGCATTTTTATACCATTGAAGTCCTTACTCAACAAATGATTGAACCCACAATGCATAGTTTAACACGAACAATGTTCAATTTGAAAAACATTGAAAAATTATTCAATATGTATATAGCATAAAAGTATAGAGTATAGAATATATATGTCATATGTATATATACATATGATGTATTTTAACACATCCTAGAAACTTGCATTTCATGTTGGTTATTGAATTTTAAAGACAATTAAATTAATGGTACTAAATATTTATAAATTGTCATAAAAATATGTGGTGGAAGTGGGAGCATTATGGTTTAACGATATAATACTTTCAAATTGAAAAGTAATATTTTGAATTTTTAAAAGATATTAATTTAAATAATGAAAATTAGCTAGTTAAATAATGAAAATTAACACTCAATTGGACCAAGCACGGAGAAAAAGAACCAAGTATGGGTATGCTTGTGCAAAAGCTAAGTTAGAAGAGTGGTCTAGGGCACACCACCACATTCTCACCACAAAAGACTCTAGACCCACCAAGAGGATGGCATTGCCCTTCAGTTAAAAGCCTAACAAAGGTAATACTAAACTAATGATATAGTCTTCTTAACACACACGGGCCTAGTACACATGAATGTGATTCAAGTTCATACTTGGAATTGTTTCTTAAAGATGCATTATAAAAGTAATATCATGACATAAAAACTAAATATATTAATGTTTAAAATATGAAAGCTTGGACATGGATGGTGAAGAAATATATATATATATACACACACATACACATTTTAAAGTATATTATGCTTTAATTGAATGGTTTAAGTTTTATTCAACACACATATGTGTGTACATGTGTTTATTGTAAGTAGTGTTAGTTCATAATGAGTTTATCCACATATGATATATTTAACACACATGAAAATGGTGAAACATAACATAGGTTAGTTTTATATGTTTAAATACTTGATATGTATACATGTAGTAGAGGTAGTAAAGTAGAATTTAAAAAATAATAATCATATAAGATTGAATAACAATTTAATTTTAAGGTATCATTTAAATTAGGATTGCAACATAAAGTTTTAAACGAGCTTGTTTATCCATAAATAAAAATAATAACTTGAATAATTTAATGGTGTCTAGTTAATGTGTGTGTATGTAAAATAAAATTGAGCACTATTTTATTTGAATTAATGTAGCTTCACACTTAAATTATATAAAAGGGCACAATCTAGTACATAGGTTTAGTGTGTGAGGTGTTGCTATTGGATCACACCAGCTTGGGGTACTATATAAGGAGGGCACCTTACCTAGGGTTCATATATAGGCTAGGATTCATGCAAAGGTCAAAAGGGAAAGGTTTTTGCAGCAATGATGCAGAGCCAACAAAAATCTTTAGTGTAGACAAGCACGAGTAGAGATCAAGGAAGTAATGTGAGTTAAATATAGTTTTGAGGGATTGATGAGAAGTTGGAAACTCTAGTGAAGAATCTTGTTAGGGATCTCAAGTAGGTTGTTACAGGTATACAAGTTGTTTGCAACTTGTTTAGGGACATAATAGTTTCAAGCGCCCAACCAAAGAACTTAATGATAACTTGTTGTCTAGTGAGATCACTGATCTTGCTATGAAAAGGGATTTAATTTTCTTAATAACAACAAGACTAACGTGCCGATGCGCTAACACATGCAGTTTATCTGTATGAGGCTCTTGAGTATGAGAAAGAGGACATCATGTACAATGACAATAATTAAGCTGTGTACTATTACCACCTTTTGAAGCTAAAACATGACATTCCATACAAAGCTAATAGGTTTACTTACGAGTTTAAACCTGGCTTTTGGAAGCCTATTGAGATCATCTTCCATGATAAGGGCACTAGGGAAGAGGTGCTCATGCTGTGGAAAGAAGAAATTGGCATGGTGGCACGCTCAAGGGAACCCTTCTATTGCCTAAAGGCCCCTAAGAATAGTAGCACTTTACTATAGCATTTACTATTTTTTCATAATCTTATTTTAATATAATATTATACATGTTCCTTTAGCAATTTCGTGTTTCTCTTTTCTATTATATCAATAGATTGAAGTAACAAAGTTTAAGAAATAAATTTTCAAAGATCCAATGGCACTTAATGCAATTCTTTGGTACCCTAACCCTTGTGTACACAACTAATATGGAAGGTCTTTGAGTGTGTTTACATGTAATGTGTGGACGGCTAGGGTTTCATGTAATGTAAGCTTCTTCGAGTACTAGGGAATCTCCAGAACCGTCAACCACTACCATTGAACATTAGCAATGTGAATTGAGCACCTACCCTAGTACCACACCCAGACGATTAAGAAATCAGCTACGACGATTTAGTAGTGACAAAATATATGTTCATGCTTCCCCACATGTCATGAAGGAACTTCCATGGAGCCATGGCCATTGATTCAAAAGCTGTTTTCTTTTATACATGAAGGGCTATTTGATTGACTAGATTGGCACTTCCCCTTTGACAAAAGTAGGGAGTGATACCCTCAAATGTGGAAGATTTGAGCTTTGAGCACTCCTTAAAAAAGCATCCCATTGTTCATATGTTATTTCTCTCTTCAATTTGATCTTTATTGTTTGGTATCTCAACGATGGGTTGATTTGACCTCTCAAACAGATGATTAATACCGTTGAGATCTACCACACGTAATAAATAATATGTTTTTAATGTTATGCTTACTTTTACATATTCAATCTTAAAAGATACATACAGAGTGTATCTTTCTATTTTTAAAGCATATGTTACATGTTTAATTTTAAATAATATATATTAAAAAATCACACAGATGATTTGAAATAGAATTTATGAATTATAAAATTAGATATTTTAGCTTTAATTTAAAATCAACATCTGGTTTTTGATGTTTTTCCCGCTTGTGATTTAGATATTAAAATTAAATCATATCAAAATTTAACTATAATATTGTTAGTGTCGCAATAAATTTAGAGCAATTTTTTTTTTTGTAATGTATAATAGCTTCTGCCATGACAAATCTCTAGTCATTTTCTACTCTTACTTTTTCTTAAAATCTTTTTATAAAGACAAAATATTCTATTTATAAGCCGCCAAGCCGTAAAATATGAACATTCTTTAAGAATATGCAGATTTCTTTTTTAAACCTTTGTAAAAAGATTATGCTAAAGCTGTGCAAAGAGACTTTCTTATTAACAAATATTTTAACATATCTTATGAATTAAGCCCAAATCTATTTCAATATAAATTGCATAAAAGTATGATCAAATTTATTTCTACTGTATTTTTGGGTTGAGATTTTGCTCTTGGTATTGGGCATATTAAATAAGTCTAACCCATATGTACTATCTACTCAGTCCTATGTTAAACAATAATAAGAATTTTACATCTAGCATGTGTATATTAGTATTCATACATGCATTATGTGCAGGATATGTAAGTTATAAGAATGAACATATATATACAAAGAGTGGTAGTGATCTCAAATGTTTTTATAGTTTAATATTTTTGCAAATCACCTTTTCACATTTCAAGATACCTAAAACTTGTAGAATAATAACACTCTTTATTAAAAAAAAATAAAAATAAAGTGATCACAATGCATATGTTTAATTAAAGAAAAAAAAAGGCGACCTCAAAGGGTACGATTGCTTCCTTCTTGATACTCTACGAGGAGCAGGGTCTATGAAGGGATTGGTTGAACCAAGGTCTGGTTCAACAGGATGTGCATGGTCTAGATTTTCGAGATCATCTAGTGCAATAGGATGTGAAGGCTCCATAACTGGATTCAATTCAGGTTCTTCCACTGTAGCAGGTTGTGCAGGCTGCATATATGGATTTACATCATGCTCGTCCATTGCTGCATGCTGTGCAGGTTCTGCATTGGGATCAATTCGAGAGTGAAACCTGCAGTAGAACGAGCAATAAGATGGATTTTGTTTTGTCATTGCCATCCTCTTCATATTGAATCCATGGTTGCAAAAGGAACACGAATGCCCACCGTCACTTGCTGTTATCCCTTGGAGAAAGAAGTCTGCAGAAGGAAAGCACCTAACAATCTCTTCCCCATTGATCGAGTAGACACAAAGACCATCTATGTTGACATCTTTTCTGTCCTCGATCGCCTCTTTTAGGAGAGAAGGAATATGTGATGCCGACCGAAGCTGCAACACATTTGCATGACCCTCGTGGTGCTCCTTCATACATACCTGACATCCATAGCTTAAACAGTCGATGCAGAAAAACTTGATCCGTGACTTGGAATACCCCTTTCCTCTATGGGTTTGACACTCCCGGAAGAAGGCCTCATGTAGCTGAAGCAGCTCAATAAGCCAACGCGGATCTTCCATGAAGAATTATGATTTCCTAATGCCCTATGTGTACAATTATATGACAAGGGTCTGGTTGTCCACGCAGTACCACGTGCTGTTCCACGCGCTACCACGAGCACGTGTTGATCCACGCACTACCACGAGCACGTGTTGAACACGCACTACCGAGCACGTGTTATTCCATGCACTACCACAAGTACGTGTTTTCCACGCACGGATGTATGTTCTTTAGAGTTATGTATGTTTTTGACTGTATATGTGACATAATAATAAAGCTGATTAAATTACCAAATCATGTTATTGTATATTATTTTGTAATATAAAAGACTTGTAAGATCCACGTGTACGGCTGCATGTGCACATACTATATTAGCGTAGTGGATTTTGATAGCCATCGGATTGGATTCAATCTGGACCACTCGCTCTTGTATATAAGTTAGGGTTTCTAACTAATGGATATACACATTTCTATATTCCGAGCTCTCACATTGGTGAGGTGAGGGCACCTCTAATTGTCCCTACGGAGTGCTCGGATTTGTGTCTTTTCTCTGTCTTCTTAGGTCTAGCTTTTCCATTGTCTAGATCTATTCCTTCTTGTGATTTTGTCTCTTCTTCATCCATGAATCCACAACAGACAAATCCCTTGTTGTGGAGCAGTTACTCATGCAGTTGTTGGATGCCATGCGTGTGCAATTGAACAATCATTCTCAGTTGATGGCAGCATTCACAGGCCAGGGTACTCCTCCTACGCATGTTGCAAACCCCGTGTCCGACCGGATTTCTTTCGCGGAAATCCTGGAAATGATGTGTACCATTGGTTTGACCACTTCACTGTGGTTGCCACATATCATTCGTGAGACGGTGCTCAGTGTTTGCACGAGTTTTTTACTTGTCTTCAAGGGACGGCGTTGCAGTGGTACAATGGTCTGGACGTTGCAACTCGTGGCGATTGGAATATTCTTCCAGAGATCTTCAAACGTGCATTTGGGCATGCGGACGACTGTGATGATGCTTTTTCAGCAGTTGCATCGTATTCGTCAGGAGCCGTCTGAGTCGGTGATGCAGTTTGGTGTTCGCTTTCGAAGCCTTTTGCTGCGTGCAGAACCTAACATGTCGGAACGCATCAAGTTAGGTATGTTGTGGCCAGCACTTCGTCAAGACCTTGTGGGGCTTGTGCATGCACTAGCTCCAGTGACTCTTGACGATGCTTTGAGGCTGGCACAACGATATGAGTCGTCACCTCTCCCACTTGTGCCTTCACGTGCTCTTGTTCCACTCCATGTTGGGGATGGACCTGCTCCGATGGAGGTTGAGGCTGTTGCCGCTCGTGTACCAGCACAAGGTGGGGCCCGTGGACGAGGACGTGGACGTGCAGTTCGTTGTTGGGCATGTGATGAGGTTGGACACACGTATCGGCGCTGTCAACGGTTTCCCGATTGGCGTCCCCCATTTCCAGGATGGAGGCCATGGCGGCAACAACGTCCGGTTGGTGCTGCTGCAGTGGAAGGTTGTGATGCGGTGGATCTTCCGGGAAACGACGAATCGCACGAGTAGAGGAGGGTCCTCGTGCGAATAAATTAGTGACCCCTCCATCTTTCTTTCGGGAGTATCATCAAGGGGTTCACTCGGCACCAAATCATCCGGTTTTCACTTTTCAAGCTCGTTTCAATCGCACACCTCATCCTGTTTTCCTTTCAGTGTTGGTGGATACAGGTTCAAGTTTGTCCTCTGTTTCTCAATCTGTTGCTACACGTTGCAGCCTTCATTTGCGTCGTGCGGTAGAACCAGTCTTCATTCTGTACGGCAACGGACATACTCATGCTTGTTCGCGGGATGAAGTGGACATTGTTGTTCGTGTGGATGATTGTGAGCTCGAGCTTCAATCTTTGCGGGTGGTGCCGAGTCAAGCTTTTCACCTTATTCTTGGTATGGATTGGTTAACTCGCAATCATGCCAAGTGTGACTTTGAAAAGTCTCCCCCTTGTTTGACTCTCCCTCGTCTTTCTTCCATTCCTCTTACTTCTATTCCACTTCGTCCATCTGCTTCCACCTCTGCTTCCATCACTTTTGTCTCACCCTTTTCCAACCATTTTCCCTTCATGCTCTTCCTTTTCTTCTTTGGATCCATCAGATGATCGTCGTGCTGTAGTTGTTGATCAACTCAAGAAGGAGTATGCTGATCTTTTCAACTTCGACTTGTCATCTGGGGCCAAGATTGCGACACGCCACCCTATTCCAACTGGAGAAGCTAGGCCAATCAAGGTACCTGTTCGGCGTCGATCACCAAAGGAGCTCAAGATCTTACGAGCGAATGTCAAAGAGATGTTGGAGAAGGGTGTTATCCGGAAGTCTCGAAGTCCTTGGGCGTGCGAACCTCACCTTGTGACGAAGCCTGATGGGAGCGTTCGATTCTGCATTGATTATCGCCCGTTAAATGAGGTAACCGTCTCAGATGTGTACCCACTTCCTCATACTGCAGACCTTTTGGATCGACTGGGGCGGAGCCGTTGGTTCACCAAGTTAGATCTCGCATCTGGATATTGGCAAGTTCCGATGGCTGACATGGACATTCCCAAGACTGCTTTTCGACACCATTTGGCCTGTACGAGTTCCTGGTGATGCCTTTCGGTTTGAGCAATGCTCCAGCAACTTTCCAGCGTATGATGGATGAGGTTCTTTGCGACATGCCGGAGGTGACTGCTGATTTCATCGATGATGTTTTGATCCATTCATGGAACGTGGGAGGAGCATGTCGGTGATGTACGTAAGGTTTTGGATCGACTGCGGGAAGTTGGTTTGAAGTTGAAGCCATCTAAGTGTGTATTTGGATCAAAGGACACCACTTATCTGGGTTATCGCATTTCACGTGAAGGTTTGCAAGTCGATCCTGACAAACTAGTTGCAGTTTTGAAGTTCCCTACGCCGAAGTGTGTGAATGATGTGCAACGCTTTCTTGGCAAGGTACAATATCTGGGTCGTTTTCTGGATCATCTTTCAGATCGTACTGCACCGTTGCGCGCGTTGTTGAAATCGTCAATGACTTCTTTTGTTTGGTCTAAGGATTGCAAGCAGGCATTTGCAGATCTCAAAGAGTTGTTGACGACTCCTCCAGTTTTGGCGTACCCGGATTACACTCGTCCTTTCATCTTGCGTGTAGATGCTTCTGACATCGGCCTCGGGGTGTATTGATGCAGGAGAGTACAAGTGTTCCTGGCCAACGACATCCCATTGCATACATCAGCCGTACATTGCAGCCAGCAGAGGTGAATTACTCCACAACTGAAAAGGAGTGTCTAGCAGCAGTTTGGGGTTTTGAGAAGCTCCATGCCTACTTGCATGGTTCGCGGACGTTGTTGGAAGGTGATCATGCAGCAGTCACTTCGTTGTTGAAGCGAAAGAATTTGATTGGGCGTACTGCTCGGTGGGCCTTGAAACTTCAAATTTACGACTTTGAAGTTGTTCATCGTCCAGGGAGTTCCATGGCTGATGCTGATGCTCTTTCTCGGGCTCCTCTTCCACCTTCTCTCTCTTCTGTTGCCCCAGAGGAACCAGTTGTTCCAGCTTCAGTGGACTTTTTGGATGAAGATTCCGTACCATCAGCAGTTGCTGTGCTTGACGTTCAGTGTCCGCAGAATGCAGAGTTAGATTTGCCGTCTTTGGATGAGGTTCGGGAAGCTCAAAAGGTTGAGCCGTGGATTCGAAGGCTTCGTGATGGGTTTGAGAATCCTGCATCACTTGCTGATGACTTGCCTTTCAGGCATTTACATTCACAGTATCGCCTTCAGGATGACCTTCTTTATTTTGTGGGGACTGATCCAGATGATCCTTTGCGGTTGGTGGTGCCTTCAATCTTCATTCCACGCTTCCTCCATGCTTACCATGACTCTCCTATTCTTGGCGGGCACATGGGACATCGTCGGGTGATGGAGAAGCTGCGCAGATCTTTCTATTGGCCGGAGTTGCGAGGAGATGTGATTCGGTATGTGCGTAGTTGTGTGTGGTGCCAAGCTCGCAATACTCCCCCATGTGCTTCGGAAGGACGGTTGGAGTCAATTGCAGTTTCTCGTCCGTTTGAATTGGTGGCATTTGATTTGATGGGACCTTTTCCGCGGTCAACTGCTGGTAACGAGTACGTTATTATTGCTTCTGATTACCTAACTCGTTGGGTAGAAGTTGGTGCTCTTGCTAGTGCGACTGCTTCTGCTGTTGGTCAGTTTCTCCTGAATCGGGTCGTGTTTCAGCATTCTTGTCCGGAGCGAATTCTCTCGGATAATGGTCCCGCATTTATGGCTGAGGCATTTCATGTTTTGACATCTCGATTAGGGATACGCCACACTTTCACAAGTGCTTATCATCCTCAGACAGATGGTTTAGTGGAACGGCTTGTTAGAACCTTCAAGGGGATGATCGCAAAGTATGTGAACTTTCAACATTCAGATTGGGATGGTTATCTGCCGTCTCTCCGATATGCTTATGTCACTGGAGTTCAAAGTTCCATTGGTACTTCTCCATATAAGCTTTTGTATGGTCATGACCCGGTGTTGCCAACGGAGTTGGGTTTGCCGTCTCGGTTACCGCGAGCTGCTGATGCTAGGTCATGGGATCGGTATCTGACAGCATCCTTCCATTGGTTCGTGCGGAGTCAGCAGAACACTTGGGCCGCGTACAAGTAGGACAACAACAACGGTACAACTCGCATCATCGTCCTCCTGCGGAGTACAAGGTTGATGAACTGGTGTTGGTTCGTTTTCCCAAGCTTACGGTACGTGGTTTAGCTAAGAGTCTCCTTCCTCAATGGAAAGGACCGTATCGAGTGTTACGGCAAGTAGGACCACAGGTTTATGAGGTTCGGCACGACATTCAACCCGATCCTCCGGAGATTGTACATGTACAACGGTTGAAGCATTTTGTGCAACGGGAACAAGTTGTGCCGCCTACAGATCCACCAGTGCCTCCTCCTGATGTTCCTCCAGATCCGGGCCCGTCTACAAGAGAACCCTAACCAACTTACACCCTTCCGAGAGGAGGGGATGATGTAAGATCCACGTGTACGGCTGCATGTGCACATACTATTATTAGCGTAGTGGATTTTGATAGCCGTCGGATTGGATTCAATCTGGACCACTCGCTCTTGTATATAAGTTAGGGTTTCTGAACTAATGGATATACACATTTCTATATTCCGAGCTCTCACAGACTTAAATATAAAAATGTTTAAAATGGATATACCATTGAAAATTAAAATTTAAGATATGTTTTAAAGTTGAGAGTGGTAATTTTAACTATATTAAAAATATGATAATATTTAGTGACATTAAAACTTCAAAGTGTGATAAGAAACTTTAAAAGTGTGATAAATTATATATATTATTATGACACTCACAAATTTTTATTTGTTATAAATAAAGAAAGGCATATCAAGAAAGAAATGATTATGTACATTATGTGATCTAAAAAATATAAAGAATGAAGTACATGTTTAAATTATCCAACTTATATAACCAACAATAAATATTTGTAGGCTTAATTAATTTAACATTGTCATTGAGAAGTTTCTTGATTTATTTTACTTAAAATGTTTAAAAATTAAAACGAAGTTATAACAAGAGCAAAAACATTTGCATGTCAACATTTAAATTATTCTTTTTTAAGTATAAATTTCCTTAAGATTATCTATAGCATGCCTAGAATTTAAAAGGCACTCCCTTTTTTTATTTAGAAAGATTTATTTTGGATCTACCTTTCACTTTAAAATTTAAAAAAGAGAACTAAGTTTCAAATGCAAGGTTTAAATTTGATAAAGCTTTCGAGTACAATCAAAACTCAAATGCTACCTATGTTGCTCTTCTTGCCAATAATTAAAAATTAGTTGATAATCTGCATGCAATGTGTCAGGAGCTAAAAGTGAAAGGAACATTAACATGTCCAAAGTTTTTAACTTTAGACATGCTCTTTCTCCATCTTTAATGTTGTTTTACCTCTTGAAGCCGCGTTCACATTCTACAATGCTAGAGTTATATAGCTCAAAAAACAAGAATATTAATAAGAATGTACCTATTATTGTTGCAAATGCTCCATAAAGTAGTTATACTTTTTCGTCCAAAATCACTAATAAGTCTCATAGAAAAAGTGGACATATGAGTTGCAAACTCTTCAGCATTGTAGAACTTCCCTCCAAACTATGCCAAGAGAAGAGTTGCTTGAGAGGTAGCCTCACAAGCAACTTTAGCCATGTTTTCAGCATAAAGTGTGGTGTTGAAAAGCTTTGAAGCTTGTAATACTAAGGAGGTCTCCTGTAGGAACCTGTCATCTAACATTGAATTACCTTTTCAATAGCCCTGCCCAATTGCCAAACAACCATCCAGTGTGTTGACTGTCCAATCCAAATGGTAAAGATGAACAAATCCAACATCATCCTTATAACGAAGACCTCCTTTGTTCTTAACAACCATCTTCCAGAAAACTGTGAGATTTGGTGCTCCAACTCCAAATTCAGCTCCTAAAACTGGATCCTTAGAATGTTGATTGTCCTGTGACCATTGAGGAGATTGCTGAAAGCTCCAAGTTCCTACTTTGAAACCTCTTGTTTAACATACTCAATTCATTGAGTACATCCGTTAGAAAGTGAAAAAAGAACTGTACCTCAAATCTCTTAAACTCTCCAAAAGCTCTGCCTCATTAGTCATCTCCCACAAGCGTATAAGAGCTGGCATCACTTCAACAAAACGTAAGATCACCTTGCCTCGAGACAACCAGCGAACATTGTGAATCCAAAGTAAGCTGAGCTTCTTCAATTTCATAATCCCTTGAACTTTATGCAAAAGTTGTAGCCATTGAGAAGAGTGTCCAACCCAGCCACTGACACATTTTGCAAGTGCTTCAAGCTCCTTAAACATTGGAAAATAGTTTAAGGAATCATTCGCTACCAAAGCCTTTTTGAGCCACACAATGTATTGAGGGACAATCTACTTCAGTCGTACAACTAAGCCTGATCACCGACCTTGCATAGCGCTACATCCATCTGTAGCAACTCCTATCAACCTCTCCAATAGCAATCCAATCTCTTCCAAGAATGTAGTAACTGCTTCAAATAGAGTGCTTGCCAATCCGTCTTTGATGGAGATCATCTTTAGGTACCTTGTTACAGGCTCACCTGCTAGCAAGAACTTCACATAGATGATGAGATGGTGCTCTAGCCTATTATTTGTAGATTCATCAAAAAAAATGCTATAGAAAGGACTTGTGTTAAACATAGAAAATTCTACAGACTAAAATGTGGAAGTGGTCGCCATCGACAACCCGTAATAAGGGTCTATCGGAATAAGAAAGAATAGAAATAGAGTACAAATCAGACTTCAGAAGGTCGGGAATGGGTAAGGATTGCAAGGTATGTAGCAGGCAGTAGTACTGTGGATCCCGTCACAGTGTTGAGAAAATAATAGTATACATCAAAGCAGAAAGGCGAGCAAGAGATATTCGTATTGAGAGTGAAAGGAAACTTATATTATGTCCGCACATGGCACATAATACAAAATTACAATATACTTAAGATCCCGTCTTAGTCCAAGTCTGGTCTATTTATACTCTTGGTCCTGTACTAGCAGTTATAGTAACTACCTCTTAACCTTATCCATTTAGTTACTGTAACTCCTTCTTATCCTTATCCGGGTATGCCGTACTCCACTTCAAACATCATATTGCGGTAGTGACTCACAGGTATTATGAAATGACTCGTACTCCGATATTTCCATCTAACTCTCGTTTTTCCATAATATATATATATTTTTTTGCCATTATATTTTGCCCATGAAATAAACATAACTAGGAATCTTCTACATGTCTAACTACAATCCTAACATCCCCCAAGACTGGAAGTGTTGCATCGCCCTGATGCAACCTTATGATGTCCCCATTATCCCGTAGAAAGATGCGACCATGGTCTTGAGCTTATGGTCCTCCTCATGTAGTTTGCATACTTCTTCTGTGTCGTTTGTGGTTGTGGTGGTTGTTGGGTTGAAATCGCTTAGCTTGTCATGGATGTTGCGTACTTGTTCAGCTTGTGTGTGCACGGTGTCCATGAGTACCTTGTGTTGTTCGTACATACGACGCGCGATGTTCAACTGTTCTTGGAGTTGCTTGTCGATGGCGTTACAACGGTCATAGAGTTGTTGAGTGAGAGTCGCCTCTCCTCGTTGAACCGCTACTTGCTGTATGAGAGAATTGACAACACTCCAAAGATGTGAAAGCTGACCTTCGAGAGTAGGATCATTTGTCAGGTTTTGTGATGGTAATCTTGGTGAAGCGATTTGATCATGTGTGCGCTTAGAACCTCTGAGTGTGTCTCGCTCTTAACGATATGATGCGTGATGCCCCATTTGTTGTGGTTGGGAGTGGGGTTCTTGCTCCTTCCCTTTATCATGAATGTTGTTCTTGGCTTGCTGTCCATGTGTGGGTGAGGGTGAATATGATTCTTGATGTGTTTGTTGAACAGCTGGATTTTGTATGTGCTCTGTTGTAGTTCATACCTATTGTGCTATGATGTGAGGAGTACCTGTGGTAGATAGAGGGTGAGTTGATGGAGGTGATGGTATTACGGTGTCTCCTGTATGGATGTTGTTTGATGGTGCTGAGTCTCCACACTCCATGTGTGTTGTGGAGGTTGATGCCGTGGGCTTATTACGCGTCCTTTGAAGGTCTCCTCATGGTAACGGTCTCCTCTGTAAGACTTGATCATCTTCTTCCTCGTCCTCCACAAATTGGTATGACACTGATTCCTGTGTTTGTGGTTCTTCTGGTTTCTTTGCTTGTGAGTGTGGTCGTTTCTTCGGCTTGGTTTGTAGTGGAGCATCCAAATCACGAGTGTCGAAAATGTTGTCTGGGTACTGTGAAGTGACACCTAACCAAAACTCCATCCTTGTCGTGATTACCGATGTACCTGTTGGTGCTAAATCTACATGCGTAATACAGAGTGTTGTCAGAATGTGATGAAGCATTGAAAATACGGTCGTCTCCTTATCCTTGCTTTTGGGATTGTGTAGAATTTGCTCTCACGTTGCAATCCCACTACGAGTAGCTCCCATGTCCCTATTCAGTTATATGATAGACGTACCTGATTTCCTTATTGAAACCTGTCGGAGTTTTTCGAAAAGCAAATGTAGTGGTGATCACCTTGATGTGGCTCTTATGGGGCTCCCGTAAGATAGATGTTGGTGTTGCATTGGTAGTCCTTTATTTTTGGAGAAACCTGTCGTAATTGTCGATGTAGGCTTGAATGTATGTGTGGACTTGCGGAATTGGGTCAAAAGAAGCCTGTGGATATGGGAATTCAAAGACATCCCTAATGAGCTTACTTGTGAAAGCAAATGCCCCCCATGTAGTTGTAAGGCCTTGAGTTGTGGTGCATAAGCCTTAATCGCTTGATTGACTAAGCACTCACCCTATTGGTCCAATCGTTTGTGAACAAATGTGTTGAAGTACTTTTCCAATGCATTCGTTGTATCCATTCTCGTATATTAGAAATGAGTGTTGGTGCTGGATGAGCAACGTGGTACAAGACTAGTGAGATTGGTACTACTGGTTCGGGCTGGGATGCAAGTTAAGTGCTGTAGCGGAAGTGCTTGTTGTGTTGGTGAATTCCTCCATCGATTCCATTAGTGAATGGCATATGAAAGAAGGAAATTGAGAAGGAACTGAAGACTAGGGAAGAAGAAAACAAAAAGGAAGTGGGAAACCTTAGTGTGTGTATTCAGTTGGGTGATGTTGCTGTTTTATGCTTGGTATCTTTATGGCTTTTCTGGGTAGTCCACGTATCGATATCTGATTTGCTTGATGTGTGAACACCTTAGTTTTCGATAGATTTGACAGAGAATATTCATCATTGGATATTGTGTTTCTCAGATTTCCCCATTTCTTGGACTTCAGATGTCCCTCGTGTAATGATCTTGTCGATGTTTCCAAAAGATTTTGCTTACGTCTACCTGCCATATCGGTACGTGTTTTTCCATGTTCTGTTCCGATTTCTTGTTGAGATCGTGTTCTGAGTTGTTGTTTAGTTCGTGTTTGCTCTTGTTGTGTAATTCGTATTCTGGGTTGTTGTCAAGATCGTCGTCTGCTTGTTGGATGTATATTTTCATATGCAATTTGCCTTTGTTGTAAGTAGGACTCGTGTTGTATCATCCATAAGAGTGACATATTGTTAGCTCGTATAAGGGTAATAATGTACGGTCCATACCATTTAGACTTGAACTTATGTTCGATGGATTGGAGATTTTCTCGATAATGCCATACCATTTCTCCAACTCAGAATATGGGTCATCATTGTACTCTTCAGAGTCGATCGTGCCATGTCTTAATATGTGTTTGAATTGCTTGTATGTTAAAGACTGCTTACTATCTTTTCTCATCAAGCTTTTTGAGTTGTAGCAATCGTTGTCAAACTTGTTCTGGTTCCCCAATATCATATTCGAGTGACATCTAATGATGGTATAATATATTCAATAGGCGTAATGGCTTCTAATCCGTATGTTAGTTGAAACAGTGTAAACTTTGTCGCCACTTTATAAATAATATGGTATGCCCATAATGCGGAAGCGAGTTTTTCGTCCCAGTTTTTGCAATTTGTGTTCACTATCTTTGTTAATACAGTTTTTAATATTTTGTTGGTAACTTATGCCTAACCATTGCCTTGTGGATAATACGCCGTGGAGATGTAATGTTTCACTAAGTACTCGTTACAAAGGACTTTGATGACGTTGTTGACAAAATGAGTTCCCTAGTGATAAGTTCCATAGGAGCACCAAATCGTACTACGATATTCTCATAGATAAACTTGGCGACGCGTGTTGTGCGGCAATCTCGTAGTGCAATAAATTCCGCCCATTTAGTAACGTAATCTGTGAGTACCAATATATATTGATTCCTCTTGCTGCTTTTAGGATTGATTGTCCTATAAAATCCATTCCCCTTCATAAATGGAGCTAATGATTCTGTTGGATGTAGTGGCTGAACTTAATGATGTGGAGCTGGTTTATTTTTTTACATTTCAAACATTTCTAGCAATATTCTATAGCATCTTTGAATAATGTGGGCCACCATAATCCAGACTGTAGAATTTTGTGTGCTGTTAATGTTCTTGCAAAGTGTCCACTATGTTCTCCTGAGTGAGCTTCTTGTAATACGAGCTGAACTTCCTCTATTGGTACGCATCTCCTTAAGACTTCATCCCTTCCCTTCTTGTATAATATGCCGCAATATGGCTTGGAACGTAAGACAAGTTGTTTGCGTTGTTGTGTTAATGCATATTTGTTTGGTGCTAGTCTGGTAGTTCGAAAGAGAAAGTGTTCAATATCCTGTAGATATCCTTGGTGGTAGTATCGTTTTGGTTGTTCTTGTTGTATTTGAAATAAACTCGCATCTGGTAGTTCATCATTCACACCCACATCATTTTCTTCATGCGTAATACGGCTTAAGAAATCTACTTGTTAGTGTAGTTTGCTTGATTTGTGAATGATCTGAAAGTCGACCTCTTGCAATAGTAAGAACCATCGTACTAATCTTTCTTCAAGCTTGGTCTTGCTTAATAAATGTATAAGAGCTTGATGATCGACAATGAATTTGACCTTATTTGCTAACAGATAATGTCAAAATTTCTTAGCTATATAACCATTCCGAGTGCTTCCTTTTCCGTAGTTGTGTAGTTCTCTTCTGCAAACCGTCGACTCGCATAATATAATGGACGAACTTTTCTGTCTTCTTGTGTTTGTGTTAATATGCATCCGATGGTATGACAATGCGTCCACTTATACATGAAATTCTTGTTTCCAATTTGGGCTAGCTAGTATGGGGGCGTTCATTAATGCTTGTTTCAATGTGTGAAAGCTCTATTTGCATTGCGGGTCCCATACGAATGGTTGTCCTTTCCTTAAGAGCATAGTTAATGGTTTCACTATTGCTGCATAATTTTTTATAAAACGCCTATGATATCCCATTTTACTAATTAGTCATCGTATTCTGCTTACATCTTTAGGAGGTTGCATCGTCTATATTACTTTGACTTTATCTTGGTCCACCATAATTCCATCTTTGCATATAATATGCCCGAGTAGGACTCCTAATTTTATAGAAAATACGCACTTCTCGGATTAAGAGCTATATTGTTCAATCGACACTTTCCAAAACACTTTGAAACAATCCAAATGTTCGTCTTTTGTTCCATAAATGTAAAATCATCCAAGAAAACCTTCATAAATGTTGTCAGATAATCACAGAATATTTCACTAACCAATCGTAGAAAGTGAATGGCGCATTACATAATCCAAAAGGCATAATGCGATACGCATATGTACCCCAAGGACTAATGAATGCTATTTTTATTGATCCGTTGGGTCCACTTGTACTTGGTTGTATCTGAAAATTTGTCTAGAAAGGAATACATTTCTTGTCTCACTACCGTATCCAACAACTCTTTGGTGAAGGTATTGGGTACGTATCTCGTCGAGTTACATCATTCACTTTTTTTAATTGACGCAGATACGTAATTTGTTTTTTTTCGGTACTATGACAATTGGTGATAACCATTGCGGATTTTTCGATTGGATAAATAAATCTGGCTTGTAATAACTTGTCCACTTCTTCTTTGACTTTTGCCATGAATGTTGGATTTATACGGTATGCTTGTTGTTTCCTGGGGATTGCATGGGGTAATAATTCTATCTTATGGGTACAGATTGTTGGTGGAGTCTCTTGAGATCTTCGTAACTCCAAGCAAAGACATATGCATTTTGACATAGTACATTTATCAATTGCTTTCGGATTCCAGTTTGGGTTGACTGCTATTCTTACTTTCCATGGTCCATATTCATTTCTTTTAATTTCTACTTCTTCAATCTTCTCATTAGTCGTAATTTCCAATTTCTATTGAGTCGTACTATTTGTTCGTGTTTGTTTCAAATTGTAGTTGTTGTTGTGTGGGTTGTTTGAATTTGTCTGTTAGTCCGAGAATGTTCACATGTTACTACTGTTGGTCATTAGTGGTCGTATTTTCTACGCTTCTCTTTGGTGTCATTTGATATAAATCATCTTGCTATCTTATGAGTTTTGGTTGCTATCGAATAGGAGTTTTTTCTTCTTTGTGTTTAAGCCGTAATGCCAGTCGAAATCCTCCATTCATAATGATCGAGTTGGTCGTTCAATTGGCTTCTTTTGTTGTGTTTTAACGACTACTTCTTGTCCATGCTTATATAGTACCATTTCGTTGTCCTCCCAATTCTATCGTACTTTTGCATCTCTTATCCAGGGTCTTCCTAATAATATTTGGTATGGTTTGTTCGTCTACTCGATACGTAGTATGACCAAAGACACCTTAAACTTGATCCCTACAATTTCTATACATATGTATCTAATTATACTAACGGGTCGTACTTTCCTTTGGTCAGCCATTCGTACCAAGAATGGTGCATTTTCTATGGGCCTAAACCCAGTTCCTTGCAAGTCTGCTCTTTGATTATGTTGACTAATGAGCCCCCATCAATGGGTATGTTCTAATGTTGTTCTTGCCAACAAGCGGTAATCATTGGCACCTCTTCATCCCAATTCTTTTCATCTCTAAGAACTTTGGTGGTATTCACTTTGACTTGACTAGTATCAGTTGGATATTGCTGAAGTCCAAAGCATTAGTTATTATGTTTGCAGAAATGGTGCTAAAGTAACTCTCCTATTGTTAACTGCACATGTTGTTGCAAAATGATGGCAATAATACGATCTCCAAGTGGTACTGATGATGTGGATTGCTGTGAATGCATGCTTGCTTCATTAGGTATAGGGTTTTGCTTTTCTTCTTGCTGTATTTTCTGAATTTATCCGCCACTCTTTGTACTGTAGCTTTCTATTTTTCCAGTTTTTGCGTATTGGCTCTTCTTTGTTTGGTTCTACCCGTACTCGTTTAGCACGTGTTACTATGTACATTTTCGTTGAGGGTAATTACATATCTTCTTCCCATTTGCATTCGTGATTTTGCTCTTCATGGTCATCCTCTTGATCATTTTGTTGAGCTTCAATCCTCTGTGTTGCTGGTTATGTGGGTGGTGCTCCGGTGTTAAATTCGCATTGTGGACACTCTGGTGAATAATGTCCCAGCTCTCCACACATGTAGCATCAAACATTGTTGAGTCTATTGCATTCGGTGGAAAAGTGTCCTTTCTCGCATCTAAAACATGTCACTTTTGGATTTGGACCACGTAATGCTGATGGAGGCGATATTGGTGGCAATAAAGGGGGTCTGTCTTGTGTTGGGGCTGGTAATAGAGATTGTCCCCCTCGCAGTATCTCCGTATTATTGCCTTGTTGATAAAATGCCTCGGATTCACGGGGAAATCTCCTTCCATTGCGTTTCTTCATTCCCTGTTATATGGTCTTTGTGGATAATCGTATGGGTTGGCATTTTCGAGATTGTGGATAGTCATATGGGTTCACATTCCTGGTGTTGTCCCATCTGGGTGGTGGTGGGTAGCCTTCAATGCGTCCAATCATTGGTTGGGGTTTATATCCCGCACTTCGACATTGCCTTATTTCATGACCTATTCCTCTACACATCTGACACTTGGGTACTTTACATTCAAAAGTATTATGTCCTTCATTCTTGCATGTTATCCAATGCCTTTAAGCTTGCGAGCAGGTTTTCGGACCAAGGAATCTGACTAACTCCTTGGAAGTGACGTGCCCCTATCTCAAAGGCAAGATCCTGCCAACGATAAGGATAGTCTAACCCTAGGGTGGGTTGTACCCCTGTCGTGTGGAAGTTTGGGCGGCACAACAGAGGGTTGCACCTTGACGACACAAGCTTAGCTTGCACCGGTAGGAGGTTAACGAGCTCTCTTTTGAACCCAGGAAGCCTCACTACATATACTCTACCTTATTTATGTGACGGACCCCCCCCCCCTGTTTACCTAAGTGAGTAAGTGGGCTGGCACGGAAATGCCAGCCCTTAGAGAAAATGGTTGTCCTAACCTAATCCTAAACCTAACCCCTAGGGGGGGGGTTTAGGACGTGGGTTAGGGCAACCCTAGGGGTGTCCCTAACCCTTATTTTGACAAGCTATAATTTGCAAAGAACCCTAACCTGGAACGTCAAAACGGGGGAGGGTTCTCTAAATGGAAGTGCTAGCTTCGCCTAGAGTTTCTTGCAAATACCTAACGACACCCGGCCGGACCATCACTAGATACCCAAGTGCACTATGCGGGCCTGTTTCTTCTACATCTAGGGTTCGTCACATAATCCAGTAGGTAACAACAGTCAAACCCCAAAGTAAAGGGTCGAGTCATAGTAAAAACTATGACACACTCCCCGCCTTTGAAAATGTCAACGTCCTCGTTGACGTCTAACTCCAAGACTAGACTAGGTTAGGAAAAATTAACTGAAAACTAACGCTAATCACTCTATGCGGAGTCAGCAAAAAGTTCACAAGTTTTATTACCCCCCTTGCATTACGCGAAGCCAAATACTTCAGAACCGTCGTTCACTGAGTGAGAACTCAGCTGCCGGAGGTACCACCTGCGACAAGAAGTCATTTGGAGACCTTTTGCACAAAGTCTGTCACCCGACACAGACAACAAGTTAGTTAATTTCTTTTAGTTAACTAGAATTTATATCGGAGGCCTCTAGTTAATGTTGTCTGTCGGCCCCTAGGTTAAGAAGAAATAACTTTATTCCTTAATTAGTTTGAGACCTTGCCTCAAACTCATTCACCAACTCCATCGCGTTTTGTAGATTCTCCAATGGTTCCCATGTCGATTCGCACGCTGGATAGCCTTTCCATTTGACGAGATACTCAAACTTACGTTTTCGCGGTCCATAAACCTTCCTTTTGCCCAATATGGATTCGACTTCGTACTCCGTACCTTCATGAACCAGCTCAGGGGGACGTAAGTTTTCATATCTTTGCGGATGTTTCTCATCTTTGTGGAATGGCTCGAGCAAATTGACATGAAACACATTGTGTATTGTTCCCAACTCTGGAGGAAGATCCAACTCATAAGCCACTTTCCCTACTTGCTTCACCACCTTGTATGGACCTATGTAGTGCGATAGAAACTTCCTCGAAAGAGTCATTGGAACCTTCAGGTTTTTGGTACTCAACAATACCATATCCCCAACCTGATACTCTACATCCCGCCGATGCTTATCGTACTGCTGACGATACCTTTCCTTGTGCAGCCATCGCTTGACGAGCAGCTTCCCATGTTCGATACAATTGTCCCGTGAACTCTGCTACAGATGGAACTCGATTGCTATCGTCTTTCGGTAACACCATACTCTGAGGAATACCACCCTTATTCCCAGTTAACACTTCCATCGGGCTACATCCGATTGCAGTGTGTGTCGAGTTATTGTAACATATCTCAGCCATATCCAAGTGTTCAGCCCAATCAAGTTGATCACCTTGAACATAGCATCTGAGATAGTCCTCGACTTGTCGGTTCACTCTCCGTTTGACCATCGTTTGCGGATGGTAGGTGTACTGAACTTGAGCATCGTACCAAATACTTAAACAACGTCCCCAAAACTTCCCGTAAACGAGGATCCCGATCTGAGATCATGGTTTCCGGTAGTCCGCGCACTCTTATGACTTCGTGGAAGAACAACTTCGCTGCTTGAATTGCATTCACTGTCTCTACAGTTGGAATGAAATGAGCAACCTTTGAAAACCGATCGACCACCACCATGAGGCATTAAAACCACAAGATTTTGGCAATCCCATGATAAAGTCCAAAGTAACACTTTGAAATGGCCGCTCTGGAATCGGTATACATGCAACTTCCCAGCTCGTTTTTGCGATCGGCTCTTTACTTGTTGACATGTGGGGCATGTCTTGACATACTTGGCAACATCGTCTATCATACGGCCAATAGAATCCCTGTTTCAACAAAGCCAACGTCTTATGCCTTCCACCATGTCCTGCCAAAGGAACGTCGTGATGCTCTCTTAACAGCCTCTCCCTCCATGTCCCTTCTGGAACATAGAGTCTCTTTTCTTTATAATAAAGAACTCCATCTCGTACCGCAAAATGCGCCTGTTTGAGTGCATCCATTCGACTTTCTATTCCTGCTGGAATATTACCATCTCTTCGTAATATGAACTTGTTTCCTCTTTGCCACCAGGCTCAAAGCCTCCTTAGCAAACTTGTCCTGAGGATACGCCGTCAAAATTCATCCACCAAAGTTGACACGGTGCTGACATAATCGAAGATGGCCCTTCCTACTGAGTGCATCAGCTACCACATTGTCCTTTCCCGCTTTATGTTTGATTTCAGGCTGAAATCGTGCCAACTTCTGTGCCATCTAGCATACTTTGGCGATAGCTTCGGCTGCGTTTCAAAATACCTTAGAGTTACACTATCTGTCCAAACCACAGTACCATGACTTGGAAGATAATGACGCCAATACTCCAAGGAAGCAACAATAGCATACATCTCCTTTTCGTGAGTAGGCCATCGAGTTTGCGCGGCATCTAACTTCTTCGAGAAAAAACTGGATGTCCTTTCTTTGCAATACACCACCAATTGCAAAGTCGGAAGCGTCACATTCTACTTCAAAGGGATCTTCAAAGATGGGCAACTGCAAAACTGGCTCAGAAGAGATAGCCTCTTTGAGTTTGACGAACGCACGTTGGCACTCTGGAGTCCAATGCCATGGAATGTTCTTCGTAAGATCTGTCAATGGGGCCGCTATTTCCGAGTAACCCTTTATGAATCTTCGGTAATACCCTGTCAGACCAAGAAATGATCTAACTTCATGCACGTCTTTTAAAGTCATCCACTCGTAATAGCTTGAATTTTCTTTGGGTCCATGGCAACCTCCCCACCTGAGATCAAGTGTCCCAAGAAATCTATCTTGGTTTGACCAAATGCGCACTTGCTTTCTTTAGCATACAACTGGTTCTCTCTCAACCTCTGAAACACTTTTTCTAAGTGTTCCACATGTTCTCAATTGTCGAACTGAAAATTAGAATGTCATCAATATACACCACTACGAACTCGTTAGATAGTCTCTAAACACATCATCCATCATTGTGCAAATTGTTCACAACCCGAATGGTAAGACTAGAAACTCAAATCCATAACGCGTTCGAAAAGCGGTCTTCTCAATGTCATTCTCTGCTACCCGAATCTGATGGTACCCCGATCTCAAGTCTATTCTTGAAAAATACTTTGCTTTCGATAGCCTATCAAATAAGTCGTCCACTCGTGGAAGAGGATACTTATTTTTTAATAGTTATCGTGTTAACCTCATAGTCCACACACATTCGCATCGTACCATCCTTTTTCATTACAAACAAGATAGGTGCACCATACGGATCGACTAGGTCAATGTGTCCTCGACCAATCAATTCTGTCAGCTGTCTCTTCAGTTCTACTAACTCTTGAGGATTCAACGATATGGGGCTCTTGCGGTGGAGACAACCTGGCAAAATCTCTATCCTGTGGTCCACAACTCGACGTGGAGGTAACTCGGGTGCAAGTCTTCTAGCAACACATTTTTAAACATGTTCAAGACTTCTAAATAGGTTAGGAACAGATTCTTGACCATCTCCTATTTTGACTTCATCAATATTCAACCATTGCAAGAAACACACATTCCCGATGTCTAACTGCCTTACGCAACTGAGTTAAGATAAGGAACACAGGATTCCAATCCTTATCAGTTAGCATTTTCCATCCTGAGCGTTTTTTTTAATGTCCTCTTTATTAGCTGCAAGCGTGATTCAATTATCTCGGAACCCCTCATTTCGATTACATGTTATGGAACCATTCCATACCCAAAACAAAATCAAACCCCGTCATATTCAAGACAACTAAGTCTAGCTTAGCCTTCCAATCTTTGATTTGGACAGGAACTGCCCTTGCTATATTATTAGTATTTTGAGAACCTTTGCCAAAATTGATCTTTATTTCACACATCTTTATTACATCCAAATTAATCGACGAGCTAGACTAGTCGATATGAAGTTGTATGTTGCTCAGTATCGATCATCATTTGAACTCGGTCCCCTCGTATCCTTCCTGTCAAATATAGCAAAGGGTCAGTTTTGTCTTGAATAGCGAATAAGGTGGTTGTGTCTGGCACAACATACCTCTTCTACTCATCTTCCGGATCTTCAAGCGTTTCTGGTTCAGCAACTTCCTCTTCTACCATCGCCTTGAAATGTCCTGATTGTTGTGAGGGTGCCTGACACTCTTTAGCAAAATGACCAGGCTTGTTACAATTATAACATTTCACAACCCCGCCTGCGGAACGCGGGGAGCAGACTTTGAAGCCGATCCTTTGGCCTGCTGAGGAGGTGGTAACCCAATGGTTTCCGAAATCCGGTGGGTCTTGATGTGTCTGAAAACTTGGAACTGCGACAAAGGACTTGCACTTCGAATTGATGGCGATTGATCTGGTCGCCTATCAAACCTTCTGAACCCAGACTTTGGAGGAAACTTCCTTGATTTAGGTTTGCCTTCCTCCCCTTTGTACAAGTCTTCTAACGACATGCCATAAGCAACCTTTTGAGCTGCCTCTTGACATTCCCGATAGCTTGTTGGCTTGTACCTTAAGATTTCTCTTCGCGTTTTCTCATTCAAGCTAGCCATGAAGCAACTTCGAGCTTCATCATCGCTCATATTTGGCACCAATCGCCGTACACTTTCGAATCGATAAACGTGGTCCATAGGACTTCCCCGAACTCCCTGTTGACAAAGTGCCAGGTCAGCACGCAATCGCAAACCGAGATCATCCGGCATATACTGCTTTTTGATCTCCTTTTTCATGTGCTTCCAGCTGTTTCGGTATCCACGTTCACCTTCAACAATTCGCCACCAAGTCTTAGCTTCTTCTTTAAGAAACTGCTTGGCACATGCAACCTTTTCTGTCTTTCTCACGGAAGCAGCCTCGAAATAGCTTTCCATATCATACAACCAGTCATCCAAAACCTTGTAATCCTTTGAACCCATGAAATTCGAAGGCTTTACCGGTTTGAATTTACTGGGACCTCCACCACCTACTTCCGTCGAAGAATCTGATTCAGAGGAACCTGACTCTGAGTCATGCTTCTTCTTCTTTTTTCCGTGTGTCTGGTTGCGGAACATCTGGCACTGCGTATTTTCGGAATCCGAACGGCAACATTATCGATTCGGTCGTTCAACCCCAAAACATCCCCTCGAAGTTCGTTTAGGGCATCCATCATTATTTCTCGCCAACCAGGTCGTTGTCTAACTCTAGGGGGTCGACCTGGATCAGCCTCATCCATCTCCTCATTTTGAGCCTCTGCGACAGCCCTCTCTGCCTCAGGCTCTGGTTGCTTTCTTTGCTCATCGTATTGAACCCTAGTTCAACACTCGGAGAATATGCTTGGAATATTCCCAATGTGAAAGTTGGAAACACCCTGCACAGGTTGTACACCCACACACATCAGCTTAAACTAGCATAAGACTTTCGGACATACCTAGAATCTCACGCCGACTCACTGAGCAAGTGTTCTCCGAAGTTTGACAACTCACAGGATCAAACTCTCTGCGCAGAATACAGACATGTTAACCGAAAGCAATAGAGTATATCAAGAATTTAGAGTTATCTAAACATTGAAACACCCTACGACTTAAGGCAGTCCTACTGACCGCAGAGAACTTGCTCCGATACCAATTGTCAGAGTTTTTACCTGGTGCCACAAAGGCGGCTTGCCAGGTGCCAACCCTGGAATCCCCTCTCTGGAAACCCCACGGAATCTGGTAAATAACCCGTATTAGGAACCCAAGCCTTAGGAACTCAAACCCCTAACTGACTAAGTCCACGAACGAGACTCACCTTGTGAATCAGGATACACGGACTAGCCGAGCTTTAGGTGTCGTTCCTAGCTTGGCGTGGTTGAGGCGGCCGGAGCAAGGCCTCAACCACTAGTTTTGCGGAACGTGAACTCGGGCAATCTTTGAGCTTGCGAGCAGGTTTTCGGACCAAGGAATCTGACTAACTCCTTGGAAGTGACGTGCCCCTATCTCAAAGGCAAGATCCTGCCAACGATAAGGATAGTCTAACCCTAGGGTGGGTTGTACCCCTGTCGTGTGGAAGTTTGGGCGGCACAACGGAGGGTTGCACCTTGACGACACAAGCTTAGCTTGCACCGGTAGGAGGTTAACGAGCTCTCTTTTGAACCCAGGAAGCCTCACTACATATACTCTACCTTATTTATGTGACGGACCCCCCCCCCCCTGTTTACCTAAGTGAGTAAGTGGGCTGGCACGGAAATGCCAGCCCTTAGAGAAAATGGTTGTCCTAACCTAATCCTAAACCTAACCCCTAGGGGGGGGGTTTAGGACGTGGGGTTAGGGCAACCCTAGGGTTAGGTCAACCTAGGGGTGTCCCTAACCCTTATTTTGACAAGCTATAATTTGCAAAAACCCTAACCTGGAACGTCAAAACGGGGAGGGTTCTCTAAATGGAAGTGCTAGCTTCGCCTAGAGTTTCTTGCAAATACCTAACGACACCCGGCCGGACCATCACTAGATACCCAAGTGCACTATGCGGGCCTGTTTCTTCTACATCTAGGGTTCGTCACATAATCCAGTAGGTAACAACAGTCAAACCCAAAGTAAAGGGTCGAGTCATAGTAAAAATGACATCTACAGCCTTCAATGATGTACAATGTCACATTTGGAAAAGCTAGAGTGTTTTACAATCTCCACATCCTTAAAATGAGTATTCATATGTTGTTGAAGTACCAGTGCAGATTGCTTGAAGCCCCATCAAATTGAGGCACTTGTCACATGTTCACACAGCTTCAATTTGAGTGTAGATTGAAGGCAAAACCTTGAGATTTTCCCTGACCCCTGCATTTGTGGTTCGACATTTGTGAGGCATCCTGTCTGCATTGTTTCCACAAAAGCCTTGAGTATCTCTATGGCTGCCATAAGTGAAGCAGGTTTTGACCAAGCGAGTGTTCCCATTTACTGAGGTTCTCTCTCATCTAGCCACTCATCCCTTCGCGGTAGAACGTGGTCTTTGGGATCGTATATACTGTACCAAGCTTTGAAGCAGATGCCACCTTATTAAATACCATGGATTCTCTAATAACCTGTGTCTGAGGCCATTCCATCAATACACCCAGTTAGTACAGCATATACAAACTTATGCCTTTGCTTTTGGGTGAGCGTACGAAAGACATGTCTACATTGGGTAATTTCATTCCGGTCTGCCATCTAACAACACTTCTTCTTGTAGCAATCAATCGTGGAATGCTCGTAACACTTTCGGAAGATGTAGGATCCATCTTCACCCTCTTGCTGAAACTGCAGGGGAAGATCTGCAACCCATGAATCGCCTTTTCTTACAATAGGACCAATGTAAGGCCTCTTCAAAATATGAGTTGTTCTTCCCGGTTATTATTATTGAAATCCAACCCAGAAATTGAACCATCTTACCGTCTTAATTCAAGATGTTTTGCCACCTCACGAGGGATCTAGGATGCATGTGCCATTAAGTGAAACCTCTGTCATAACTACACCCATGAAGTCAGACCTTAGTTTCTCTTCTGACACTGCTTCCATTGATTATGACTTCCCCAACCTCAATCTCATGAAGAAAAAGAATCACCTCATCCATCACAGTAGGCAAGCCATTACTGGTAAACTCATGCTACTATTTATTTGTGACTCTGCATATTTTGTGTCAGCCTTGACTTCATTCAAATTCCACAATACAGGAGAACCCTCTTCAAATTCCATTCCCAAAACCTCAACATGCTTGTAAATGGTGTTCACCCATACATACACACAAGATCCTTGGCAATATTGTGACATGATGCATTATCATCTTGAACTTCCACAGTTCCAGTGCCAACTATCTCGTTGTTTCAAAGAAGAACATACTTTATCTCCAGTATTAACATATTGTCTTGCACATAAAAATTGTGTTATTTATGATATTTATTATGCAATATTTCTAAGAAATCTTAACTGCGGTACTTATTAATATCATGTGCAATAATACATAAATCTGAGCTTCTAAGTGTTCTTCAGGCAAACTCTCATTTTTAAAGTATTCTTTAAAAGCTTCTGTAACTTTCTCATAATCTTCTCTCACATCTTTCCCAACTCATAATAGCATTTCCTTTAATGTGTGGGAAATATAAGCAACTTATTTGCATTGTTTACTTTATACAACTTTACAACTTCCTCAAACTGCAATAAATGTCTTTTAGGATTTCCTTCTTTCCTGCGGAAAATATTAGGAACATCAATGTGCCTCCCAACATTCCGGGAAAAGTGTCATATTAGACATTCTCGGTGGGTTTTCTCTACCACCTTCCTCCTCACCAAGAGGGAATTTCCAGGAGATGCTCCTCCTGGTCTAATAGGAAATTCTGTTCTCCGAGGAGTTCCTTCCAACTCCTCTTCTCCTGTAGTTTGATAGTCACCGTATTGTATATCCTCCACACCTTTAGCAGCACTTTCTCCTATCTGATCAATGAGTTTTATAAGAGCTTCTTGCCTATTAGCAAGTTCTATTTGCTCAGCTCGGGCAGCCTCTCTCTCGGCCTGCCTATTATCTCTCTCTCTTGCTAGAGACGAGTTAGGATTATGATGCCTCCAAGGCTCCATCCATCATCATATATATACACACTTCTTTTTCACTTAAGCTTTACTTCTCTCAGAGCTATGTCACTTCTCACTTAGGAATTCAACAAATTCCTCCACAACAATGGCGAAATCCCTCCGTGGTCGCCATGTGTTAACATACAAAACTTTCATGTGTGCAGAAATCACTATTCACAGCGCAGGAAAAGCTTTGCTAGTTAAAGTGTAGGGATTTCGACTTAGAATAGCTATATATATACTATCTCGTCTCTAACATCAAGGATAGGATTTTGCTTTGGCCATTGCCATGTATAAGCATTCACAATACACCATAAATATGCACTTGAATTACTATATGAATACAAGTGTGGAGACTTACTTCTCTCCCAAAGATACTCTCTCTCTCATGCATTGCTCTCCATAGCCTTCATAGCCTTCATAGTCTCTCTCCCCCTTCTTGCCCTAGCTTGCCCCACTTGCCCTAACCATATCCTATCCTCCTCCAACCGTCATAACTGTCTGCTTCCTGCAACCGTAGGATCCTTCCTACCCTGTAGGATTTTTTACTGCTGTAGATTTTTCATGTACACAGGATATTTCCTACTACTACTTTCTTACAAGTTATTCCTCCACCATAGGAAAGTCCTATGTATGTAGATCCTACATGCTATATTTTTGGCCTTTAACATGCCCATACTATGAAAGAAAGAAAGGCGCTGACAAAGTATGAATCACAACACCATAACAAATCACGAAGATTAAGACGGAGAATAGAAAATCAATCCAAGTACTACATCATTAGTGGCTAGCACACAATAACGGCAGCCTAATGACTTCTCGATGAACACAACAAAGGAACAATGGCAACAAAACTTTCTGAGCATACCCGTAAGAAGCTGACAAAAAGATCGGCGTTTTTAGCTAAGCCGAATCTCACAATTAAGCAGTACCATAAGTTATCGGCAGAATCGGACACTGCCAACACCAACCACTACAACAACAAAATATGGGAGAAGTTCAAACACACACGAGTCGTGTGGGAATCTCTTCAGCGACCACAAAGAGCTACTGCAGGAATACATAATGTGCGATGTACTGGGTAAGTAAATTGTCTGGGCGGGATTTATCTCGCCGGTATATTAATCTGTCTCTTTTTTTTCAGAGAGTTGAAGAAATTATAGCAGTTGATTTTGCCCAGGTGGGCGGAAAGGAAATATTCTTTTTGATAATGTTGATTTCTTATCCCGAGGATAGGATCTTTGCCAAATGGTTGGGGATTATGAAGTCCTTTCAAAAGGAACACTGAAGAAGAAAACAGACAAGTGAAGGGGAGCCCTCAGAGAAGTCTGCAAAGAAACCCAATAAGATGCCAAAGGCTAAGTCTATTCAATCTACAAAGGATGTAGATAACGATTTCAAGCTCACATGGTTGAAGCCTTTAAATGGAATAACGATGGAGGAGATGGAAGTCTTGGCTGATTTGGTGATTGATGGTAAACTACAGATTAACAACAGCAGCCCCCACCTCTCATTTTCATGTCAATGCAATGGAGTTGAAGACGGTCAGGCACTTCAAGGAGTGGTTGGGACACTGCCACAAACTGGGCTGGACCTCGCCTCAACATACGAAGAGGTCAGGAAATATTTGCATGTGACAAACGATGATATGCTTGTCCGATGGGTGAACCAATCGGAAAATCTGGGAAAGAATCTATTGCACGTCAACGCCAAAAAGGAAAACATTGTGATGACACCTTCTCTTATGGCAGTCCTTCAACAGCGGAGAACTGAGTTGAACCTTATAAAGGAGGATGCTACGAATCACGACAAGCCCTACAGATGTTTGTTGTTAGATTTGGAGACTTTATGGGGTAACATCACTGCTTGTAGGAAATCGTTTCAATTGTTCGTGATGGATCGGCAGGTGTTAAAAAATCCTTCGACAGATAGGACACTAGAGGATTTGGTGGAGAAACTTAACCATGCAAGCATGTACAAAGAAGGTATTTATTATTGAATTAATGCTTGCACTCTTCATTGATACCTACAGTTTTCAGGTATTTTTCTTGATTCTTGCTCATGTCACCAATACTTTTGCCTTCGCCTTCACCAAGAAGAATAGACATCGTTGGACAGGATTTTATATGAATGATGCTGATCCTAAGTGCATTGATACGGTTGTTCGCTTGGTTGTTAGGAATGCCCCAAACAATTTCAAACTTCCAAATGACTGGCCAGGCATCTGTTTGCACTCGAACGGCTTAAACCTCCATCTGATACACCGATAGCTGAGAGGATGTATTCGGCAATGTACGTTATCTAAACATTACAAGTCAAGCAGCACGGAGCATCGTCAACTTGATCAGGGTCCTCATAGTGATGCATGGGTTTTTGACTACTACACTAGGGGGTTCATCTTGAAGGAGGTTGTACCTTCGAGATACATGTGTGTTTGCCGTTGAAAAGGATAAGACCATGGTTGAGGACCTAAACAAGTGGATAGAGAGGTTCTCAACTGACTACCCCAACAAACCCATACAGGAGTATTTAGGAAAGTTCCCTCCCGAGAAGTGCGATAGCTCTGAAGACGAATCTGGTTCAATGTCGGAGTCTAAGGACGAACTTCAATCAGATATTAGACCAGAAGTTATCTCGAGGAGTACAGAACATTCACACACTCCATTACCCATGGAAACATCAACAGAAGATACAGAAGATCATAAACCATCTTACAAGCAGCCTAGACCTTCCTCACCTCACTCAGAAGGTAATAGTGAAGAAGAGAATTGTTAATGAGTTCTTAGAGTGACGAAATAGTTGTAAATGAGTGTAACATAAGGCATTTTTGTATATTTTCGTTTATATTTGTACAGAAAATAAATTCTCAAGGATTAATGAAGCTTTTAGTTCAAACATGGGTCACACATTAACAAGGTAAATAATATACCTTGATAATTATAAGGTCAGCTAACTATCATTTTGCAGATGTAATGAAACAGTTGAGAACATGGATTTTCAGCATTGCCATGAGGTAAGAGAGGGGTTTTGGTAAAAATTTCTTGTGCCATATGTCAAAATGACAGAGTTCATGCAAGAAAATGGATAATAATGTAGCTCAAAACATCGTTACCATGGGGACCACTTCAGTTTTTTCATCACCATTTCTATTGGCTTCAGTTCTGAAATCACTTTCTTCAGCGCCTACAATATCTGAATCTTGTAAGAATGATGTACAATTAAATGATAAAGGGATAGGCAATGATATATGTCAACAGATAAATGTGAAGGGAACAAACAAGTGAGTTGCAAAGTATTCAAGAGGCAATGCTACCCCATGTTACCCATGGCCATATTGTGTTGTTGGATGTCAATGGTGTTTTGCTTCATCAACAAAGGCCTGAGGATAGGAAAAAAGAAATCAAAACAAGGAGATTTCATTCCTTGTCATGGTAAATTTTGATAGATATTATTTTTCGTCCAGGGTTGAACCGTCTCTTTCAAAAGCTTAAGGAGATGGGTGCACTTGTGGGGATTGATCATGCATGCAGATTCACAACTTGACACCACTGCTGAATTTGCTTAAGAAACATTGTAGTGTTGTAAAAGAGGTGATTCGTAAAATTGGATTTTTGACCAACGAGTATGTTATAAACCTTTCGAATTTCACAATATAGGAAAGGAAAGCAAACCATACTTTTTCAAGAATGAAAGATTAATTGGCTTCATGGGGGAGATCAATCACTTAAGGATAATGAAGAACGCACATATCTTAGTGGTAGACGCTCTTAGAAGGTTATGTTTAACCAAACATTGCTTGTATTATGTAATCACTTTCGACCCATATTCTAATACCGATACCATGGATGAGCTAGTGAACTACTTGGATACGTGCCTCAGAAAGAAGAATCTCGAAAATTTTGTGAGCAGTATCCACCGTAAAACATTTCTTGACACTTTTCTTTCTCGTGATTTTGAGTTTATAAAATGAATGATAGCAACCGGGCGCTTTACAATATTATTTTTAAGAAATATCATTTTTAGATGAGCCTTTATGCAACCTGGTCTTATTACATCTTATGTATTAACAAGGAATGGCAACTCCTAAAATTCGTGAGAGTGTTAGGTGGTGGCAACAACATCAAAATATTAACCAAAATGATTCGATTAATCCGGAGAGTGATGATTTAGACAAAATGAGGAGATTTCTCTGTATGGTTAGGAAGAAAGTATTTATAAAAAATTAACATGTTGATAAGGAAATGATTTCATTTGTAATTATGTTTGATATATTCTTAATTATTGTAAACTATTTTTAAAACGAAGAATAATATGAATATTCTAAGATATTTTAGGAATATTCCTTACTAAGTAAGGTTATTGAAGGATTAATTTATTAACTTAATTAATATTTAAAGCTTAATTACATATTAATTAAATAATTAATTAATAATTAAAAACTTAAGTATTAATTAGTAATCTATTTTATATTCCCATTTTCACGTATCATGCCCATTTAGTTACAACATGTATTACAGGACGGACTCTTGTACATTCCTGTTGGTGTTTGCAGGACTCGTGGGTACAGGATTGTCATATACCTCGGCTATAGGACATTTTGGTGTGGCCAAGACAATTGGTTGGTGACTTGCAACTATTGGTTGGCCTAGGTTGTGAGGTTTTGTGGACAAGTTTGTACGGAGTTGTGACATTTGCAATAGGTAAAGATGCCTCGTCACGCACCTTTTGGTCTTCTTCGTCCTCTTCCTATTCCTTCTGCTCCTTGGAGATCCATTTCCATAGATTTCCTCATTAATCTTCCTCCTTCTCGTGGGTTTGATGCAGTTCTTGTGGTGATTGATCGTTTCACCAAACAAGCTCATTTTTTACCATGTAACAAGACTGTTACAAGCCAGACAATTGCTGAGTTGGTGATTCACAAGTGTTTCGACATCATGGTCTTCATGAGAGCATTATTCTGATCGAGGTCCCACAATTCATGTCCAGATTTTGGTGAGAGCTTCTCCGAAATCTACAAGTTAAAGCGAATCTTTCTTCAGGATATCATCCACAAACTGATGGGCAATCAGAACACACGATTCAGACCTTGGAGCAATATCTTTGCTGTTTCATCAGTTACCAACAGGATAACTGGTTGGACCTTCTTCTTATGGCGGAGTTTGCCTACAACAACTCTATTCATGCATCTACAGGCCAGACACCTCTCTTCGCTCTTACAGGCTACCATCCATGTTTTGACTTTGTTCCTCCTGCTTCTCCTTCTTCCGCTCCTATAGTACAGGATCGTCTCCAACATCTTTGTTAGGTACATGATGATCTCCAGGTTCATCTTCAATAGGCATAGGAATGGTACAACTATCATGCTGATGCTCATCGTTAGCCGACACCTGCATACAAGATTGGTGATCTCGTGTGGCTTCTTCGTCGGCATATTCAGGCCTTCTTGTCAGATTTTTAACCCAAAGGACCAACATGTGGCAACACGTGGCTGCCATGTGGCCATTCGGCGTCATCACCATGTGTGAGCAACGCTAAGTTTCCCAGAACAACCCCAGCGACCCTAGGGTTAGACTCTAATGCCCAAGTGGACAGGAGACTTTAGGGTTTAGTCTAAGTCTCCCTAGAATGTCTACCCCAAAACCCTTGAGGGATAACCCTAGTTGACTTAGGGTCTTGCCCTAGAAGACCTAGACAGGCTCATGCCCTAACCCCCATCAAGGAGACGTGTGTTCCACACATACCCCTGACAGAGCTAAGGCATCGTCACTTACCCCTTGAGGAATCACCCTCATCCGGGAGTACAACCCCTTTAGGGCGACAAGGGGTACCCTGAACCACGACTAACCCCTAAGGGTTTGAGTGGCCAAGTTATACCCTAGACCTAGGGCTAGTACTTAGTGAGGACACGAGTGTGCGCCGTAGGCGGACACGAGTGTTCTGCTAAGCAAACTCCCTAAGGCTAGGTTTGGGATAACCCTAAGCACATGACCTTGCGAGTGCCTCACGAAAGGGCTCTGCTAACAGCTTAGGTTGTTCAACCCTTGAATTCCAAGGAGAACACTCCCCTAGCCAAGTGTGCCAAAGCACACCTAGTTAAGACCTAACCTCCCTTGAGCGGATGCCCAAGGCTTAGCACCCTAGTGCAAGCACAAGCATGCCTGTTTGCTAGAGTATCCAACCCCTTGGCACAAGCCCATGACATAACCCCAAAGGGCGTGCCTCGGGTTGTACCATGTGACGTTTAGCCCAGTGTCACATCTCCATGTGACACTGCCTTCCATGATTGGGCTATCATGCCATAGCCCTTAGATTCAAGAGTTGCACCAAGTACCACAAACGTGGCTCCTAAATGCCAACTCTAGAACCCCTCAATGAACCCTCAGGAACCAGGTAACGTGAACCTGTCAAACAAGATCCCACGCCCACAGTTGGACAAGGACACGGATGTGCCTTGCTTGGCCGTGAGTGCTACACCTAGCTTGACGTGGAGGAGGAGGCTGGAGACAAGCCTCAACCTCTGCCTCTTGGAACGTGCATTCCGACAAGACCTCCCAGGCATGGATTCGCCAACGTTAAGGGTAAGCTACCCCGAAGGTGGGACGTACCCCTGGCATCTGGAAGTTAGGGCGGCACAACAGAGGGTTGTACCTTAACGACACAAGCTGAAGCTTGCACCGGCAGAAGAGCAACGAACTCAGTCATGAACCCAGGAGCTCTCCTACATATACTCTACCTTATTTATGTGACGGAGCCCCCCCCCCCCTCTTTTCCTGTTGTGTAAGTGGGCTGGCACTGAATTTAGCCCCTTAGATAAATTAGCAATATGAGCCTATAACTCACCCTTACTCCTACCCCTAAACCCTACCCAAGGGGGTGGGGGTTTTAGGGCGTGGGTTAGGGCAACCCTAGGGGTGTTCCTAACCCTACTTAACACGCCGAACTCATCTGCAAAGACCAATCAGCCTATTCGGGACGTCAAAATTGGGGGTGGGTTTCTAGAAGGTAAGTTCTAGCTTCGCTTAGAGTTTCCTGCAAATACCTAATGACACCCGGCCGGACCATCACCAGATACCCAAGTGCACTAAGCGGGCCTGTTTCCTACTACATCTAGGGTCCATCAACATAGTACAGTAGGTAACAACAGTCAACGTCCAAAGTAAAGGGTCGAGTCATAGTAAAAACTATGACACACTCCCCGCCTTTGAAAATGTCAACGTCCTCGTTGACGTCCAACTCCAAGACTAGATAATGTTAGAAAAAACTAACCAAAACTAACATATCACTCTATGCGGAGTTAGCCAAAAGTTCACATAATTTCATTACCCCCCTTGCATTACGCGAAGCCAAGTACTTCAGAACCGTCGTTCACTGAGTCGTAAACCCAGCTGCCGGAGGCACCACCTGCGACATGAAGTCACTTGGAGACCTTTTGCACGTCTGCAAAGTCTGTCACCCGACGCACACAACACTGGTTAATTTCTTTACTTAACTAGAATTTATATTGGAGGCCTCTAGTTAGTGTTGTTGCCGGCCCCTTGGTTAATAAGAAATAAAGACTTGCTTTATTCCTTAATATTAAACGCTATTGACGACCTCTGTCATCTAGCGCACAACAAGCATTTCAAATGCTTGACCAAACACCTTCATTTCTTTGATTTTCCAATGGTCCCACATTTCCACATGTTACGGTATTATAGCTCACATTTCTGCATCCCTCGGTGTTTCTCATTACCCTTTACATAAGGGTCTGCTACTATACCTATCCTTTTAGTATATAGCTACGCCAGACTAAGTATGAGACTTTTATCGGAATCAAGCTCTTTTCCTATAAAGTACAATTCGTAAAACCCTGTTCTTTGTAAACATGTCAATCTGGCCAGAGGCGATCACAGAGGCGCATGGCTGTACACATGTATACAACAAGGTCTTGCCAATCTACCAACTGCCATCACTTGGTGTGTTATTAACATAAATTTATTCCCGATAGGAATCAAATTCAGTCAAATCAACCAAGTGTGATAGCACTACCATTCGTCTTTCGCAACCATTTGTACTCTTTCATAACACCGACCAGTTCAGGGACCAGATAAGCTAACATACCTTTCTTACAAACCAATGTGGAAACCAGGAAATTCAACCCATCTCTAGTGCCTCAATCGACAATCTTTAAAACACGTCTCTTAATTGTATCTCATTGTACTCATTCCCCAAAGAGCACATCATACTAGATGCCATTCAATACTTCCTAACTCTTATCGTACTAAGTTCAAAATACCAAATTTTAAGACTTAGTTTCCACGATAAGAGTCTCCCTGAATCGAATACTGCACGCCTCCATAACATTATATTTCCAACTTTAAACTGATTTCGTAAATGTTTCTCAACACTATACCGAAGTATAGCATTTTCACTAATTGAAGCAACTAGTGTTTTTGATAAACATCTTTTAAAACTAATCCTTATTCTATAAATAGTCGCAATTTTGATATTGATACTCTCGAATGGATAATGATCGTTTTAACGTTCAAATCCTAAGCTTATCAACTAGTTGTTATACTAGTGGATATAAACTTACAATCATATCAATTTATCGAAATGCTACAACTACATTATAGATATGGTCTTAGTTTACATGAACCGAACTTCAATTTTGAGACGGAAATATAATGTTACGACAGTATTTCGAGGAACTTTGTTCAGAGACTAAGAGGAATCATGAACTAGTGTCTGGTTCATCTAACTGATTTAGTAAGATATCAACCTCCACATAAATGTTATCATAACACTGAAGTGTTATATCAACTTCATGTTTCCGTCATACCTTATAATTCAATAGATCTCCCCAAACATGAATAAGATATCTAGTTCAGTATGTCGAACTAAGATACATTATTCATTCTAGACACCTAGTAATCCAGAAAGTACTACATTGCCCCTCAAGCAATGTATTGAGAAATGCCTCATTTCTCAACTAACTTGAAAACACATTTCAAGTTATAACACTAAGGTAGTGCCTTACCAAAGTGTTGAACTCAAGTTCGCTTGAGTCTTTATATTTCATGATTATGGCCACCTCATGTGATCATAACCAAGTCTTAATATTGAGCGCTCCAAACTCAATATTCAAGAGATACCATACTATACTTTGACAAGTCATTTATAATCAATCTTAAAAGACTGTCATAAATACTTTCAAAGTTTAAATATGAATATCTCAATGAATGAGGTCCTCATATTTTTGTACCGAATACGTTATGGACATTGTATCACAATCATCAAGAAGGGAGACCATCTTCTTGAATTAATCCCGCTACTTCACTTTCAAGAATATTGAACCAAGGTCAAGGAACACCATCAAACCTTGAGATAGAACCAAAGACTAACCCAAGGAATACAATCAAACCTTGAGTTCAAGAATAGTTCTAATTTTCAATATTCTAAAGAACTGAAGATACCTACTTTTAAGTTCTTTGAGTCCCACATTTGCGACCATGATGCAAAGTCAAGAAACCGTCTTTTGAATAATCGTATTCGACTCTAAAATGAAATCGTTATTGAAAACAATACCAATTTCTGATCCTCATCGAATACCGATCTCTGAGGAGGCACATGCACTTAAACCTCCAATGGAAATCCGACTATTACTAGCTCATTGTAATTCTCAACATAAGTTATCAAACTTAGCAAGTTTCCTTACTTAGTGATAAACAAAGTGGAGAATCCCAAATCATGCTCTTCTTAACCAAGGAATCACCCTTGTTCAAGAGCTTATCCCCACATTGCAAACAACGTTACAGATTCCAAGATTAAAGAGTTAACAATGAAAATGCACAAGTGTGCGCCGAACGCCTTCACTATGCAAGTCCTTCATTACTCAGTAAACTAAAAATGTAAACGTATGTTTCCAACATTACTCTTTGTGATAGATCACGCCATCCATCCAAAAGCTGCATTGATAGGGATGCAACATTAAATCCGTCTACTGCCAAAATCTATTATTCTATCTCATTCTTATGAGATAATTTCATAATCAAGTTAGCCGAGCTAGCTAACTTGAATACAGAGTGCGCGCTTACAACTAACTAAGGTTTCAAGTTGTACATGTTCAAATTAGGTAACTTGAACTTAGTAAACTATTTCACCTAATGTTACTTGTAGCTAGCGTCATCAAAATATTGCGAACATCGGACAATACTTTGATTACATTGGATGTTGAACCAACTGCTTAACATATTCATCATATGTTAATATTTGACATTTCGTTGTATTATAAGTTCATCACCATAGTCTGCTTCTAGAGTTACACTCTGGAAAACATGCACTATAATGAGAGCTTATTTACACTTTATGTCAAATGTAGTGTTCACTCTTATGTTTGAATATGCCCCTTCTCCGAAGTCAAAGACGCACATTTAACATAAGTCTTTCCCCGTTTGAACACTATAGTTGGACTCGATATTGAATCTTGATCTAAGCCAAAACTCAATCGACTAGTCATTTTCAAATCATGTGTTATCCCAAATTCAAACATTAAAGAAAAAGAAAAATTTTCAATAATGTGTAGACTTAGATATCACAAGACCCACTCACAAGACTTAGTTTGTAAGCCAGAACAAACTAACATGCCGTCTTGTGGAAGTATAGTAAAGTAACCAAGACACCACAAGGTAAAATAACCTGGCATACAACTTGGAAGTTGCCTTCCAAGTGCTACTTTAACATTGGTGTCCATAACCCACACCCACTTATGAAGTAGGTGTACTCTGAAGAGTTATAGATCTCAGGACCAACTCTCCACGCAGAATTCAGACGTTAGCCGAAAGTGATAAGTACTTCAAGAATTTAGAACTAACTAAACCCTACACTAAACTTTAGGTAGTCCTACTGACCGCAGAGAATAGGCTCCGATACCAATTGTCAGAGTTTTAACCCAAAGGGCCAACACGTGGCAACACGTGGCTGCCAGGTGGCCATTCGGCGTCATCACCCTGTGTGAGCAACGCTAAGTTTCCCAGAACAACCCCAACGACCCCTAAGGTTAGACTCTAATGCCCAAGTGGACAGGAGACTTAGGGTTTAGCCTAAGTCTCCCTAGATGTCTCCCCAAAACCCTTGAGGGATAACCCTAGTTGACTTAGGGTCTTGCCCTAGAAGACCTAGACAGGCTCATGCCCTAACCCCCATCAAGGAGACGTGTGTTCCACACATACCCCTGACAGAGCTAAGGCATCGTCACTTACCCCTTGAGGAATCACCCTCATCCGGGAGTACAACCCCTTTAGGGCGACAAGGGGTACCCTGAACCACGACTAACCCCTAAGGGTTTGAGTGGCCAAGTATACCCTAGACCTAGGGCTAGTACTTAGTGAGGACACGAGTGTGCGCCGTAGGCGGACACGAGTGTTCTGCTAAGCAAACTCCCTAAGGCTAGGTTTGGGATAACCCTAAGCACATGACCTTGCGAGTGCCTCACGAAAGGGCTCCTGCTAACATGCTTAGGTTGTTCAACCCTTGAATTCCAAGGAGAACACTCCCCTAGCCAAGTGTGCCAAAGCACACCTAGTTATGAGACCTAACCTCCCTTGAGCGGATGCCCAAGGCTTAGCACCCTAGTGCAAGCACAAGCATGTCTGTTTGCTAAAGTATCCAACCCCTTGGCGACAAGCCCATGACATAACCCCAAAGGGCGTGCCTCAGGCGTTGTACCATGTGACGTTTAGCCCAGTGTCACATCTCCATGTGACACTGCCTTTCCGATGTGGGCTATCATGCCATAGCCCTTAGATTCAAGAGTTGCACCAAGTACCACAAACGTGGCTCCTAAATGCCAACTCTAGAACCCCTCAATGAACCCTCAGGAAAGGTAATGTGAACCTGTCAAACAAGATCCCACGCCCACAGTTGGACAAGGACACGGATGTGCCTTGCTTGGCCGTGAGTGCTACACCTAGCTTGACGTGGAGGAGGAGGCTGGAGACAAGCCTCAACCTCTGCCTCTTGGAACGTGCATTCCGACAAGACCTCCCAGGCATGGATTCGCCAACGTTAAGGGTAAGCTACCCCGAAGGTGGGACGTACCCCTGGCATCTGGAAGTTAGGGCGGCACAACAGAGGGTTGTGCCTTGACGACACAAGCTAGAGCTTGCACCGGAGAGAAGAGTAACGAGCTCAGTCATGAACCCAGGAACCCTCACTCTATATACTACCTTATTTATGTGACAGAGGCCCCCCCCCCTGTTTTCCTGTTTACATAAGTGGGCTAGCACTGAAATCTCATTCCCAGAGGAACATACTTGGTGAGTTATCCATCGACCCTAAACCCTAACCTGTCAAACCTGGGGTATTTCTAAGCATATCCGACATGCCGAACTCACCGGAACTAGCCATTAATCCAACCGGGACACGAAAAACCAAGGTAAGAGTTTTCTAGATGGAAGTGCTAGCTTCGCCCAGAGTTTCTTGCAAATACCTAATGACACCCGCCGGACCATCACTAGATATCCAAGTGCACTAACGGGCCTATTTCTTCTACACCTAGGACTTATCAACATAGTACAGTAGGTAACAACAGTCAACGTCCAAAGTAAAGGGTCGAGTCATAGTAAAAACTATGACAATGTACCTCTTATGCTCTTCCTTTATTGTTATATTAGGCCTATACAATCTTAAATATAATATATTATAATTTAATACCTTCTACTTTTTTAATGTTATTAATTTTTGTTTAATGAATGCTATAATTTATTAAAGGGTGATTACAAAATAGAATATTCTATTTTCAAACATATATTTTAAAGAATATTCTTTTAATATTAGAAAATGCTTATTAAATAGTTAAAATTGTTAATTATTATGAAATGAGCTTATAGCCATGCCATTTTAGTTATAACTTGCATTTTTATATTGTTTTTTATTCTTATCTTGTTCTTTGTTATTGCCTTGTTTTTTAAGTCAAGCTTCCTTATTCTTATCATATTCTTGTGTCGTGGCTTGACACTTACAAGGTATATGGTACTATATATCTACAATATATACCAATGGCTAATAAATCATTCATTTGTAGAAGCTGAAGTTTGATTGTTCATGAACAAGATGGCATATGTAAAGGTATTGTTGATATGTGCAATGGTTCTGTACATGGTGGACGGGAGTCACTTCTGGGCATACGAAGGGCCAGGTTGCAACAATCATCTGGTCGATTACGGAGCTTGTGGTTGTAACAACATTGCTTCTGGTCAGTATGGCGGATATAAATTCAACTACGATGGTCAGACTGCTTATGCATACAATCAGCCTGGATGCTCTGGTGTCAGTCACACCTTGTTCAGTGGTAGTGCACAAGGCTGCAGTTCGTTCGGTTGGCAGAGCATTTGGATTCAGTGTTGAGAACAATAATAACTCAGTCTTGTATGGCTAAAAAAATCGAAAATAAGACTTAAATACTTTCCTTGATTTGGTATACATTTTTTTTCTTTTAATATTTGTTGAATGCTAATTAATTTACATTTGGTCAAGAACTACATGCTATATTCTTTATTTCATCGGTGGTGAGAAAATTTCCGTATGTTACAGCAGCAACACACATTTTTAAGTAGTAATCAACATCTTTAACATACATGTTTAAGTATTAATCAGCATCCGTAACATATCTGCATATGCATGCAAATTAGATTTTTTTTATTTTTTCCTTTGTTTCTTTTTTTCTTTCTTTTTTCAATCCCATTGAGTTTAACGTACGTGTGTGTGAACTAAATCGCATGTTTAGGTAATATAAAGCGAGGATAAGTGACGGCAATGATATAGCAAAGGTTTGGAAAGTTTTAATTAATTTATTTGTATATTAAAATTATTATAATATTCAGTAAAAATACTTAAATAAAGTTTATGAGGTATTTCTTGTGTTCTAGCATATTATTTGAACTTAAGAGTGGTTACCATGTGGCAGTTGCGTTATAAACTCTCAATATTACTAGATAATCAAAGAGATTGAGAGCTGACTTTGTGCATGCATGAAATAAACATGTGTTAAGAAATATATATATATATATATATATATATATATAGAGAGAGAGAGAGAGAGAGAGAGAGAGAGAGAGTATTGTATTGTTCACCCGCCAAGCTCAAGAAACATGTACATATTTATAATTATTTACTATAATAATGCTAATTATGTATAAACATTATTAATGTTTATATGAAAACTAAATAATAATTAAAAAAAAAAAACAATAAGCAATGTTAAACTATATAGTAAAATTTATACAATATAGTTTTAATATAGCTATATAAATTTCTTTATACATAAACTCACACAAACATATCATGCACCAGGTCTACTATTTATTTTAATTATGTGCATAATTTACTTATAATTATTATACATAATATAGTTAAATGTCAAATGTGCCACATGGTAACCATGCAGAGCATTGACTGTGGACAGAGTATATATATTGAACTCTCAACATTTGCAATTCATCTTAGAAGGTAGTACGATAAATTGCTAATGAAAAATCATCCATTGCAGATAACAGGTTTAACTATAATGATCAGACTGCTGTTAGAAAGGTTTTTGTGTGCTCAGATCCTCATAGCATTAAGAGTAGATTTGGGTACATAGACAACGAACTATGACGACGAAGAGACGTGACCCGTAGCCACGTGGAGGTCAACGTCAACATCCAGTCAACCCACTGACACTCCCCCTTCAGCCATGCGATGAGTCACTGCATTGGCTGAATCTTCATCTCCAGCAATGTCTTCAACAGTCAGCTCCATCCTGTTCTGCTGGAAACGAGGAACTTGCAACGCCTTAGTCAAGATGTCTGCCACCATCTCCTCAGTTGGGCAGTACTCCAGCTTGATAAGCTTCTTAGCAACTTGCTCTCGAAGAAACTTGACTCGCACCTGCATATGCCGAGTCAGGTCGTGATACCTCGAGTTTGATGCTAGCATGATGGGCTGATGTTGTCGCAGAAAAGCTGGGTCGGTGGTTGCTCCCCCAGAAACGGCTCCAGGAAAATTCGCAACCAGATGGTTCCTGTGCTGCTGATGTCGCAGCCACGTACTCTACTTTCTGTCGAGGAGAGTGCTGTGATCTTCTGCCGCTTGCTCCTCTAGGCAACCAGGTTCCTGCCGAGGAAGAAAGCGTAGCCAGAAGTAGAATGACGAGAATCAGGATCACCAGCCCAATTAGCATCGGAATAGCCTTGAAGCTGGAAAGTCTCGTCACCATAGCAGCCGCTGTAGACCAAGGCATGTTCTCTCGTCCCCTGTAGGTAACGGAAGATACGCTTCACGGCCTCCCAATGTGCTCTACCCAGGTTAGCCATAAATTGAGAGACTTGGCCCACCGTGTACGCCAGCTCAGGTCTTGTACAAACCAACAGGTAATGAGGCTGCCCACGGCTTGTTGATAGGGCACTGCCTCCATGTACCTTGTCTCCTCGTCGTTGCACGGTGCCATGTCTCGAGTCAACTTCACTGTAGGGTCCATGGGTGTCAAAGCTGCCTTGCAGTTTGCCATGTTGAACCGTTGAAGGACCTCGTCCACATACTTCGACTGTCCCAAGGTGAGAATCCTTCTCCCCTGTCTCGCTGGACTTCAATCCCCAGGAACGTGGAGATGGGCCCCAGATCCTTCATCTCAAATTCCTTTGAGAGCTGCTGCTTCAGCTGTTGGAGAAGGGCTGTGCTGTTGGAGAACAGCAAGCAGTCGTCAACGTACAAGGCGAGGATCACGAACTCGCCAAGCCACTTGAAGTAGATGTTATGGTCCGAGTCGTTCCTGGTGAAGGCCAGAGAGACAAGGAACTTGTCAATCCGACAATACCAGGCGCGAGGTGACTGCTTCAGCCCGTACAGGGCCTTGTCCAGCTTGTAGACCAGGTCTTCAGAGCCACGCTGCACGTAGCCCTCTGGCTGAGTCACATAGACCTCCTCCTCCAGCTCGCCATGGAGAAAGGCCGTGCAGACATCCATCTGTTCGATCTCCCAGTCGAACTCTGCAGCCAAAGCCAAAAGAACCCGGATGGATGGCATACGTACCACAGGAGCAAAGGTCTCAGTAAAATCCAGGCCAGCCACTTGGCTGAAGCCTCTCGCCACATACCGAGCTTTATACTTTACTCCACCTCCAGCTAAAGGCTTCACGATGAAAATCCACTTAGCTATGACCACGTTGCATCCGGGAGGACGGTGCACCAGTGTCCACGTCCTGTTCTTGAGCAGGGACAGATACTCCGAATCCATCGCCTCCTGGCAAGTGCAGCATCAAGCCCGCTTAATGCCTCAGCCCCATGGTAGGAATGGGGACCAAACTGGCGCGCTTATCCTTGGTAGCGGCGAGGAAGAAGCGGGGCCGTTTCTAACTTTTTACCAAGCAAGTCCAGGCAGCGTTCAATCTCCTCAGACTCCTTCTGCTTCCTGCTTGGCACACCAACCTGAGCAGATCTCCCCCAAATTGAAACTGTGGCGCATGGGCGGGAACCTGAGGTTTGGCAGCTGGATCCTGGGTGGGAAGAATGTCCGCTAACTCAGGAACAGCCTCATAGGCCGCAGGAGCTCCCCCTGCTGTAGCAGGAGTAGTTGAGCTGCTGCCCACCTCAGAGCTGCTCATGGGGACTGCTCCCGAGATGACAACGCCAGGCACTGTCGCACGGGCAACGCCTGAACAGTCTGGGAACTGGGGCCTGGCTGGAGGGACCAACTGCATGTGATGTGGCGTCTGCAGAACCGCCACCACCATTCGTCCACCAGCTCGAAGTTGATCACACGTCCAGGGTATAGGTGCCCAGCTGGGGCATCTGCTGCAGAGACGGCTCCCCCATAAACTTCAGCTTCATTAAACACCACATCACGGCTCACGATGATTGAGCACTTGTCCAGACGCAGAAGCTTGTAGGCCTTGGATGTCTGAGCGTAACCCAAAAGCACACACTTGATGGCTCTCTCATCAAGTTTGGTGCGCAGCTTCTCAGGAACGTGGGCAAAAGCCACACAACCAAAGGTTCGGATGTGGGCCACACTAGGTCGTCGACCAGTCCAAGCCTCGTAGGGGGTCATCCCTTTGACCGTCGTGGTGGGAAGCCTGTTGCGTAGATATGCAGCAGTGATCACGGCCTCGCCCCAGTACGTCTTGGGCATCCCTGCATAGAAGAGCATGCTTCAAAATGCCTTCTCTAGCGTCTTGTTCATTCTCTTAGCCACTCCATTCTGAGAAGGGCTGTATGGAGCAGAATACTGGTGCATAATTCCTTGAGCAGCACAATACTTAGTGAATGCGCCACTCACATACTCGCCACCATTGTCAGTGCGGATGCAGCGAAGCTGATATCCTGTCTACAGCTCCGCCTCTTGTTTGAACGCCAAGAAGTGAGAGAAGACCTCGGACTTGGCCGCCATGAGCGCCACAGAGACAAAGTGAGAGTAGTCATCCGTGAAAGTTACAAAGTACGCTTTCTTACCAGGAGTAAGCGTGTCCATGGGGCCGCAGACGTCGAGTGCACCATCTCCAGAGGTGCTGTCGTTGGAGGACTAGTGGACTCTGGATAAGGCTTCTTTGCAGACTTGCCAAGTACACACGCCTCGCAGAACTCCAGTGTCTGACCTGTCGGAATGGACAAACCATCAACCAATGACTGTCGGGCATGGTCAGGATCGCTTGAGCATGGGCGTGGCTCAAGCGATTATGCCACAACTGCAGAGTGTGGGGGACTGTCGAATGGTCGCCACCATGGCTTGATGAGCGTCTGGGATGCATAACTTAGCATCCAGCTGGTATAGGCCTCCATAGCGAGCGCCACGTGCTACAAGCTGATTTTTCTGAGTTGAGGACCTCACAGCCGTGCTCATCGAAACAGAGGTGAAAACCGGCATCATAGATTCGCCCCACAGAGAGGAGTGTCTCTGTTAGCCGGGGACATGGTAAACACCATCGATTGTCTTGATGGCTCCTTGCAGCTGCACACGAACACTGCCAACGCCCACCATCTTGAGCGAGGAGCCCTCCATTGAGTTGACCACGTCGGCTGTTGTGATTAACCGATACGTGATGAACACCCCCTCAGAGGTGTGGCGTGAAGATTGGCTCCTGAATCGAGCCAAAGCACATGGGATAGGGTCTCCCCTGTTCTTCGAGCCATGAACAATCGGCCTCCTCGTCACGTGACCCCTGCGGCTGTTGCAGAGTCCGATTGCTCCCATCTGAATCAACCGTGGTTGCTGACTAGGTGCCTGCTGCTGCCGCTGATTCCCTATTCACCGAGGGCAATCACGGGCAAAGTGCCCCATCTGCTGGCACTCGTGGCAGGGCCCAATCTGTCGCTGGTTCTGCTGCCTTGGCTACTGCGTTCCACGCTGCTGCTGCTGTCGTCCACCACGGCGCTGCTGCTATTGGCGTCTCCCACCGCATCCGGCAAAGAGAGCTGTGTTCCCAGCAGCCAACTGAAGGCTTCGAGCCTCCTCATTCATAGCAGAGACCATGTCCTCAAAGCTCTGTTTGGGCAGATTGAGAAGAGTAGTCCGCACTCCTCTGTACGCCTCAAGCAAGCCATTGAGAAAAAACAGCTTTCTGATCGCTCTCGCTAGGGGTTGCCTTCACTTGAACCAGTTGAATCACAAGCCCCTTTAGACAGCTGACAAACTCAGGTACCGTCTCGTTCGCTGCCATCTTCAATCCGAAGAACTGTTGCTTCAAACTGAGCTCACTGGCAGTACCAGATCCCCCAAACGAATGGACAAGGCCATCCCAGTTGTCCTTCGCTGGTTTTGTGAGGGCGATCAAGTCCACGAACTCCTGGCCCAGCGCTAGACCAATCGTGGTCAGCGCCTTGCGATCGCGGGCGTCCCAGGCAGCCTGCACTGCTGGGTCAGTTGTGGACGGGCTTCTGTGCCATCCACCACACCCCAGTTGCCCTCTCGCATCAGCACCAGTTGGACCTTGATGCTCCATGTATGGAAGTTCGCTCCCGTGAAGCGCTCCAAAAATTTGTCCAGGAATTTATCTGTGGACACGGTTGAGGAAGAAGCCATTAGTGCTTGATCAAGAGGCGATCAAAGACACTAACCTTGCGTGGCTTCAATTCCTCGCTAATTCCTCGCTCTAATACCATGTTGGAAAGGTTTTGTGTGCTCAGATCCTCATAGCATTAAGAGTAGATTTGGGTACATAGACAACGAACTATGACGACGAAGAGACGTGACCCATAGCCACGTGGAGGTCAACGTCAACGTCCAGTCAACCCGCTGACAACTGCTTATGCATACAATCAGCCCAGATGCTCTGGTGCCAATCATACTTCGTTCCGTGGCAGTGCACAAGGTTTCCGTTCGTTCGGTTGGCAAAGCATTTGGATCCAGTTAGCAACTTAGTCTTGCATTAATAATAAAATAAGATTTCATATGTTATATAATTATTTGTATTTGTTTTATAAGATCATCTTTTTCTTGTTTGGTTTTTAGTATTACTTGTATGAGATCATCGAAGTCAATATTTCTTATGTTGATTAACATGCTATATGGATGGACACCCCACTCTGTTTGTAATTTTATTTACAATTTATTATTTAATTTTATATTATTAAAATCTAGTTTATAAAAGGAAAATTACATTAATACTCTTAAAAATTTATCATATTTACATATAAACCTCTAAAAGTTTTATATTTACATATATACCTTTTTAAAAGTTTCAAATTTACATATATATTTTTTAAAACCTTCAATCGTAATATTTTAATTTTTAAAATAACAATTAACTAAAAATACATTTTTATGTTTATAAGTTTAATTTGAATATTATGATTAACTAATATAAATTAGAATTTATATTTACATATATACCTCTAAAACTTTTAATTTAAAATGCATGAATTTCAAAATTAAAATTTTTTAATTAATTTGTATTTTATTATATTTAGGTCAAAATACAACCTATCAAACATATATATCACAATAATATAATTATTTAAAAAAATATTTCATTTTTTACTATAACATTTTTCATTTAACACTTAATAAACTTCAATTATTTCATTTATAACATATTATGAATTAAAATATATTTTTAGTTAATATTATTTTTTAAAAGGTATATTTTTTTATACATGTTTATGGATGAAGTTTTTAAAAATAAATTTAAAACTTTTAAAGAATTCTTACAATATATATGTAAATATAATAAATTTCAAGATATAAATGTAATTTTTCATTAAAATCACTTAAATTAATTATGTGTTTATCTATATATTTTTATAAACATATAAAACTATTAACATTAATCTAACAATTTAAATTTAAATATAATGTAAGATAGTGTATATACACACATGCGTGAGTGGTGATCTTGTTAGCACCACGTGTCACATGTATGCCATGTGGCAAGAAACCTCTTATATATAAAGTATCAAGCCACGATCTAGTAACAAGGAACTGAGTAGGATTCTGAGAACAAGGAAGTTTGACTTAGAAGCAGGACAAGGAGCAGGACAGGAACTGGAGCAGGACAGAAACTAAGAATCAGGAACAAGATAAGAGCAGGAGGCAAGGAGCAAGACAAGACAAGAACAAGACAAGACAAGAACAAGATAAGACAAGATTGATCGTAGAAAGACTGGTGTTTGATAGTAACTGATTATAGGTCGGAGCTTTTATACTCACAACTCCAAGCTAATATGGTCATGAGCTAATAATAGTGACCCTTATCCTCTAGGCATATCCTGTAGTATATCCTATAGGCATATATTGTAGGAATATCCTATAGGAATATCTTGCAAGCATATCCTGTAGGTATATCCGTATCCTGTATTCTGCATCATGTATTGAGTCGTGACAGCACCTCCTCCCTAAGGACGGGTTCCATGAATCTTGGGACCTGGTTTAGCAAGATAACGCCAATGGAAAGCAACAACTTTGGAAGAAGCATGGAATAAATTGAATGCAGGTTCCCAAGTGCGATCGGTAGGCAAATAACCTTTCCAATTCACCAAGTATTGAAGTTGGCGGCAATGAAGACGAGAATTAAGGATGGCTGCAACTTTGTACTCAGGTTCATCGTCAATGACCACAGGAGGGGAGGAGAAGAAGCACGACCAGGAAGAGAAGAAGGATGATACGGCTCCAACAAAGAGGTGTGAAACACAAGATGAAGTTTCACCGTAGATGTAACTCGAGTCGGAAAGTTACAGGATTGACCTCAGCCGCAATCCTGTAAGGGCCCAATTGTTGAAAATCCAACTTAGAAGAAGGCCTGTTGGTGTGAATATGCCGACAAAGAAGCCACATGAGATCACCAATCTTGTATGCAGGTGCCGGTTGACGATGAGCATCAGCATGACGCTTGTACCGTTCCTATGCCTGTTGAAGATGAACCCGGAGATCCTCATGTACCTGATGAAGATGCTGGAGACGATCCTGTACTGCAGGAGCAGAAGAGGAGAAGCAGGAGGAGCAAAGTCCAAAATGTGAATGGTAGCTTGTAAGAGCAAAGAAAGGTGTCTGGCATGTAGATGTGTGAACGGAGTTGTTGTAGGCAAACTCCACCATTGGAAGAAGGTCCAACCAGTTGTCCTGTTGGTAACTGATGAAGCAGCGAAGATATTGCTCTAAGATCTGAATTGTGCGTTCTGACTGTCCATCAGTTTGTGGATGGTATCCTGAAGAAAGGTCCGTTTTAACCTGTAGACTCCGGAGAAGTTCTCATCAAAACTTGGATATGAATTGTGGGCCTCGATCAAAAACAATGCTCTCAGGAAGACTATGGTATCGGAATACTTTTGTGGATCACCAACTCAGTGGTTGTTTGGCTTGTAGCAGTCTTGTGACATGGTAGGAAATGAGCCTGTTTGGTGAAACGGTCAACCACCACAAGAACTACATCAAATCCACGATGAGGAAGATCTGTGAGGAAATCCATAAAAATGGATCTCCAAGGAGCTAAAGGAATAGGAAGAGGACGAAGAAGACCAGAGGGCGCGTGACGAGGCATCTTTGACCTATTGCAGGTGTCACAACTCCGTACAAACTTGTCCACAAAACCTCACAACCCAGGCCACCAATAGTTGCGAGTCACCAACTCAACTGTCTTGGCCACACCAAAATGTCCTATAACTGGGTATCGTGACAATCCTATACCACACGAGTCCTGCAAACACCAATAGGAACCTACAGGAGACCTTCCTGGTACATGAGTCCATCCTGTATGGCAAACAACTTGTAGTTTGTACGGGAACTGGAGGAAGAGGAATTTGCAATGTCAGGACTAATGTGTGAAAACACATTCCTTACCAAGTCGTTTGTAGCCAACTGCAAACGGATGTCCTGTAGGAGTGTGGAATCTGCTGGAGCCTGATGAACTTGTAGTGCTGCAAGCCGAAGTCGATCAAGACCCAACAACACTTGCTTTTAACAGTCATATGCAGGATCGCCCGGGGTTGGTGCAAGGTAAAAACGCCTAGACAATGCATTCGCCTTGCCATTTTGAAAACCAGGCCTGTAGATGATGACGAAATCAAAACATGATAGGAACTCCGCCCACCTAACCTGTCGCCGACTGAGAACTCGAGCCGTTTGAAAATATTCCAGGTTTTTATGATCCGTAAGAACTTGTACAGGATGTGCAGCACCTTTCAGGAAATGCCGCCACTCCTTGAACGAATCCACAATGGCTTTGAATTCCTTGTCATGAATCTTGTAATTGATCTTTGCCGAAAGGAACTTATGAGAGTGAAAGCTACAGGATGAAGCAACTTGTCTTCTCCAACTTGTAATAGAACAGATCCTATTGCAAAAATCCGAGGCATCTGCTTCAACGAAGAAGGGACGAGAAGGATCAGGATGTGCTAAAATCGGAGCTGTCGTGAAGGCGTCCTTGAGTGTTGTGAATGCATGTTCCGCCTTGTCGGACCAAGAGAACACTCCTGTGCGCTTGGTGAGTTCCGTGAGTGGAAGTACACGCTTGGAGAAGTCCTGTATGAAACGCCTGTAGAAGTTTGCAAAGCCAAGGAAACATTGTACGTCTCGTACAGACTTGGGCCTCTCCCACTCCCGATAGTCTTCACCTTGTGCATGTCCATGGAAACGCCAGCAGGAGAGACGATGTAGCCCAAGAACTCCACAGTATCCCTGTCGAAGAAAACACTTCTCCAACTTCGCATACAGGCCATGCTCGCGAAGCCTCTAGGACTAGTCGTACATGCTTGTCATGAGCCGCCTGGTCCTTGGAGAAAATCAAAATGTCATCGAGGTAGATTACCACAAACTGGTCCAAGAAGTCAAAAGATGTCGTTCACCATGTGTTGGAACACGGCTGGGGCATTGGTAAGTCCGAAAGGCATCACCGTGTACTCGAAGTGTCCATACCTTGTACGAAAGGCAGTCTTCCACTCATCGCCTGGACGAATCCGTACAAGATTGTAAGCCCCTCGTAAGTCGATCTTCGTGAACACCTTTGCTCCTGCAGCCGATCGAGAAGTTGGGCAATCGGGTACCGTTCCGAATGGTGACTTGATTCAAACCCTGTAGTCCACAACCAAACGTAAACTCCCATCTTTCTTCTTGACAAAGAAGATAGGTGCTCCTGCAGGGGACTTTGAGTGACGAATGAAGCCGGATGCCAAGTTTTCCTCGATGTACTGACGAAGAACCTCCAATTCTGTAGGTGACAGTGCATAAATCGGTCCGAACGGTGGAGTCTTTCCTTCCACAAGATCGATAGGACAGTCGTAGGACCTGTGAACAGGAAGAACTGCAGCCTTGTGCTTGTCAAAAACGTCTGAAAGGAGTGATACTTGGATGGCAGGAAGAAGGAGGAGAAAGAAAACAAGAAGGAGATTGAAAAACAGGGAGTCAGATACAGGAAAGGTAGAAGAGGACGTAGGAGTTACTTGAAGGCAAAAAGATGAAAAGGAGCAGGATCAGTGGCAAGTTCATGCATGGTAGTGGTAAGAACTCGGAGAGGAGAAGGAGGGAGCTGTGATTGAAAAAGAGGAAGGATCTTGGGGGTGGAACAGAAAAGAGTAATGAAAAGAGGCAGGATTGGAGAAAATGTGTGGATGTTGACAAGTGTACAGGATTGGAAGAATCCTGTACAGAAGTCCGTGGATGCACAGGAGTGAGGAGAGCCTGTGAGTGTGCTGACGAACCAACAGGAGGTGGATCCTGTTGAGGAGGAACCTTCGACACTGATACAGGATTGGAAGAACCCTGTACAGGAATCCGCAAACTTACAGGAGTGGAGAGAGCCTGCGGATGTGCTGAGGAACTGACATGAGGTGAATCCTGTCGAGGAGGAGTCTTCAACACTGATACAGGAACAGGCACGGTCAATCCTGTAGCTTGTACTGCCTCAGACACTAAGGATGTATCCTGCACACAGGAAGGTACAGGATTGATCCTGGTTGCGGAGAGGAAAACGTGAGCGTCCTAGACCTCCAGTCGATCTGAGGATTTGCAACAACGAACCATGGCATGCCCAAAATGATGGGAGTCGACCGAGTCTTGATCAAGTTGAAGGAAATCGAACAGTTGAATGCGCCATGACTGCAAGAGAGAGGTTGGTAGCATGGGTAACTGCCAGAAGCAATCAAACGACCATCGGCCACCTCTACAGGAACTGCACGCTTCAACTTCACCACCGAATGCCATGTTGAGTTGCAAAAGTGTCATCCATGAAGCATGCATTTGCACCAGTGTCTAACAGGGCAAACTCCTTGAGCTCTCGATTATTGATGAATGTGTACAGGAAACTTGAGTGATGGAATGGTATGAGCAGCACCAATGGAGCCTGCACCTACGTCCAACTTTGGCTCCTAGACGAAGTGAACATTGAAGTTTTCCGACTGAACTTCAGCTTCAACTTCACGCGTCTTGAACTTCCTGGCTTTAATAGGACATTCGCGCCTTGTGTCCTGCTTCACCACAATACAAACATAGATTCTCACTGGCGACGTTGCTTCTCAGCAGCGGAAAGTGAGCCACGCTTGTATTTCTCAACCTCCATAGGAACTACTCCAGAAGGTGTCGCAGGAGTATGTACCACATGCAGGATTGGTTTGCAGGAACTGCTGAGGATTTTTCCTGACGACGCTCGAAAAGCGGTTGTCGCAGCGAACGGCCTGTTGCATGATCTCCGCTAATGTTTGGGCATCCGGTAACGTAAGGAGAAGGTCCTTCACGTCATCCCTCAACCCAAAACGAAAGTGTTCAATCAATGCAGTCGTCCCATGGAATGTTCGTGCAAAGTTGCTGAAATTCGGATGCATAGACGGAAGCTGGTCGAGATCCTTGTGTGAGCTTTCGTAACTTCGTGCATGCGGAACGGTACTTATGGATCTCCAAAGCAAGCTTCAAAGGCAGCCACGAAACCTTCAAAGTCTTCCATCAATGGGTCGTCACGCTCCAGCAAAGGGGCAACCCAAGCCCGTGGAGATCCAACTAGTAGGATGCCAAAAGGCCAACCTTTTGTGCATCAGTCGAGTAGCGGCGTGGTTGCATGCGGATCAAAAGCCTGATCTGATTCAGGAACCCTTGGAAATCGGCACGATTGCCATTTTTTCGGCATGCTGATCTTCGGCTCCGAAGAAGTGTTCGATGAGAGGAAACCAGGATGCTTGAGAGAGAGCCTGCGCAGCAGCCTTGGAGGATGCATCAGCAGCTGCATGCGCCGCGTTGGTGGAACCTTGCAGATCTGTGACCACTTGGCGCAAAGTGGCCAGCTCATGAAGCAATATTTGGTGCTCGCGTTGAAATTGCTCAAAATCGGCCATGATCTATGAAAGAAAAAAGGAGGAAAACGAAGGAGAAGAATCAAGTAGCTGGAAATCGGAAAGCTATGAAAGCAGTTACTATCAAACTGTCAAGCCACGATCCAGGAACAAGGAAGTGAGCAGGATTGAGAACAAGGAAGCTTGACTCAGAAGCAGACAAGGAGCAGGCAGGAGAGGACAGGAACTAGGACAGGAACTAGGAACCAGAACAAGACAAGGCAAGGAGGCAAGAGCAAGACAAGACAAGATTGATCGTAGAAAGACTGGTGTTGATAGTAACTGATTGTACAACAATTAGGTCGGAGCTTTTATACTCACAACTCCAAGCTAATCTGGTCATGAGCTAAAAATAGTGACCCTTATCCTCTAGGCATATCCTGTAATATATATCCTATAGGCATATCCTGTAGGAATATCCTATAGGTATATCCTATAGGAATATCCTGTAGGTATATCTGTATCTTGTATCCTGCAATCCTGTATCGGGTCATGACATAAAGAGGGTTTTGAGCTCATTTTTTCTGCATTATTATATGTTCTTTCATTGGTGGAGAAGTTGGGTATTTGTCATAGTAAAAACTATGACTCTTCTTTACTTTGGACGTTAATTATTGTTACTTACCAAACTATTGATAAGCCCTGGATGTAGTGAGAAACAACCCTGCTTAATGCACTTAGGTGTTTAGGGGTAGTCCGGCGGCTATCCTTAGATATCGCGAGAAACTCTAAGCGAAGGTAGCACTTACTTTCTAGAAAACTCTTACTTGTCTTACTTTCTAAAAAAACTCTTACCTTGTTTTCTGTGTCTTGGTTGGGTTAATGGCTAGTTTTGGTGAGTTTGGCATGTTTACAGAAACAAGGGGGGGGAGGGGGGGGGGTCTATCACATATATAAGTAGTACATGTAAGAGAGCTCTTGGGTTCATGACTAAGTTCGTTGCTCTTTTACCAGTGCAAGCTTTATCTTGTGTCATTAAGGTACAACTTGGGGTTATTTTTTGCCTTTCACAGGACTTGAACCCGAAACTTTCTATTAACACTTAGGCAACTTGTCCGTATGTGGGAATGTTAGAAGTTTATTCATGGGGCTAAATACAAGTGTACATCAAACATCCCAAGGGATTTCATATAAACCTACTCTTATTTCCCATCCCCCTAAGACCCAAGCATCGTTGAGTGTCCAAAGAAGAAAGTGATCGATTCAAACCTTTACGGGTCTAGTCTCTTGCCCAAATACTGTCTCGAGCTTCAATCTCCAAACCACAGCTCACAAGAACACACCAAAGCAAAAAAGCAAACACAAACAAACGAGGCCAAACCATTCCACAGCAGATGCCCAAAGTAGCTCCATGACAACCACTATAGCATACCACATACACATTCACCAAGATCAGAAATCAAATGCCCAAGGATATGCCCAACACGCATCGGAATGACCACTTATTGCAAACACACCAAACCTCTTTGTAAACAAGAACCATTGTTGCAATTGCCCTCTTAGAAGATACCCATTAAACCTTAGAGCAATCCCCCGCAAACTCTATGGCAAAAGCCCATCAAAGAGGAATAACACCGTACCAGAATAACCATACTCGTTTCCAAGCATGGGAGCCTCACGCTCGGGGTGTGCTAGGCTCAACGCACACGCCGACAACCATAAATGGTGGCTCCTTACCACCTTAAACATGGAGCTGCACTTCCACTAGTAGCTCAAATCCCGAGAAGTTGACTCAAATAGATGCCACTACTGCAAACAGCAAAAGGCAATGAAGTCCAAAACACAAATGCCTAAACCAGCAAAGTGTATAACTTCTTCTAGGCGAATCAACAGGGCACCCAACCAGCAACACGTATTCAGGGTCTTCAGTCTCTGACCATTCAACACAAGCCCGTAGGCAGTGCCTAACCCAAGTAGTGAGCCAATCAAGTGCATACGTTGTTATTCACCGCAAGTGCCACAAGAAACAACCAGAAGAACACGATCATCAACCTACACATACGCAAGTGCCTGAACCCGCAAAATGCATAACTTCTTCGAGGCAAACCACTCAAACACCCAACCAGCAACATGTCACTCGGGGTCTTCAGTCCTCTGACCTTTCAGCACATGCCTGTAGCGGCGCCTAACCCAAGCAACGAGCCAATCAAGTGCGCATGATGTTACCACGAAGTCGCCCATTCATTGCACATGCCACAAGAAACAACCCCCATCACAAAGAATAGATCCACACGACACAAACCATTCACATACACGTTGACTAACCATGAAGCTTCCTCAACAAAATCAATGACCATGCTCCCACATGCAAGACTAGAACAAGAGCAATCACATGTCTAGCCAAAAGGACCACCATTGAACCATGGCAATACTCGCAGATAGCTATGGCTAATGAGACCATGCTGAAATCTGCTCATCATATATACCATTACAGTTGATGACTTGCCCAGACTTTGCTTACCCGTGACAACAAGGGAGTCAGCAATATTACTTTCAAACAAGACATAACCAACTTAATTTCGCAGCTAATACATATCCAAGCTTGTCATGCATGATAAGACCATGTTCCAGACCCACAACAACAACATCTACTCATATGACCTTATCAAAGTTGCCACACGATTTTACCCCTTCTGGGCAAATGCAACAAAACCTAAAATCGCACACATGCCATCTGAGACTTCAAATTTCTGCTTTAAAACTTGAGGAGATGCATAAGAGCTTACACCCTCACTACTTATCTTCTTAATTTCATCAAAAATCGAGCACATGCATCAAACCCTAGACTGAACCCTAGAATCGCATACATACTCTTCGAAATTCCAAATCGCTGCTCCAAAACTTGAGGAAAGGCATAAAAGACCACATCCTCATTACCATCTCCTCAATTTCATCAAAACACCAAGCAATCAAGGCACACATGCATCAAACCTTAAACTCATCACACAATCAAAAATCCACAGCAAAACACGAAATTGGAGCTCCAAAAGTCTGGAGTAGCCTTTAGAGATCGTCCCCTAGCAGCCCATCTCCTCAGATCTGAGTGATTTTGCGCGATTAAAGCGTTCCAAGCCTCAAACCTTTGCGGGCTTGAAAAACATTAAAAATTCTTTCAAATCGAGTCAAAAATGCCATAAAGGCAACTCCATACAACCAACAAACATTCCATCTCCCCACCGTCAAGGCGGCTAGGGTTTACTCGTAATCGTGGCAACTTGTCCGTATGATCCTGGATGCTGAATTACATCATCAACAGCAAGGCATATATTCATACGCATGTTCCAGACCAATTGTGAACCACACATTTCAGACCAGTTGTGGACCACACAATCCTCAGGACCTCAGATATATAAACAGGGTTCCAGTTCTATGTTTCTCAGAATCATTCAACACCAGTCTTCAGCCTTGTGTTTTATTTTGTATTCATTTCTCTCTTGAATACAATCTCCTCCTTTTAGCTCAAAGGTTCCGCCCTTGTTTTAAAGGTTTCGCCTTTGTGACAGTTTGAATGATTCTAAAACCTGGAACTAGAACCCTGTTTATATATCTGAGGTCCTGAGGATTGTGTGGTTTACAACTGGTTTGAAACATGCATATGAATATACACCTTGCTGTTGATGGTGTAATTCAGCATCCAGGATCATACGGACAAGTTGGCTAACACATATGTGTGTTAGCGAAAGGTCCAGTGAAAGGCAAAAAATAACTCATGATCCTTACATATGTTTAATGGAAAGGTCTCGGGATCCTTACATATGTGTGTTAGCGGAAAGTTTATCTTTAATGTTGGCGAATTCATGCCTAAGAGGTTTTGTTGAAATGCATGTTCCAATAGGTAGAGGTTAAGGCTTGTTTCCAGCCTCCTCCTCCATGTCAAGCTAGGTGTAACACTCATGGCCAAGCAAGGCACATCCATTGTCCCACCTTCGGGGTAGCTTACCCTTAATGTTGGCGAATTCATGCCTAAGAGGTTTTGTTGGAATGCACGTTCCAATAGGTAGAGTTAAGGCTTGTCTCTAGCCTCCTCCTCCATGTCAAGTTAGGTGTAACACTCATGGCCAAGCAAGGCACATCCGTGTCCTTGTCCAACTATGGGATCTTGTTTGACAGGTTCACATTACCCAATTCCTGAAGATTCGCTGAGTTCTAGAGTTGGCATTTAGGAGCCATGTTTGTGGCATTTGGTGCAACTTTTGAATCTAAGGGTTATGGCATGATAGCCCACATCGTGGAAGGCAGTGTCACATGGAGATGTGGCACTGGGCTGGACGTCACACGATACAACACCCAAGGCACGCCCTTGGGGTTGTGTCATGGGTTTGTTACCAAGGGGTTGGATACTCTAGCAAACATGCATGCTTGTGCTCGCACTAGGGTGCTAAGCCTTGGGCATCCACTCAAGAGAGGTTAGGTCTCGTAACTAGGTGTGCTTTGGCACACTTGGCTAGGGGATTGTTCTCCTTGAAATCTAGGGGTTGAACAAACCTAAGCTTGTTAGCATGGAGCCCTTTTGTGAAACACTCACAAGGTCATGTACTTAGGGTTATCCAAACCTAGCCTTAGGGAGTTCTTAGTAGAACACTTGTGTCCACCTACAGCGCACACTCGTGTCCACACTAAGTATTAGCCCTAGGTCTAGGGTAAACTTGACCACTCAAACCTCAAGGGTTAGTCATGGTTTAGGGTACCCCTTATCACCCTAAAGGGGTTGTACACCCAGATGAGGGTAAGAGGTAAGTGGACAATGCCTTAGCTCTATCACGGAGGTATGTGTGAGACACATCTCCTTTATAGGGTTAAGCATGAGCCTGTCTAGGTCTATTGGGATAAAATCCTAAAGTCTACTTGGGTTTCCTTTAGGGTTCGGGGGAGCCAATAGTGAAATTGGAGTCGCTAGACCCAATGTGGAAGTGAAATGTGTCCATATGACTCACAACCGTGTCTATGTATTAGCACACTTGTCAATGAAATCGGAAGTTTCATGACATTTTCAAGGCACTTTGGTGTTGCAACGAGCTTTGGAATGTTGGTCTTTGAATTATCCATCTTGTCATGGATCAAGCACAAGTACTCTGATGGGCGTGACACAGAAAGTATGCGGTATGCATAGTACTAAGACCGGCAAGTTTGTTGTGCAATCATGTGGGCCTCCACCTTCTTTTGAATGGTAGTGATCTCCACCAAGGTTTTTGCACAAGCCTCTACAGCCTTCAATGATGTACAAGTGTCACACTTGGAAAAGCTAGAGTGTTTGCAATCTCCACGAGTATTCCATATGTTATTGAAGGTACCAGTGTAGATTGCTTGGAGCCCCATCAAACTAAGGCACTTGTTCACATGTTCACATAGCTTCAATTAAGTGTAGATCGAAGGCAAAACCTTGAGATTTTCCCTGACCCTTGCATTTGTGGTTTGGCATTTGTGAGGCATCCTGTATGCATTTGCTTCCACAAAAGCCTTAAGTATCTCTATGGCTGCCAAATGTGAGAGCGGGTTTTGACCAAGCAAGTGTTCCATGTACTGAGGTTCACGCTCCATCTAACCACCATCCCTCCAACGTAGAACGTGGTCTTTGGGATCCCGTTATACTGTACCAAGCTTTGAAGCAGATGGCCACCTTATTAAATACCATGGATGTACTTTGATAACCTATGTCCGAGGCCATTCCATCAATACACCCAGTTAATGCAGCATATACAAACTAATGCCTTTGCTTTTGAGTGAGCGTACAAAAGACATGTCTCATTGGATAATTTCATTCCGGTCTGCCATCTGACAACACTTCTTCTGCAGCAGTCAATCATGGAAAATGCTCATAACACTTTCAGAAGATGTAGGATCCATCTTGACCCTCTTGCTGAAACTTGCAGGGGAAGATCTGCAACCCATGAATTGCCTTTTTCTTATAATAGGACCAATGCAAGGAACCTCTTCAAATATGAGTTGTTCTTCCGGGTTGTTATTATTAAAATCCAACCCTGAATATGTTGAATCATCTTGCCGTCTTAATTCAGATGTTCGCCACCTCACGAGGGATCCAAGATGCAATGTGCCATTAGGTGAAACCTCTGTCACAACTACACCCACGAAGTTGGACCCTAGTTTCTCTTCTGACACTGCTTCCATTGGATTTATAGCTGTGATGATGCCTCTCCCAACCTCAATCTCATGAAGAAAGAGAATCACCTCATCCATCACAACAGGCAAGCCATTATCTGGTAAACTTGTGCTACTATTTGTTTGTGACTCTGCATATTCTGTGTCAGCCTTGACTTCATCCAAATTCCACAATACAAGAGAACCCTCTCAAATTCCATTCCCAGAACCTCAACATGCTTGTAAATGGTGTTCACCCATACGTACACACAAGATCCTTAGGCAATATTGTAACATGATGCATTATCATCTCAAACTTCTACAGTTCCAGTGCTAACTATCTCGTTGTTCCGAAGAAGACATACTTTATCTTCAATATTAAACATATTGTCCTGCACATAAATAATTGTGTTAATTATGATATCTGTTTATGCAATATTTCTAAGAAATCATAACTGTGGTTGCTTAATAATATGCATGTGCAATAATACATATTATGTATAGAGATAATATCTCATGTATGATTAATATAATTGATGGGCGGGATTAATCTCGCCCACGACTCCCTCCGATTAGGAACGGTGGGCGGGATTAATCCCGCCGCTGACTCTACCCCTTCGGAGAGAGTCGGTGGGATTAATCCCGTCGACGAAGCTACCCCTTCGGAGAGAGTCGGCGGGATTAATCCCGTCGATGAAGCTACCCCTTCGGAGAGAGTCGTCGGGATTAATCCCGCCATCAACTCTACCCCATCGGAGAGAGTCCGGTGGGATTAATCCCGCTACCGGATCTTCCTCGTCAGAGAGAGGTGGCGGGATTAATCCCGCCGCCGGATCTTCCTTGTCGTAGAGAGGCGACGGGATTAATCCCGCAGCAATTCCCTCCGACGAGGAAGAGGCGGCGGGATTAATCCCATCGCCGAATCTTCCTCGTCGGAGAGAGGCAGCGGGATTAATCCCGCCCACAACTCTCTCCGAAACTATGATTTCAATGAGATCTCGGGATAAATCCTGCTCACAAATATTTAAAACAGGGAAGTGGTGGCGAGATTAATCCCGCCACCCCTTCTCTGTCTCCTAAAAATGGTTGGTGGGATTAATCTCGCCGACAACTCTTTCTAATAAATTCAGGTAACTCTTTATTAATTGAGAGAGTTATAAGCGGGATTAATCCCGCCGCTCTTTTTTAAAGGCAGAGAAGCATTGTCCGGACTAATTTTGCCATAGCTATCAAAGAGATGGTGGCGGGATTAATCCTGCCACCTCTTCTAAGAGGCAAAAAAGAAATGGCCGGATTAATCCCACTGCCCCGGCTAACTGAAAATATTTAAGTTAAAAGGATATTTAAACGGGATAAATCCTTAACGGAATATATTGTAATCCTAATGCGTTCCTAAACCCCTAAATTCTAATTTTAAAAAAGAATGTAAGAGAGTGAATCTTTATAACTATATTTAAATTTATTTATAATACTTACTTGTAAACAGCACTAAAGGCGCCATGCTTTTCTATAAACAATAGCGTACCCAATTTAATGTCGCTCTTGAGTTGATCACTATGAAAAAAAAAAGAAAATCTAAAGAGTGAAAAATAAAGAAATGAAGAAACCCTTACTAAAGAAGAACCAGATGTGAATTTGAGTGGGAAATTAAATGCATTTTTCAAATTTACATGTCAGACCAACAATACTTATGTTAAAAATTTGAAATTTTTAAAAAGAACAGAAAATAAAATTTAAGATGAGTTGACACAAATAACCGACACTCTGACATATATACTCTCCAATTTCAATGAGTGTTTTAAAATTACATTTAATGTCATTCAAGTGATTCAAGCTGTTTAATATTATGAAAGTTTTGTAATTATTCTACATTCTTAATATTCCAGTATATATTATTAAGTTTATATTATATATATATATATATATATATATATTATAATAATATATTATAATTATATATATATATATATATATAATATATATATATACTTATACAATAAATAATTTATTATTATGTATTATTTAAAATATATTCATAGTCTGTTTATTATTATTATTTTCTTAATTACTCGAGTAATTAATTTACATTTCCTAGTATTAATGGGATATTCTTTATTATTTTCTTAATATTTAAAAATTCCAATATTAAACCTGATTATCATAATTAAATTAGTCTTATTCTTAATTATTTTAAGAATATTCCTATGTTAACCTTATTATCAATATTAAATTAATATATATTATTAAAACTATATATGACTATATAGATAAAATGATGTATTATTATGTATAATTTAAAATATGTTCATAGTGTGTATATTAATATCATTTTCTTAATTACTTGAGTAATTAATCTTCTTTATATTAATGGGATATTCTTTATTATTTTCTTATTATTCCAATAATATTCCAATATTAAACATGATTATCATAATTAATTTAGTTAATTATTTCAATACTTGATCTTCATTTGTATATATTAATGGGATTTTCTCAATTAAATTCTTATTATTTTAAAAATATTCTAGTGTTAAACCTTATTATCAATATTAAATTAATATATATTATTAAAACTTTATATGGCTATATATTAGATAAAATCATATATTATTATGTATAATTTAAAATATGTTCATAGTGTGTTTATTAATATTATTTTCTTAATTATTCGATGTTTGTTTTGCACACATATATAAACACAATCATAAATTATATATACACATGCACACGCATTAAAAGCACTTACAGAGACACATATGCATACACATGCACATTGCCATAAACCAAACTTGAAAAATATGTTGCTTCTTTATTAAAAAACATCATGTTCAACGCATGTATGATTTATATGTACTCAGTTTGTGTGTATGTAACACATTGAATTTACACATGTAATATATATGTATGTCTGTGTGTATACACGTGTGTATGTATATATGTGTACTAATATATGCAATGTTTACGATTTTAATTTGTTAACACTCTCTCTCTTTTCTCATACATACACAGTGTCACCATGCATAATCCTTTCTCTCATACATACACACCATGCATGATCATGATCCATAATATGTAGCTTGTCTCTCTTCTCTCATATATACACACCATGCATGATCCATAATATGTACTGATGTTACAATATTATGTACTATGTATGACATTGTATATCTGTGTATAATATGTGTATGTATATATGTGTACTAATATATGCAATGCGTAAAAAATTAATTTTTTAACACTCTCTCTCTCTCATACATACACACCATGCATGATCCATCTTAAACCCTAAACCTAAACCCTATGTAACACATTGAATTTACACATGTAATATGTATGTATGTCTGTGTGTATAACACGTGTGTATGTATATATGTGTACTAATATATGCAATGTGTATGAATTTAATTTGTTAACACTCTCTCAATTCTCTCATACATACACATCATGCATGATCCATATTAATATGTACTGTCTCTTTTCTCTCAAACATACACACCATGCATGATCCATAATATGTATTGTCTCTCTTCTCTCATACATACACACCATGCATGATCCATAATATGTACTCTGTCTCTTTAATATTATGTAATATGTATATTAATATACTGTATGTGTATATATGTATTGCTACACGTGAAACTTTAACACTCTCATGGAACCCCTGCATGATTTATATTTTTGGGGTGTATGTAATACACCCACGCACACGCACACGCTAATAATATAATGAAAAAATATTCGTTTAGGGTGAATCTATCTTTTATTCTTTTTAGGGTTTAAGTATATTTTTAGAAGAAATATTCGATTAGGGTAATATATATTCTATTCCTTTTAGGATTTAAGTATATTCTTAGGATTTCAAGAAGTAAGGTGGCGGTGACAACTGTGAAATTTCCCTCTCTCTCACACATAGGTGAGATCTCTCTCTCTCTCACACGCACATTCCTGAGTTTATTTATTTATTTTTTTTTCCCATAATACATTTATATGTGTGTGTATCTTAATAATATAATTATTTATCTATCTCTTGCACACACACGCACACTCCTATACATATACATACATACATACATACATATATATATATATGTGTGTGTGTGTTGTGTGTGTGTGTATCTGTATAATTTTATTAATTTATTAATTTTATCTCTTGCACACACACACACACTCCTGTTTATCTGTATGATTTTATTTGTTTCGCTCACACACACATACACACGATATACATATACACACACACATATATATATTCCTATATACATATATACATACATATATTATGTGTACCAGTATATATATATGTGTGTGTGTATTTATATAATTTTATTGATTTATTAATTTTATCTCTCTCACACACACACACACTCCTGTATATATATGTGTGTGTGTGTGTGTGTGTTTGTTTATCTGTATGATTTTATTTGTTTCGCTCACACACACATACACACTATATACATATACATATATATATACCTATGTACATATATACATACATATATTATGTGTACCAGTATCTGTATAATTTTATTTATTTATCTATCTCTCGCACACACACGCACACTCTTGTATATACATATACATATACATATATACATATATATATGTGTGTGTGTGTGTGTGTGTCTGTATAATTTAATTTATTTAGCACGATATACATATACATATACGTATGTGTGTGTATCACAATAATTTTATCTGATTTGTCTATCTCTGGCATACACACGCACTCTCCTACACACATATACATATACATATAGTGTCTAGCGGCAGGATTAATCCCGCCACTATATGGTTAACCCTGCGGGCGGTGGGATTAATCCCGCCACTATATGAATTAGCCCTGCGGGCGGTGGATTAATCCCACCGCTATATTGTTAGAGCCTCGGCAGCGGGATTAATCTCGCCGCTCATCCGTTACCCTCATGAGCGGCGGGATTAATCCCACTGTTCATCCGTTACCCTCATGAGCGGCGGGATTAATCCCGCCGCCAAGGGCCTTCATGCAGGTCATGAGCGGCAGGATTAATCCAGCCACCCTTCAGGCAGGCTATTCGGTTACCCTCATGAGCGGCAGGATTAATCCCTGGCCTGCGCGGAGGGCGGTGAGATTTATCCCACCGCCCATGGCCCGCTGCCTACGCATGTCATGCGCGGAATCCGACGGGATTTTATCCCGCTGCCAATGGCCTGCCCTAGGCGGCGGATTAATCCCGCTAAATTCCACGCAGGGCATGGGCGTGCGGTGGGATTAATCCCGCCGCCCATGGACTCCGTGAAGGGCCTGGGTGGCGGGATTAATCCCACCACTTACGCATGCCCTGCGCAGAATCCGGCGGGATTTATCCCGCCGCCAATGGCCTGTCTGAAGGGCCTAGGAGGCGGGATTAATCCTGCCGAATTCCGTGTAGGGCATGGGCGTGCGACAGGATTAATCCCGCTACCGATGGCCTGTGTAAAGGGCCTGGGCGGCGGGATTAATCCCGCTGACCCTTCTATGCCTGGTGGAGGGATGAATCCTGCCACCGTTCTTTTTTCTTCCATTGGTGAGTTCGAACCAATCCCAAACTTCTCTATCTGAGACATAGAAGGTTTACAACATACCAATGGAAGGGACTGAGAAGGGTGGTGAGATTAACTGAAGGGGTGTGCCAAATAAATCATGCCCAGTTCTCTCTGAGACTAAGAAGGGTGGCATGATTAATCCCTGCACACCCATTCAGGGGCTCTAGAAAGGTGGCGAGATTAATCCCGCCCACCATTTTAGGAGGCATATAAGGGTTGGCGGGATAAATCCCGCCCCACCTTACATGTAAATATATATGTGTATTAGTATATATAAGTTACATAAGTTGCATATTATTTACTTTTATCATCTTATCATAATATTTCGAGTAAAAGCCTATAAAACTGTCCAAAGCTCACATTTGTGGTGGTTTTAAAATCAAATGTTATTTGTCTTTGCATTATCACAAACGTGAGCTTTGGACAATTAATCCCGTCCACTTCTCTCTGAGACAAAGTAGGGTGTATGTGAATTTATCAGTGTATTATTTTTGATATTCAGGTTTATACAAGTGTGTGTGCATTTTATATGATTTGTATTCATTAGTGTAATTATTTTGCAGAAGGACCGATTTGATTAAACAAGGAAATTCAGTCATTAGTATGGAGTCATCGTCAAATTCTGGATAAGAATTAAAATAAAATCTGTTATATTTGAATATGTGCTTGAAGAACTAATCATTTTTGTATTCAGATGTAGAATTGAGGTAACATTGAAGACGAGAGTAGGAGAAGAGATGGGCAGGGGATTCTGGAATCAACTTGGCCATATTTCAAACTAAACGGGAAGCGCATTGGAACAACCATGGTTGCTGTCAAACTAACCTCTGTCACATCGCATGGCCAAGCAAAACAATGGAAAGTGGATGTGCTAGTAAAGCATCCGAAAGTATGCTGCGAACCCAGATTGAACAATGCTTGACACATATGCCTTGTTCCATCAATGTTACATTCTTGGATCCAGAGGTCGCCAGTTACAACATTAATCTCGGGTGGTCTTGTCGACTTGTGGACAATAATGTTCACGTGTTCACTAATGATGTTGACCATGAGTACTTCTTCAACGCAACGAAAGCCCATTTATGGAGGGGATCCAATTAGATGTCTACTTTGAAGATCTTCAGATTCATCGAGTAGATGTATTCTCAGTAGAGGTTGCTTCATAATACAGAACATTCACAAGTGGACCAATCGTCCCTCTTCACATTGAAGAAGAACACAACAATATCATAAGGGAGATTGAGAGGTGGCTCGGTCTCAGATTCTTTACAGATCATGTTCAATTTGCTTAGAAAAACTTCGGGAGCTTGAAGAGTGTGCTGAAACATTAGAACAGCATCAATCGGGATAACACATGTTGATTCGGATCGTAGAAGAAAATCATCAGTCGTTTTGTCAGTTGCACCTGTGCATCCTATGTTGTAATAAGCCACAAGGAAATGATGTTGGATAATAGGATTTATGAGGTAGGGTTAAGTATTGCAGCATCAGCTCAAACTTCAATTACAGGCCACTCAACCAGGAACGTGTAGCTAGCTCATGGAGAAGATGAAGGACGACAATTCTTACACCGTTCCACATAATGCTGTTTTGTGCCCATATTACGAAAGAAACAAAGGCGCTGAGAAAGTATGGATCACAACAGCAGAACAAATCATAAAGATTCAGACGGAGAATAGAAAATCAATCAAGTATTACATCATTAGTGGCTAACACACAATAACGGCAGCCCAACGACTTCTCGATGAACACAACAAAACTTTTTGAGCATACTCGTGAGAAGCTGACGAAAAGATCGGCGTTTTTTAGTTAAGCCGAATCTCATAATCGAGCAGTACCACAATTTCAGCGGAATGGGACGCTGCCGACACCAACAACTACAACAACAAAATATGGGAGAAGTTCAAACACACGCGAGCCGTGTGGGAATCTCTTCAGCGACCACAAAGAGCTACTGTAGGGAATACACAATGTGCAATGTACTGGGTAAGTAAATTGTTTGGGCAGGATTTATCTCGCCGGTATATTAATCTGTCTCTTTTTTTTCAGAGAGTTGAAGAAATTTTAGCAGTTGATTTTGCCCAGGTGGGCAGGAAGGAAACATTCTTTTTAATAATGTTGATCTCTTGTCCCGAGGATAGGATTTTTGCCAAATGGTTGGGGATTATGAAATCTTTTTCAAAAGGAACACTGAAGAAGAAGCAGACAAGTGAAGAGGAGCCTTCAGAAAAGTCTGCAAAGAAACCCAGTAAGATGCCGAAGGCTAAGTCTGTTCAATCTACAAAGGATGTAGACAACGATTTCAATCTCACATGGTTGAAGCCTTTAAATGAACAACGATGGAGGAGATGGAAGTCTTGGCTGATTTGGTGATTGATGGCAAACTACAGATTAACAACAGCAGCCCCACCTCTCCTTTTCATGTCAAGGCAATGGAGTTGAAGATGGTCATGCACTTCAAGGAGTGGTTGGGAATACACTGCCACAAACTGGGTTGGACCTCGGCTTTAACATACGAAGAGGTCAGCAAATATTTGCATGTGACAAACGATGATATGCTTGTCGAATGGGTGAATCAATCGGAAGATTGAGCAAGAATTATTGAACGCCAAAAAGGAGAACATTGCGATGACGCCTTCTCTTATGGCAGTCCTTCAACAGCGAGAACCGAGTTGAACTTTATAAAGGAAGATGCTACGAATCACGACAAGCCCTACAGATGTTTGTTGTTAGATTCGGAGACTTTATGGGGTAACATCATTGCTTGTAGGAAATCATTTTAATTGTTCATGATGGATCGGCGAGTGTCAAAAAATCCTTCGACAGACAGGACACTAGAGGATTTGGTGGAGAAACTTAGCCGTGCAAGCATGTACAAAGAAGGTATTTATTATTGAATTCATGCTTGCACTCTTCACTGATACCTATGTTTTCAGGTATTTATTTCTTGATTCTTGCTCATGTCATTGATACTTTTGCCTTCGCCTTCACCAAGAAGAATAAACATTGTTGAACAGGATTTTATATGAATGATGCTGATCCGAAGTGCATTGATACGGTTGTTCACTTGGTTGTTAGGAATGCGCCAAACAATTTCAAACTTTCAAATGACTGGCCAGGCATCTGTTTGCACTCGAACGGCCTGAATCTCCATCCGATACATCGATAGCTGAGAGGGACGTATTCGACAATGTACGTTATCCAAACATCACAAGTCAAGCGGCACGAAGCATTGTCAACTTGATTAGGGGTCCTCACAGTGATGCATGGGATTTTGACTACTACACTAGGGGGTCCGTCTTGAAGGAGTGTTACCTTTGGGATACATTGTGTTTGCTGTTAAAAAGGATAAGACCATGGTTGAGGACCTGAACAAGTGGATAGAGAGGTTCTCAACTGACTACCCCAACAAACCCATACAGGAATATTTGGGAAAGTTCCCTCCCGAGAAGTGCGATAGCTCTGAAGACGAATCCGGTTCAATGTCGGAGTCTGAGGACGAACTTCAATAAATATTAGACCAGAAGTCATCTCGAGGAGTACAGAACATTCACACACTCTATTACCCATAGAAACATTAACAAAAGATATTGAAGATCATGAACCATCTCACAAGCGGCCTAGACCTTCTTCGCCTCACTCAGAAGGTAATAGCAAAGAAGAATTGTTAATGAGTTCTTAGAGTGACAAATAGTTGTAAACAAGTGTAATATAAGGCATTTTTGTATATTTCGTTTATATTTGTACAGAAAATAAATTCTCAAGGATTAATGAAGTTTTTAGTTCAAACATGGGTCACACATTAACAAGGTAAATAATATACCTTGATAATTATAAAGTCAGCTAACTATCATTTTGCAGATGTAATGAAACAGTTGAGAACATGGATTTTCAGCATTGCCATGAGGTAAGAGAGGGGTTTGGCGAAAATTTTTTGTGCTACATATCAGAATGACAGAGTTCATGCAGGAAAAGGATAATAATGCAACTTAAAACATTGTTACCATGGGGACTACTTCAGTTTTTTCACCACCATTTCTATTGGCTTTAGTTTCGAAATCACTTTCTTCAGCGCCTGCAATATCTAAATCTTGTAAAGATGATGTACAATTAAATGATAAAGGGATAGGCAACGATATAGTGTCAACAAATAAATGTGAAAGGATCAAACAAGTGAGTTGCAAAGTATTCAAGAAGCAACGCTACCCCATGTTACCCATGAGATTTCATTCCTTGTCATGGTAAATTTTGATATAATATTATTTTTCGTCCAGGGTTGAACCGTCTCTTTCAAAAGTTTAAGGAGATGGGTGCGCTTGTGGGGATTTAGTCATGCATGCAGATTCACAACTTGACACCGCTACTGAATTTACTTAAGAAACATTGTAATGTTGCAAAAGAGGTGATTCATAAAAATTGAATTTTTGACCAACAAGTATGTTATAAACCTCTTGAATTTTACAATATAAGAAAGGAAAGCAAGCCATACTTCTTCAAGAATGAAAAGATTAATTTGGCTTCATGGGGAGATCAGTCACTTAAGTATAATGAAGAATGCACATATCTTAATGGTAGACGACTCTCCTCAGAAGGCTATGCTCAATCAAAACATTGTTTGTATTCATTCAATCACTTTCGACCCATATTCTAATACCGATACCATGATGAGCTAGTGAAGTACTTGGAAATGTGCCTCAGAAAGAAGAATCTCAAAAAACTTTTGTGAGCAGTATCCATCGTATCAAACATTTCTTGAAGCTTTTCTTTCTCGTGATTTTGAGTTTTATAAAATGAAGGATAGCAACCGGGCGCTTTACAATATTATTCTTAAGGAACGTCATTTTTTAATGAGCCTTTGTGCAGGCCTGGTCTTATCACATCTTATGTATTAACAAGATGACAACTCCCAATTGCATTCGTGAGAGTGTTAAGTGGTGACAACAACATCAAGATATTGACCAAAATGATTTGATTAATCCGGAAAGTGATGATTTAAACAAAATGAGGAGATTTCTTATATATAGTTAGGAAGAAAGTATTTATAAAAGAATTAACATATTAGTAAGGAAATGATTTATTTGTAATTATGTTTGATAATATTTTTTAATTATTGTAAACTATTTTTAGAACGAAAATAATATGAATATTCTAAGATATTTTAGGAATATTCCTTACTAAGTAAGGTTATTGAAGGATTAATTTATTAATTAATTAATATTTAAGCTTAATACATATTAATTAAATAATTAATTAATAATTAAAACTTAAGTATTAATAGTAATTATTTTATATTCCCATTTCACGTATCATGCCCACTTTAGTTACAACGTGCATATATCATGCTCAATTTTGACTTTAGGATGGTTTATTATATTTTATTGAGACAAATCCAAAAGACAGACTACATTTGGTTGTACTCTCTACATATGTTCCACACCTTTTCGAACATATCATGATTTGCTTATTGTTAGAGGTCATCTCGTCACCAACAAGTATTAGAGAAGCTCTACTAGTCCTTTTATTGGTTTAGCATGTACTGATGTGATCATGTATATTCAGAGATGTTCCATTTGTCAAATTCAAATTTTTTGTATGACTCGGCCATAGGAGTGTTAAAATCAAATGTCTCCACCCTTTTGAGTTAGTTGTAATGGTTAATACGATCTTTTCACATTCCTCTCAAAACAACCAATACATCATTATTGTATTCGATTATTTAATTCATTGGGTGGAGGTTGGTGCTTTTCCAGATGTAATTGCCATGTCAACAACTTTGTTTTTGTTCGATCATGTGGTTTTCTAACATTTTTATCCAGAACGGATGTTATCATATAATGGCCATGCTTTCATTACAAAGGTATTATAAGTGTTGTGTAAGCAATTAGGAGTAAAATACTCATTTATTTCTCTATATCATCTACAAATTGAGGGTTTGGTGGAGCAATCAAATTTGAAGTATGTGAACTTTAATCATACCGATTAGGATTGGTATTTACGATGCTTGAGATTTGCTTATATAATAGGTATTTAAAGTTCGATTAGTATCTTTCCATTTAAGACATTGATTCTAAGTTGCTAGTGATTTGAGGTTATCATCAAGGATGCAAAGATGTGGGCTTGACATTTGGAAGTTGTCTTGTCTCTTTTACATGTAAAGTCTACTTAACATCTTAGTCAAGCTGAAATATGATAACAATCTTTTTATAATGCACAATATCAAATTCCACCAAATAATGCCAAAGATGACTTAATATTGATACGTTTTCTCAAGTTGACTATGCCTGGGCTTGTAACTAGTTTGTTACATAAATGGCTTGGTACTTACTAAGTACTCTCAAAGATTAATTCTCATGTGTATTAAGTACAATTAGTAGGCTCTTATGAGGTAGAGATAGTTCACGTAGTTTGAATGAAATAGTTTATCATTAAAAACTCGTTAAGTACATTCGATCATACCTTAAATCAGTCAAATTATATAGATCTAGGACTATCAAATCCAACACCATCTACACAGCTGAAATAGTTAAACCACAAACTTATTCGCCGATTTAATATCGAATAGTTCTGGTCATTGTTCATTGTAGAAATATGCAACAGAACAAAAATAAGAACGATTCTAATCATTGTTCATTGTGGAAATATGAAACAAAATGAAAATAAGAACAATTCTAGTCTGTGGAAATATGCAACAGAACGAGAATAACCCTCCGTTTCCACATATATAACTAATTATTGAAAGAACAAATAATAACTAATTATTATTGCACAAAACGTGATACTTATTCAGCTGGAAACCCTCGTGTACAGGAGAACTCCTGCCACATGGCATACATGTAACGCGTGATGCTGACACATAGGTAGGAGCCTATCTTACATTATCCTCCCCTCCTCTCAAATTTTAAATTATTAATTAAGTCAATTTACCAACTGGAAGATTGAAAAAACAATTTAAATCTTCGTAAATGCCAAAATTACATATTTTAATTTTAATAATACTAATTAAATAATTAATAAAATATCAAAATTTGTATAAAGTCTCAAATGAATGGTATGCCTTTATAAAAGGCACTTAAGTAAGGCATACTTTTTAAAACAAAATAAGAACATGCAAAATTAAATAACTACAACTATCATCAAACTTAATATTCATGATAATATAATATTAATTAGTATAATGAAGAATACATGCGCACACACGCACGAACAAGTGTCTCAAAAGAGAACAGTAAGAACAATATTTACTCACACATATACAGATATATATATATATATATATATATATGATTTTCTGCAACAGTAAGAAATATACTCATTATGTAGAAAAATGAAAAATCAATCATTTATTAAATAAGTGTTATCTTTAGAATAAAATACTTTAATAGCTAAATGATAATTTATTCATTAAGCTGACAATAGTCTAGACTTTATACATATGGAGTAGATACATACAACATACGAAAATAACCAAAACGTGGCTTACTCGAAATCTACACTTCTTCCCTACGGTCAGGATTGCTGTTGTGGATGATATTGAACTTGCAAAGCGGACACGTGGCATTGATCCGCAGCCACTTCTCAATACACGAGCTGTGGAAATGGTGATTACATGGCAGCTCGCGTAGCTCGACCCCGTCGTCATATGGGGATAAACATATGCAACATTCCTGCTGTAAAACTCATATTAGTATGGAACACACGTGTGTGTATATATAAACTGAATATCCTGTATACTTTCTCATAAACCATACCGCTTACAGGGGTAAGAATTAATACCGAACAGTGTTATATATGTGTTATAAATAGTAGTATATATCTTCGCAACTATATATATATATATAAAAGACATATGTTATATCTTATACTTTATAATACAGGTTGTTAAGTATATTCCTTATAAAACTGACCGCATCTTCAGAAGAAAGAGCACGTTCCGAGCTCGAATCTGAAGAGCCAACCAATGCCATGATCCCTCCAAGTGCAGAGCGACGAAACTTGAACTTCGGTATTAAGTTTATGTCTTCGTCTGAGGCACCCTCCTTAACGTAAATGCAAAACAATAATGTATCAACACAAATATAAATTCATGTATATACTGATCATATACGCATATCCACATGTACTATGCTCTAACTCATTTACCTGGTCTGCAACAGCATAGAGTATAGCTATGATGCACGGAAGACAGCAGCATACGGCAATTCCAATGACACACGCAAGTGCCACGCAGAAAACAACAAAGAACACATCAAAAGCCAGAAACACCACCGCGAGCCTGAAATCAAGAACCCCATAAATTCACGAAGTTACAAATTATGCACGTATTACAGTATTATATCGATATATTAGTCACTTATACTGTTGACTAGTCAACTAGTTAAGTAGATTTGTTCCACAATTATCATAGCTCACCAGTAAAGCTTGGGGGCGTTCTGTGTGAGAGCTTGACCGCCAGTAGTTACCCAATAAAATCCAACAAGCCACCATACAAAGGAAAACATCGTGTTTGCAGACTCCAACCGCTTCGCCAGGCTGAAAACACACTTACTATTAGCCATCTTCCATTCATATATATGACATGCACTAATCATACTCGAGGGATGATAGATGAAGCATAGATATATAACACAAACATAATGGCTAGTTTTCCCCTTCCTTAATCACAGTTTATTAAGTTAATTATTTAAATGATTTTATATGTATTTACAGGATATAAATTAAAAAGACCTTCAGGTTAATGCATTCATCTGTATACATGATTTGCTATATATAATTTTTTTTTAAATACTTGGTTTTTAGTATTTGCCAATTACTTAAATCTTAATTAATTACCACTAATACAAAGGCGGGCTGGATTGTGAAAGCGTTCCAACATAATATATCAAGTATATACTGTCTGCTATGCATCTCTCTCTACACACACAGTTTCTTACCTGAGCTGGTCACCAGTATCGTCTTCCATAGACTGTGTATCAGTTTCGACCTCAGACTCTGAAGTTTGTACACCAGAAGTAGACCTACGGTGGGCACGTCGTCTTCTACGGTACTCAGACCAAACACAGATCATATGTACGAGACACTGGAGTGTGTATCCAGCTATCCACACTCTAAGTGGAGTGTCCGGACGCTCTCTACTCACTGCAAGAACAGTGATTGCAACAAGAACGAATGCCAGATTCCACACCAAGTCTAGAATCACTACGGGACGCGAATATGCCCAGTCACTTTGCCTCTCCTCCAGTTGCTCCGCTGCCGACTATAAAGCCAATGCTAATACATATACATATTATACATGTATATATATAAACATGTTCAACATAATTATGTATAGCACAGTGAGATACGGATGCTACACACAACGTTATGTTGAAAGATTATTAGACTTTTAAAAAAAGCCTTCTTAATCAATATAAGAAGTATATAAAATATAATACAGATATATGCTTATGTATATATAAACATACACACACATATATATACAAATCGAAACAGAGAGTCCATACATATGAGTGAAGGCAGTGTCGGAAACACACACAAACATACCGGGGATAGGACTATAAATACTTGACCATTTCAAGGAAAAAGCAATATCATCACTGTCTATAATGGTGAGTATACAGGCACTATCTATAATGGGCATAAGTTTTATTGTGGTGTTTTGGTTGCGATTGACAAGATATATATTCATATTTCAGTGCATAGAAATATTCATATGGTACAGCAAAACACACACACACACACATAGAGAGAGAGAGACTTTACACGTATATATACATATCCACGTGAAAGGGCTGTAGTTAAATGAAAAAGCTATACGACCACCTATCATCACTGTCTATAATGACCATAAGTTTCAATGTTTCCATTGCAGATTTGAACATGCCGCTGCAGACGGAAGTCTCTTTCATAAGCGCCATTGTTTAATATACATAGTCTTCATACATAGAAATATTCATAATGTAAACACTATACACAGGCGTTTAACAATTAATACATATATAACATAAATTAACGAATGGATTGAAGAGAATGTACCTGACGGACCAACATGGACGGCTCACGCATTGGCCGTCTACCAGTAGCCTGCCGGAGGTACCTGGCGGCGCCATGGACTGCTCTTCGATGGCCGCCAAACGAAGGAGACCTTGCCGAAGAATCAAGATTGTTACCATTTCCAAGAAGCGGAACTATGTGTTCTTCTCCCTCGGGAGACGACGGCACCTGTGCATCCATTGAAGAACACTCTATTCTACACGCATCGCGCCGCGCTGCAGCTGCATCTTTCAAGAACCCTACTCTGTTTTTAGGGTTTTATTTAACACTTGTATTTTTGGGGCTGGGATTATGCCACATATTGAAGTTCTCATCGTACGTGTTTACAAACCAATGCTCATGGATGCATCGCATATACGTACGTGACATTTTAAACACTGATTAGAAGAGTCGGTGGAGATTGATAGCAACGTAATCTAACGGTCAACAATTACTATAAAATATTGTTTAAGCAGTAGTATATTATGAAAGCCATTCACACTTGTTTATTATGTACATGTGTCGTTCTATTGAATTTTTATAATTATTTTCTTATATATGTGTGTGTATTCTTCACAAATCTTTTAATATATATTAAATTTAAAATTAATATATAATATGTTATAATTTATAATGACTAATTATTTTATGTTCTTATAGCTATTATATACAATGCAAAAATATTATGTATTATTTGAATTATATTCTTTTATCCATATATGCATCTGTTTATATAAATATATATATTTTGTCTTTATAAATTATTTAGTAGGTATATATTTCCAATTAATCCTTTGATTATCTTAATTATTTACAATAATGAATAATTTTATATACATCTGGTTTTAAATATTATCAATTAATAAGAATTTAAATAACTATAATAATGAAGTGTCAAAAATCTGGATGGAAAATGACAAGGACGTGAAATAATACATCAAATACACGCGTCAGTCTTGCTACGTTTTGGATTGACATATATAACATCCTGGCATATACCAGTTATCCTTCACTATCAGACGTAGAAGCCGGCCAAACAGGAAATGTACATCCTAGACCTTTTGCGTATTCTTCTGCTCTCCAATATAAATCGACAAAACTACATGGCCCCATTCTTAGTCCCTATATATACAACACACTAACCATGCTCATACATGTTTATACATAAAGAATTATGGCTCCTACACAGTTAGATGTGGATTACAAGCTAAGCACTTTCTTGCAGGGCTCTCTCACACTGGACGACTACGTATGGTCGCAGGAAGAATGGCCAAAGGTTGCTTACAACGACTACGACGAAGATCACATGGTTCCCATTATCGACTTTGCATTGTTGAGATCTGAAGTCCCCGAGGTGAAAAGCAAAGCCTTGAAGGAGCTGATGGAGGCGGGGAAGGAATGGGGATTCTTCCGCCTCGTCAACCACGGCGTCCCAGCGGAGACGACGGATACGCTTGAGCGAGAGGGAAGGGAGCTGTTCGACCTTCCCCTCGGGCAGAAGAAAATGGCAGAGCGGGTTCCCGGTAGTATAATCGGGTACTACTTCGGTGCGGAATCCGTGTTCTCCAAGGCGTGGCTCGAGGCATTTCATTTCTCCGGGGATAGAGACGTCACTGACAACATGATCCGGCAGGTCTGCCCTGGAAAGTTTGAGGAACTGAGGTAATAAAAAAAAAAGCTTTACCATTATATAACATCATCATAAGATATGGTTCTCTGTGTAGTTCAAGTGTACATAGCTATATTGAAGCTTATCAGAAGCTGGCAATTGAGATTGTAGAGTTGCTGGCGATCGCTCTGGGTTTGGAACCATCTGCATTCAGCAAATACATAGCCACCAGAGGAGACAAGTCTACAGTGCGTATTTGTTACTATCCTCCGTGTCCCCAGGTGCGTATATATACGTGTATATATACGTATGCGTGCTAATACTTTGACAGCCAATGAGAACACTTGGGCAACGTCCTCACGCAGACCCCATTCTCATTACTGTTGTACACCAAGACGAAGTTGGCGGGCTCCAGGTTTTGAAGGATGATAAATGGGTCGCTGTTAAACCTGAGCCTGGTTCTGTTGTGGTTAATATTGGTGATACTTTGCAGGTACAGTACTTCTTATGCGCATATGCTGGTAACGTTATGGATATTCTTTTAGGTTTTAAGCAATGATACGTATCCGAGTGTGCAACACAGAGTGGTTTTAAACAGTGAGAGGAGCAGGATGTCAATGGCTTTCTTTCTCATACCAGAAGCTGATGGTTTAATTGAGCCCGCTAGTGAGCTTGTTACTGATGAGAACCCTGTTAAGCATCCTCCTTTTATATACAAGGATTACCGTAAATCGTACGGAGAGCGGAGAGTAGTGGGGAAGAGTCATCTTGAATCCTTCTACACTTACAAATAACTTATATGTAATTAACACACAATTATATCACAGTTTATTTATATGATAACACTTAAAATCTGTTGAATATGTCTTTATTTTTTTAAAATGAATTTTATTAGATAATAAAAAGTGCAAATAATAATAATAAAGAATCTTATTGGATACTATGGACCAGACTTAAATGTCTTGTAATAGAATAAAAGACTGAACTATATTGATAAAAAACTCTTTTCATTTTTAATATCTTTAATATCTGAACTAAGTATGTATAAGAATTTTTTTTAATGAAAATATAAAATTAAATAATCATATAAATTTTCATCATTCGTTTAGATAAGTTATTTAAGAAGACAGGAGAAAGAAAAATCATTTTAAAGAAAGGTGCCTTTCAAAGAAAAATCAGTTTAAAAATAAATGTAGATGTGAAAGATTAGAAAAATCAAAATAAGTAACTAAGATTAACTGATTTCTTTGATCTGTTTCAATTACCTAAATATTCTAAACATAACTAAATACTTAATAAATATCAATGAATTTGGCAATCATCTAGCAAAAAGCATACGTGTTTAAGCAAATATATATAAATTTAATGCATACATTATATATATATATATATAATAAACTATATAATAATATAAATATATAGTTAAATTTTTAAATTTACAAAGTTAATTTTGAACATTAATATTAATTTACACTTGTAAACATTGTATAGTCACTTTATTAAAATATTAAGACAAATCAGCAAAAGTCGTCCACATGGCAAGAGCATTTGGTTTGAGCCGACATTGTTAAGCATTTAACAAACAATCGATATCGGGAAATCTCTGCAGTCGAACTGTAGAGAAACAAGACCTAATCTGCTAGTTCATTTTAGGGTTTATAGTTTCCTCCCGGATCGCGATCCGCATCGTAGCGCCGGCGCTGACACCACATTCAGGCGCCGATCACTGCCTGTTTGAAGTTTTGTACAGATTCAAGGTGCATTTCGAAGTTCTTTTTGAAATCGCGACTGTGCTTCCAAAACGAAGGAGGTTTCGCAGTTTCTAAGTGGATTGCTGCAAAATAGGTCTTGGATTGCGAGCCCCGGTTGTATTCCCACCCGAAATCCCGGGGTTTGTATAAAGATTGCAGTTTTAATGACGATTTTCACTGATTCTTGTGCAGGCGGATAGAAGAAGATTTTCGAGCGGATACCTTGAAGCGCGAGGTTTGTAGGGTTTAATGTGCATGCGCGATGGAGGAAGAAGCGCAAAGGCGGCTTTTTGAGGTCTTGGAGTCGCGTGTTGTTGCGGTGAATCTCAGCGATGCATTAGTGCAGCAAGGGTTGAATCTGCTTGCCGCTGCTCTAGAAGATGAAGGCGCCCATCGTAGCAGGCAGCAGCTGGAGCAGCTAATACAAATCATCAACAATGTGGTTTCATCATGCTGGTACCTGCCGGCAGGTTTGTTATACACAGAGAGAGAGAGAGAGAGAGAGAGAGAGAGAGAGAGAGATTGACTTAGGTTTTTTCGTCTTGCAGATGATAGAGAGCGCTCTTCGTTGCAGCGGATTTTCTGTTCTACTTCTCGTTTCTGTATTCAAGAGCTGGAGCGTTCTGCATTTGGTTCAGATGAGGTAAAAATATCTATTTTCTTCCTTGACCTTTGTTGTGCGTGCGTTGCTCATTTACATGTTATGAATGTAATGCACGATTTTGCAGATCGAGAACAAGCTTTTGAGACTATTGCAAGCCGCAACCTTGGATGAGAAAGCAGAGAGATTGTTGCATACTTCTCTTGCGGGAATTTCTTCTGATTTCTTACCCTGTTTATCAAGTACTGTCCATAAAGAGGTCGATGAGGCTTCCAAAGGTATCGTTTTTATGAGACCCTCTTATGTGTATTCTATATAGACTTTATTATTGGTTTTTAGACATACATATGGAACAGCAGGAAGATGTAAGGTGGTCAGAGAACATTTTAGCAGTTTTATCAAGTGAACAGATTCTGCTGGATGACGATTTAAAATCAGACAGAGTAGAGTCTTTGAGTAGCAGGAGAAGCAGAAACCTTGTAGACTCCACACAACAGTATGCCATCACGCAAGTGGGTTGTTTCCGAAGACTTTTGGCACTGTGTACTGATATGCTGGGTTCGAACAAGGTGTGTATAACATTAAAAGCATATCTTACTTTCTACGTCGCAGTTTGTCACACACACACACACACAACTATTTAAGTTAATGATGTATGTACTACAGATAAAAGAATCAGAAGGAGCAGGAATTTTTGAAAGAGTATCGTTTGCTACGGAGGTTCTAACCTATCTGACGGATTTGGCAAGAGCTTCTCCACACCGTGGATTTATGCAAGAGACTGGGCCCGTACTGGGGAGATTAGCATCTAAAGTGCCGCACATTATCAAGCTAGGGACTAGAGACATCAAAGTGCACGACGTTGATGAGATTCAAGAGGGAAATGTTACATTAGTGCCGCATCTACTCGATGCTTTGATCGGTTTCTGTGAAGTTCTCTTCCCGGATTGTCCGTTGACATCGAATTTGAGGACGTTTATTGTGGCTTCTATACTTGACCAGATCGATGGGACCAAACTGAAGGACTTCTCGGGCCTTGCCTGCACACCCCAGCTTGTGAGCTACTTTTTGCGTCTCTTACAAGCTGAGCAGTATCATGTTTCAGAGTGGAGGTATGTGATACAGACCCATGACATGCGCTAAGGACGACTTATGTAGATATTTGTAATGTTCATGTTTGTGTGTTTTTGCATATGCGTTCATATATATGTTGGGTGTATCTCGCGCACGCTTGTTATATACTGTATAATAGAATGATTATATTTGTTTAGTAGAAGGATTAATGGTTTTGCTGTCTAGATACGGAAATCAAAGATCCGACGATATGATAGTTATGGTCCAGCTGAGATCAGAGGTAAGCCTCATAATCACGCTATATTAGAATATTTCATAGTTATTTTGTTGTTGTTCATTGTTATTACTGCGACTGCAGGCTTTTCCATTAAACCAGCTTAGAAGCCGGTCCGAACATTTACAGGCTATATTCTTTGCGGATGGCGAGTGGCTTGACAGCTTAATAGCAGCTGCAACCACTCTCTGTAGCCAGGGCTTGAAGATGAAGCCCGTACAGGACATAAGCTCTTCCGTACACAGTGAAGAAGATTCCGCAAACGTTTCGATGGACTCTTTGACTGTGGCAAGTGAGGACGATGCTTTGTTTGGGGATTTGTTTCTCGAAGCAGGGAGGCACTCCGTGAACTCTGAAGAGACCATACCGGCGTCTTCAGGTACGAAAAGAGCTGATGGGATTCATAACACGCTTTTGCAGGCCTCAGTGGAGCTCATGAGGTTCATCAAGGACTTCATAATCTCTCCGGAATGGCACCCAAATACATATGAAGTTGCGAGGAGGAAATTCTCGAAAGATCACGTTGATGCTCTTCTTGAAGTCCAGCGTTTGCACATTAAGCAGTGTAGATTTGACGTCGTTTCGGAAGGTAATCCTGATATTTGTTCACTAATATAAATAAAGCATATTTTTTGATAGATTCAGCGGAGTATACTGGAGAAAGAACTCAGAAGTGCTGTTTTGAGCTATTGTTGGGGTTGGTGGAACGGGGAGTTATATCGGAGGAGTTTCAGGCATATCTTTTTCAGAGGATTTCTGGTGGTAAGTACTAGACTGTGTAAGCTGTCTTTAATTTGTTGCTGCGGTATTTTATAATGCATATAGATTTCATATAATATAGTGCCTATCGTGTACATTCTATACTATGCTAGATTATCAAAGTTTGTGTTTTGTATACACAGAAGCAGAATGCTGCCTGTCGAGGAACGTTCTTGTTTTGATGGCAAAGGTTCTTGTAAAGAGATTTCGACAAGGATGGAGCGACCCGCTTGCTTACGAGCTCTGGAAGAACTTTAGGGAATCTATTGTTAACAAGGTGCGAAACGTCAAGGCGTTTGATGGGGATTTAGAGCGGGTTTTGGCCGTGCTTCCATCGTGGTTTCATATGGAAGTGCTCTTCATGGCGTTTCACTCTGTTGATACGGACCATCGGTCTGCTATATTGAACGAGTTATCTGTAAGTATTTTCATTTTCATGCTAATACATACATGTGGTAAACATATGTATTTATATATAAACATACATGCTAAACTGGTATCTGCTATATGTGGGGCATAAAGAAAACTATGGAAAACATCGAATTATTTGACTATTCACCGAGGGTATTTGATTATGTATGGTTTTATGCATAATGTGGATATATAGATGTGGCTATCTTATCTATGTTTGAGAGTTGTCTCTATACATTCCCCTTTTTAATTTCGATAATTCGTTTTTCAGTCGGCACTATTGTCCTGTGGCAAAGAGAAGCAGACGTCAACTGGTTCACTTGTAGCGTGGGCATTGCTGACCTCGAGGTTGGTTCTAGCAGTGAAGTACATCATATGCCATTTCACCGCCTTTCCAAAGTGGTTGGTTGTGGACTTGTCCAAGAATATGCGAGATGTTGAGAGTATTCAGGCCCCGAAATTCTCCATGAACCTCAAGGTGGGTGGATTTCAGATAGGAACGTTTGTATATAAACTTGTGTAGATAACTAGCATGTTTTCGTTAGTAGTAAAATACTGTCTGCAATAGTATACCAAACATATCATAAATTGTAGAGTTATATCAGCAATATTTGTGGTCTAAAATAGCGGTTTAATGTCCTCTGTTTGCTTATGCAGGAAGGGCCTTTTCCTTCTTGGGCTGCTATCTTTGCTCAGAGGACATGCACCAGGTTGCATTTGACGAGCGTTGTATTTCAATTCTATTTGACGTGGATAGTCCTCATTCCGTCAACAGTGCTAGCTACGACGTTTCTGGTTTGAGAGATGCTCTCTGTAACATACTCGATGCGTGGACAGGCAGGACCATCAGGTAGTTTATGCACTTTAGTTAGTTTGTGCCTGTGTACGTGTGTCTGTCTGTGATCTTCAGTATATGTATCATCTGCACAGACACAGACATACGCATAAAGACACGTTTTCTAGATATGCTTATGCTATGCCTTTTTATGCAGAAGCATGGAGGAGCTTCTGCTGGAGAGATATATGTTTATGCTGATCTGGAGCATATTGCAAGCTTGTGGCTCGAGCTCGACTATTCCCAGTCCGTTGGAGTCCGGTTTGGAGTCATTCTTTAAGCTGGCGCGGAGCATTTCACGGATCTGCAGCTGAACAATGGTCCGAGTTTCTTCTGCAGTTTCTTACGAATCTGGAAGTTTCGCTTCACCAGGGTCGTGTCAATTTAACCTCCTGGGATTTACTAAGGCATGGAGCAAAAGTTTCATTGCTATTGTTGCCTCTAGCCTCGGTCACCAAGCATATTATCGGAAATGGACAAGGAGAAGAGGTATGTGAGATAAATTAGTGTTGGGGTATGCATGTGTGTATGTATGTACAATACATAGGCGTTTCTATATCGTTCGGGTGCGCGATATAGAAACTTGTGTATTTGTTTGTTTGTGTCTATACGTGATGAATAAATGATTCCATATGCATGTAGGTATGTTTACGCTAGTTCATCGAAGACCATGTTATAAATACGAACGTATATGTTAAGGCATGGAGAATATATACACTTACACATTCATAGGTATCCGTATGGATGCAGTTGTGAATTCCAGACTATATTTATGTATGTAGAATGTGAATGTAACGTACAACTTGCTTGGTCAGATTTAAAATTACTAAATCAAAATAAAATATTAAAAACTTTAGCAATAATAATCATAATTTTAATAAGTATATGTAGCTAAATTTGATTCATTTTTTATTAAAAATGCTATAAATATTTTATCACTATTTAAATATATTACATATATTTTTGAAGTTTAAATAAGGATAAACGCAAAATGTACATTGTGCTATACACCTTCATATAGAGATATATGCTCACATTACATACAGAATACACAATAACTATGTTCATTCTTTTACTCAGCTGCTGCGGATCTTATCATCGGTATTAAGCTGGTACGCGGAAGCGGCTAACCACTGCTTGTCACACGGCTTAAGCCAGCAGTTCCATCCAGAAGACCGTATTTTTCACATTGGATTGATCCTACGATCTTGCTTCTCTAAAGAGAGAAGGTACGACTTGTTAGAGAATGCAGGGGCAGGGGATACGGTCACCGTTCTACGCTCGGTTCTACGTTGGGAGTCCTCTAAAACATGGACGGGTGAACTGTCGAATGCACTCATGAAAGCCGGTTTGTGGGAAGTTGACGGGAGTATCTTACCTGTACTTCTACACGGCTTCCCATTCAGCCCGTATGTGTCCCTTGTCTCGTGTATGATCTGCTTGGAGGGTGTTTTGGGATCCATACAGAAGCAGCTGCAGTCTGTAGAGCTTAGCAGGAATTCGAAGACCTCGGATTCACTTCTGAAGACCATTATGCTATTTAAAGTGAACTGTGTCTTTGAGAGTCTTCGGGTAAGCATTACATACTTTGGACATGTATATGTATATTCCATGAACGCACATCTATATTGCTCTAGGTACGTATGAAGTCTATATATTTATCTATACATGCATATATACGGCATAATATACTGAGCCTCCTGCGGCGTGAATAACAATACGAATCTGCTGATTCCAGCTGCAGTCAGATGAAGTTTTCCAGTTACTGTAGCCGGAGAAGATGACCAACAAGTGCACAGTGATCTCTACCTGCTTAAGCACATGGAGGATCTTCTGAACGAGCTGTGCTCGAGTAAGACTCTACCTAGTCTGTTCGGGAAGGAATCATTTGTCAAGTAGTGGAGGTGATGAACAGCATTCGAACGGATTCCATTAGAAGTCGAGCTTTCAACCTCCGTTTTGGTGATGCTTCTAGAGGTATCTTTGTCCAGGCAGAAATGTGTGTGGCGTGTGTGTGTGTGTGTGTGTGTGTGTGTGTGTGTGTGTGTGTGTCTGTGTGTGTTGTGTGTGTGTAGATAGGAAGGTCGGGATTCATACATACGACATATGGAGAAATTGTTGTGTGTAGATGATCTTATATGTCGATAAATCACATGAGAGACAGCATGCGTAACTCCCTTGCATTTTTTATTCATAGATGCGATCAATAGCCAAATATCATTTGCGTAACCCTATAACACAACACACGCACACATTGTGTTTTTGCGTATCCATAATGTTATATTGTGGGAAAATCGCATATATACACCTGATATCTAAATATATTTATACCCCCATGAAAGTTTTATTAAAAATTTATTGTAGTTTGATTCTTTAAATTTACTAATGTATATTTAATTTAATTTATAACAATTTGGAATGAATAGAATGAAGTTTAAATTATCTTTTTTTTTAAGGAAATAAAATTTTAAATAACTTATATTATATTGCGATAATATGTTAGCTTAATGCAATATACAATTGACTTATCTATACAAAATAAATTTGTACGGATGCAAGTTTTTCATACCTTGATCATGCCACAAAGCCACAAAAGCGTTATGCTTACTTGGCACGTTATGGATGACACAATTTGCGCCTCTGTTGTCTAATGTGCATTAAGGTGATGATGATGATGATTGTGTGTTGTGTGTGTAAGAGAGAGAGAAGAGAGAGAGAGAGAGAGAAGAATAGATAATGGGTAAGCGATGGGAACCCATACAAATACACCATAACTAATCCCAAGTTGATGATTTGCAGATAATATTGAGAAAGGGAGCCTGGAGGTTTGTGTAGATGTATTACACGGGTGCTCGAGTGAGGCAGTAAACACACAGATGCTGCGATTCTTCGTGACGTAGAGAGTCGTTGTGACTCTCAGAGAAGCAGTTTGCAGAGCAAACTCTTGAGCATGCAGAGGGAGAAACTGGGAGTCTGGTTGGAGCAGCGGCTTTTGGGAGAGGTTGGCTGGTATGCAGCTTCCCCTATTGTTAGAGAGGTTGCTGTTCGATTTCTACAGAGCATCACTGCCTCTTCATCAAAGGTAATCATAACGCACATATGTAGATGGTAAGTATGCACTATTCTTATATTCGTCTAGGAGTTTACGGCTCATGTACTGGATGCGATGCTTGTGAACTTGGAAAGAGCTTTTCTGTTTTATGAGGCGGCAGCTGCAAGGGCCTATCTTGGAGCTATAACAAGTGTACGTATTATAACTTGTTCATAAATGATAGACGTCAATACTTATGAATTTTGTGTATGTTTGTAATGAATGAAAGAACTATCTTGCAGCTAGCACGTGAGGATCCTATGCTGCTTAAGGAAGTCGCAAGTAGTGTGGTTAGTGTTGCGGCAAAACTTCCAGCTGATTCTGCTCACCTTGAAGGTATACAATATTGGTTATCTTAATAACTTATTTGTCAAGATTATACCATTTTGAATTGACATCATGTGGGCATAGCGAATCTCTCTCTCTCTCTCTCTCTCTCTCTCTCTATCTATCTATCTATCTATCTGTGCGTGTATGTATGTTTAATGTATTGTTCTTATAAGTATATTGAATCGATTGTACTATCATTCTAATAGGTCTCAAGTGGTTACTTTCGTTTTTGACTTCATTCTTGACGGCTTGTGGAGCTCAAAAGGTTCTTCACCAAACGAGGTTTTCAAGCCACACGAAGAATGTTCTTCACATTCCTTCTGTGAAAGCCTCTAGAGGTATGATGACAATATCTATTGTATGGGTACTTCTTATGCATGTCTGGCGTTATCTAATTGTGGTATATTTACAAAGCTATACTTATGATAATAGAAGTTTATATATGTGTGTGTTTGTGTGTGTGTGTGTGTTGACACTATTTTGTTGACATATATATCTGATGTGACAGGTGATCAATCTCTAGAGTCAGCGGAGGGAGGAGATGCGGATTGTGATGCAACGTCCGTTGATGAGGACGAGGATGATGCAACATCGGATGGCGAACTTACAAAGCTTGGACAGGACGATGATGACAGCAACAGCGAGAGGTAATATTCATATATGGTATTGCACACGTATATTTACATGCATATGATGTTACAATACAATAATATTGTGTGAAGAACAGACACCCCGTGTATGTGTTTATATATGCATTTGCCCATGCATGCGTTTTCTTATAGATGTTGGTTTTGTTTAATCTGACTTGAAATAATATGATCAGGCTTTTGGCTTCTAAAGTATGCACTTTCACGTCAAGTGGGAGCAACTTCATGGAGCAGCATTGGTATTTCTGTTACACCTGTGACTTGACTGTCTCGAAAGGATGCTGTTCTGTATGCGCCAAAGTATGTCACCGCGGTCACAAGGTGGTATATTCTCGTCTCAGCAGATTCTTCTGCGACTGTGGTGCTGGAGGTATACACATACGTGCATCAATGTATAAAATCCCATTTAATATTTACATATGCTGCATAGACATCCATATATACGGTGATATATGTATACATGCGGTTGTAGTATTTGATCAGGTTTAATGATTTGGTTTCATATTTATGCACATGTATGTAGATTTCAGTTTAACTTGACTTAATTAGCAGGTGTGAGAGGAACGAGTTGCCTATGTCTTAAGCCGAGGAAGTATACTCCATCCACGAAGGCTGCTGCAAAAGCCGGAAAGAAGTAAGAGCCTGTGTGTTGTGTGCGTGTGTGTAATATATGTCCATTTATGTCGTATTGATCCTTAATTTCTTTCTCCAGATCCTCCCCGAGCCCGGGCTTCTGCCGGTTACAGCAAGCCAAGACAGGGTTCAGCTCTCGGACAGTGACTCGGACACGGACTCTGACGATAACAATGACAGTCGAGAGTTTTTCCAGGTGACTGATATATAGTTCTATATCTATAGGTCTTCTAATTAGTATTACAATGTTTCAGTTTCTTGAAATTACATTTCTTATAATTATAATAGTGGAATGGTATAAACAGTTATATAAGCTTCAATGTGTGTACGTGTGCATGTATATTACATATGCTTTACGACGTACATGATTAGTAAGAAAATTATTAATTTTACAAGCTATTTATAAATATAAAAAGACTTGTGAAGATTATATATGTGCGTACATATTTCTAAATTTATATACATACAGATATTAATGAACTAACGTATGTGTTCAGGTTTCTGCGACGGAACCCCAAGAAAAGGAGCTTCTGTCACTATTGTTTGGACTCGACTTGGAGGACCAGCTACTGTCACTTCTGCACAAGGCTTCTTGGGAGCTTTAATCTAGGTAAAATATTCATCATTTAATTACATTTTAATAATCAATAATATAGAAATTGCCAGAAAAGTTATTTGTATCTGTATATTACACGGATTCCATGTACGATATATCAGTTTATTGTAGATATCGCATATAATAGTTAGAGTACATACATAAATCCACATACAGTGTAGGATACATAAATTTCGATGCAGGCCTACAAGCAGCTGGGAAGGAGGAGGATACAACTAGGACGGGACAAAGCACTCCAAATAAGAACAGATATCTTCCAGCTTAAACGTGCCTATAAGAGCGGCTCCTTAGATATGAGATCAAAGCAGACTATCCGAACTCTCGGGAGCTGCGTTCTCATTTATCGAATGGTTCGCTTTCTAAGTCTATTCTCACCATCAGCAGTCGAGGCAGGTTGGTCTCTCTCTCTCTCTCTCTCTTGGTGATTACTTGTGGTAAATGCACTGTTCCATCCATAGACTCACCACCTTCCTCCAACTCATGCTCTCTCTCTCTATATATATAGAGAGAGAGACACACACACACACACATGTACGTATGTATATGTCTGTGTGCGCGCGGGCGCGTACTTACATGCAAGCATATTGGTAATATACATGTTTGTGAAGTATATTTTCGTAGAGATTACCTTATGCTTGCATATGGACACACATGTTCATTGTAAACACAATAAAACTGTAACATTGTATATACTAGGTTGGCGGCTGGGGAAGGGGACAAAGTAACTATATTCGATGTGGGTCAACTGATCGGTCAGCCGACGGTAAATCCGGTCGTAGTGGACAAAACCACGGTTAAACCATTGTCTAAGAACTCTGTACGTTTCGAAGTGGTGCATTTGGTATTCAATGCTGCAAACGAGAGCTATTTAGCTGTTGCTGGATATGATGACTGTTTAGTTTTCACTGTGAACCCCAAAGGTGAAGTCATCGATCGCCTCGCTGTCGAACTTGCTATTCAGGATGGTTATATTCGGAGAATCGCATGGATCCCTGGTTCCCAAGTTGAACTTATGGTTGTCACTAACAGGTTTATGGCTAAATGATTAATACCTGTAGTGGTAAAGCTCATAGTAGTATAATAAGCAGCTTATTCGTGTACATAACGAAAGAATGGATACATACGCATACATATATACATATAAATGCGTGTGTCTATGTATGGTCTGTGAGTATCTTCTGTAATAGCGCATGTGTATGATATATATTATTAACAGTGTTGAACGTTTTCAAACAGGTTTGTGAAGATTTACGATCTGTCCCAGGACAAAATATGCCCAATGCACTATTTTACGGTTTTGGAAGACGAGATTGTTGATGCTTCACTCGTTGGATTGTCTCATGGACAGATCCTCGTGTTGGTACTCTCTCAGCAAGGTGTATTTTACGGGTACTATAATATAACACCTTATAATTATTTTCATAATATATACTTGACACATGTACTCGTGCATGTGTTATACTGACATTACACATAGATATATAAATTGTATACATGGCAATGGATTGATAACATATGATATATTCAGGGAACGAATAGTAAAGGGTAGTGATTCTGGAGCACGTATATTGACGGAGGTGGTACAGCTGCCGAAGCAAATCAAGCCTGCAAAGGGGGTTTCGTTACACTACTCTACAAACTTAAAAATGGTATTTGCCTCGTTTAGCGATGGGTCACGCTAATGGGACGGTTAAATCCGGACGGGTCCTGTTTTGCGGAATTTTCCAGCATCCTCGAAGCTGAACAAGAAAAGCCTGCCGGCCTTCATCATTGGAAGGAGGTGTTTGATGGCACTGGACTGTTCACGTGCTTGTCCAACAAGGGGAATTTCGCTTCAGTCGTACACGTGCGTACTAGTGATGTACGGGCCCAACAATTGCGTGTTGCATCGTCATTAAGAGTTGATGGGCTTGCTTCATACAGATCCATGACAAAGGTACCGTCAAAACTATGTGTAGGTGTGTATATACTGTACAGTCTTATATGTATTTATTATAACTAAGATATAGTTACCGTCGCATCGTTCCGTATAATACAGAATATAAAGACAGTATGTGTAGTTGTATAACCTCTGTGTGTGTGTGTGTGTGCATGTATCAACCATGTTTATATTGTTCTGTTTGTCTAATCTGTCATTGTGTTTTAAAGGAAAGGTAGTTGTATAAACCTGTGTGTGTGTGTGTGTGTGTGTGTGTGTGTGTGTGTGTGTGTGTGTGCATGTATCAACCATGTTTATATTGTTCTGTTTGTCTAATCTGTCATATGTGTTTAAAGGAAAGAGCCATCTATTAGTTTTACATGACGACGGAAGCATGCACGTGTTTCTGTACGTGGGTTCGAATGCAGAGGCTTCTTCAGGTATGGTGTCATTTTGTTAATACCTATTGTATTGTATTATATATATATATTATATATATATATATGACATGTTATACGTATGAATAGTGCTATTGGCCACAAACAGTTTACATAATCAGAAATGAACATGTTATGTTTCTAATTAGACGTGGAATAGGTGATATTAAGCTCATACTGTGTTAATGTGTTATCAGGAGCTGCTACTGAGGCGCAGAAGCAGTATCCAACCGAGCAGATGAAAAAGCTTGGAGCTGCCATTCTCAGTAGCCGTCCGCTGAGCCCGCCATCTTTCCCTTTGGACTTCTTTGAGAAGACAACTTGCATAACATCCGATGTCAAACTTGGAGGCGATATTCTTCGAAATACTGACTCCGATGGTGTTAAGCTGAGCCTTGCTTCTGATGATGGTTTTCTGGAAAGCCCCTCGGCCAGTGGTTTCAAGGTGTGTATTTATACACATACATGTACTTATATGAATACATATACAGTATATGTTATACTCAGGGCTTTAATGTCTTACGGTCATCAAGGAGCTATTTATATACATTATTATTTGATTTTGAAGTGGGAATTAGTCATTTGTGTTGTCCACACATCTGGATATTATGTGACGTCTTCTTTTGCAGATTCTTGTATTCAACTCGAACGTTGACATGGTGATGGTGGGCTGCCGAATCCACGTTGGAAACACATCACCCAGTCATATTCCCTCCGAAGTGAGACTATTTCAGAGGCCAATTCGTCTCGAGGAAGGCGTACGGTGTTGGTACGACATTCCATTTACGAACTCGGAGTCTCTGCTTGCTGACGAGGAGTTCTCTTTGACAATTGGACCGACCTTCAACTTGACTTCATTGCCGAGAATCGACAGTCTCGAAGTTTATGCACGAACCAAGTAATATTTATTGCATAGTATACCTCCATTTGTACGATCTCTTAGTTTCCTGCATTACATATAGGTAAATAGTGAGATGATACTCTAGTATGATAGGATGGTCAATTAAAAAACTATCTATAATACACGTCATAATTATTATATTTTGTTCGCTTATATACACATCTGTATATGTGTGTTCCATGTGTATGTTAATAATACTAGCATGATTCTTACTGTATGATATATAATTAGACGTAATCTACTGTGGATATGGCTATATAACATATAACGATTTAACTCAGTGTAATACATAACATTTATTTCAAACAGGAGGAATTCGGATGGAAGGAGAAGCTAGACGCAGTTTTGGACCTAGAAAACCAAGGAGCTCAAGGCTCAGGAAACATAGGTGCTCCTCGCAAGGTAAAGAAGCTGCCCTCTGCGTCAACATTGGAACATGTGTTTTATGAGATATTCAAAGTGCTTTCGGGATTTTATTCTCTTCACCGAGCATATTCCTTCTCCGAGGTATGACATACTTGTTTTCGTTATCATATTAGTAAGTGTTGCCACATTTTGTTCATATATATATATATATTGTCATGACACAATGTGTTATACTGATATGCTAGGACTACAGTGATATAATAGGTATAATGTATGTATTACATATGACTCTCGGTTGTACTATTGTAAACCTGAAACAGGATTTTAACATGGAGAAATGCAAGGCAAAATGCATACCGGTGTTAGAAGTCGTGTTCGAAAGCGACAGGCAGTCGCTTCTGCAGTCTGCTGGAAGGCGTGTTCTTCGTGCTTTGTCACCCAGCAAAGATGCCTATTATCAGGTACATATGTCATTATTCATGTGGTATACAAATATGTAGATAAGTGTGAGTATTAATTGCATGATATACTTCGGTTATACAGTGTAATTAATTTTGTAATCTATCTATAATAAAATGATATCGTATTAATAGTTTGTTTTTCTTTTTTCTGTTTGGCAGGCAAAAGATATGATGTCTTTGTCGGGGGTTGCTCGCTCATGTCCTCTTTTAGCGTTAAAGCTTTGTTTGGGAGGTTCCGCCTGTCATGGATGGTTCAAGATTTTACTAGTCAAGCGAAGACCGTTTGCAAAGTGTCTCTTCATCGACCTGCTAACTTGGCCTCCTATTTGGAACGCAATGGTAATATAATAGTTTTCTCACATTTATATCATCAATATACTAATCAGATGCATCCCCACATTCTAACATATCTATACATGTATTTGTATATACGCGATGTGTATATATATGAATATGGAATGTGATAATATGGAAGATTAAGGCAATTTCTTGATAGTGCTATATGTATAATTATATTTGTTAATTCATATGAAAATATATATACTGATTTTTATAGTGTTTTTTTTTGGAAGGGCCTTCAATCATAGATGGACTTGTGTCTGTGTTATGGGAGATACTTGTACTGTCTGAACAGCTAGATGCACAAACCATCAATGACCTCGTGGTGCTGACAGTGGATCTAATCTACGGATATGCCGAATGCCTTTCTTCTACTTCATCTGTAGCACCGGCTGTTGCATTCCTCGAGAAGCTACTTTCTCCCCACAGGACGCTGTTCGCTCTTCATGCAGGTATTTTATACATACTACGATGTATAATGGTTGCTTATATAAAGAAGTGACTATATGCATCTGTTCATATATACTTACTTGAAATAATGACAGTAGTATAAGCACGCTAGTCTGTAGCAAGTTAACTGTTGATGAACAGCTAGTGACGTCCTGCAATATGTTATATATTATATAGCGTCTATATGTGTGTATGCATACACTATAAACACTAATACTCATGTATAATATATGACGTCTAGTCTGGTTAACGAGTTAAGTAATCATAATAGAATGGTTCTTCCGTATATACGTAAATACCCACATAAGTATATTCAAATAAACAGTATATTTCTTGGTCAGTTTGGCAATCTCTTCAAGGCTTTACAAGTCCCTCTTCCGAAGCAGACAATGCTGCTTATAGACGACGGTGCAGAGAATTCTAGAACAGGTATGTCATGTGTGGGGTGTATATACAGACGTGTATTACTCTAGAATATATTATATTGTAAAATCCCGCACACACACACTTTGTTCCCATCCTGTTGATGAGTTAGATAGATTACATGTATGTAAATTTTTCTCAATACCAGGATCACTGCATTCAGAAAGCGGAGCTTCAACAGGGAATTCAGGCCAAGTGATGTTAGAAGAAGACCCGGGAACCGCTTCTGTACAGTATTGTTGCGACGGGTGCTCTACCGTACCAATACAGAGAAGGCGTTGGCACTGTACGATCTGCCCAGACTTTGATCTGTGTGAAGCCTGTTTCGAGGTTATGGATGCTGACCAGCTCCCACCCCCTCATACAAGGGAACATCCAATGACTGCAATCCCCATTGAACCCGAGACAGGTGTGTACATTGTGGTTCAATATGTACATAACACACACACATTTATACACAAATACTTCGCATGCTTACATCACATGCATAAGTATATAAATAAGTTATTAACCTTTACATCTTTCTCTTAGGAGGTGAAAATACGGAAATGCAGTATACGTCCATAGATGACTTAAGCGAAGAAAGCTTACTACAAATGGCAACTGAGCTCAGCCTCCAGTCGACGTCAACGTCAATGCCAGTCAACGATGGATTCAACGAGGGCCAGGTGGCTGAAACAAAGTCAACGCCTTCTGTCTCCCCGTCAAAAACTTTAGTCAACTCTTTACTATTGACCGGTTTACTCGACAATCTACGTGGCTGGACGAAGAATACCAACGGTACGATGGCTATCCCCATTATGCAGCTTTTCTACAGACTCACGAATGCCCCTTCGAGCCCTCTGTTTGAAGTCTCACTTGAGAAAGTGGTAAAAGTTCTGCTTGATGAACTGGAGGTCGGAAGTTTCATTCCTGTCAAATCACGATCGGGGTTTGGGGAGGTTGCTATACTTATTTTCATGTTCTATACTTTACTTCTTCGGCATTGGCATCAGCCGGGTTCTGTACATGGTCAGCCTAAGGAGTCAGGTAATTCTTTTTCATAGGTTATATATGTATTTGAGCTTTAGACTTGGTAGTTTACTGCTCTAGTCAATACGTGTTGTTTTGATAAAACAATAGTTTCGCACTCAAGCTTGTATCATTTAATAACTTATCAATCTACTAAAGCATGTACAATTAGTTCTGCGGTGCTATTAATATACAGTGATACTATACAATATAATACACGTGTTGTGAAATTAGTTTTCTATAGAATCAAGTTTATACATATATAATATTATTCATTTTAGGTGAGGCACCAGCAAGTGAAAAGAATACAGTTGAATATGATCGTTCATGTGCAATGCTTCGACAGCAGTCCCTTGTCAACTATCTTCTTAACATCACTCAGCAGCTCACTCACGTGTTTAAAGAGCTCCTCAAGAACCCAGGTAATTAATATAAATGAGACATATAATTACCAGAATTCATATGTACATACTTGTCTATACCATAATACCTGCAAGTAGTTTTAATATTAATCATGTGTATGTAAACACAAACACACGCATATGATATGAATTAGGATGGTGTACACGCTTATACATATCTAGTGAATAATATTTACATGACATGTCAGGAATCAAGCTGCGGTTCCTCAACAAACGCACCGTGTGGAGCTTATTAACTGTAAGACGGGAGTTTGCAGCAGGGAGTTTTACACCTTTCTTCTCAGATTCCTATGCGAAAAGCCATAGGGTGACCTGTTTGCGGAGTTTCACAAGCTTCTACTTGAGAGTGTCTTCCGTCTTACTTACAGTCTCATTCGTCCCGGGAAGTCTGAGAAATCCAGCGATAAGGTAAAATATTTTATCTTTTATACACACACACACATATACAGTGTGTGTGTGTGTGTATGAATATGCCTGTTACACTGATGTACCTAAACGTAACACGCGCATACGCACACCCATACATATGTGTGACTGTTGTTATGAAGCCCCGGCTCTTGCTTCTTGCTATGTATCTTATAGTATGCAAGTATTAGTTATTGTAAGTAATTTTACGCTATTTATGTGATAGAACGTTTGGGCATATAGTGTTTAGTAATTGCGTCATCTGCTTGTGCCCTGTACATGTTTAACAACGCAAGTAGCTGCTTCGCATTGTTATTATTGCGGTAATATAATATGATGTAATATAGTACGTTACACACTATTAATTATATTCTAGTATGATATTAATCGGAATGTGATTGTACACAGGCTTGCCTGATGTATATTTGCACTATAGACTGCTATAAGGGTGTCGTATTTGGTACTCAATAGCTTTTGTATATGTTTGGTATATTTACGCTAACTTATAGGAGCAATCTAAATGTCCCGGCGTTGAACTCAAGCTCGATGGTTGGCAAGACGTACTATGTGGATATTTCAACAATCCACACACAACCTTTGTACGGAAATATGCACGCAGGCTATTGCTGCACATGTGTGGATCCAAGAGTCACTATTATAATGTACGAGATGCATGGCAGCTTAACAGGGAGGTGAAGAAGCTCTATAAGTTGGTGAACAAATCTGGTGGTTTTCAAGTACCTGTTCCCTACGAGAGGAGTGTCAAAGTTCTCAAATGTTTATCGCTTATTGGCGAGGTATAATCATAGAGATACCTGTAGCTATTTTAGTATTAATGTGTACAATGTCGATACTCGGTAGTATTTTATTCGTTAGTTTTTGTAAAATATATATAGATTAGTATTCATCTAGTCTAACCATATTTGCGCAATGGATTTTCTTAAATCACTTGTCTTAATAGGTTGCATCAGCGAGGCCCCGGAACTGGCAGAAATATTGCACGCGACACTCAGAAGTTATCCCTTTTTACTAAGTGGTTCCTTCTTCTTTGTGGAGGAACTCGTTGTACAGGTAACTATTATGACACGTATAGAATAAGTACATATGAAGACAGCTATTTCTTCAATACATGTGACATACAACTGGTTGACTATTTTACTTTTTGATAGTTTAAACTTATGTGCAATAACATTTAACCGGGTGCTTTATGCAATGACAGACTCTAAAGCTGCTTTCACTGGTTTTCTTCTCTGGGAGGGACTTGAGTACATCAAAGAAGGTAGGCGCTTCTCATATCCACACACACGTAGACACGTGTGTGCATTCGTATAATCATAATTTCTTTACAGGAGTCGTACGAAGGAAAGAAAGAGAAGAAAGGTGGCAGTGAAGAAACCAATTACTTGGATATGAAGCAGGCAGTGGAGCAGCTCGTTGGGGAAGATGCCAAGAATTTGAAGAACTTCCTTGACACGTTTTTTCTCGAATGGAACGCTTCTTCAGTACGTTCATATATGAATATACATACATACAATACATATGGACGTATGTGTGTTTGTGTATATCCCTTGCTACGTAGTACAGTGAAACTTATGTACTGCATTGTATTGACAGAATACGATATATATACATGTATGTGTGTGTGTGTAATGCCGTTTAACTCTTAACTCAAATGTTTAAGGTGCGTCTGAGGCCAAGGCAGTGTTATCGGGTGCATGGTACCATGGTGAAGAGGCGTTTAGAGTCTTACTACTTACCTGTCTACTAGAACGAATCCCGATGCTGCCATCCTACGGTCAGAATGTACAGGAATTCACTGAGCTTCTATCGTGGCTATTGAAGAAGGGAACACAAGAGATTGCTCTTGATAATCCGGAGACTGTACTTGTACAAGGCTGCTTGACTGCGAACACTATTAAGAAGATATTCGAGGCTCTTCGTCTCCAAAACGAAGTAATACATATTTAATGTTAATATAGACTTATATCATCTATGTATTGTTGCTGATCTTACATGTTTTGTGTAGCTCCTTGCAAACCATCCAAACTCTAGAATCTACAGTACACTTGTGAGTTTGGTGGAATTCGATGGATACTACTTAGAGAGTGAACCGTGCCTTGCTTGCAACTCTCCCGAGATTCCATATACTCGGATGAAACTTGAGACTATCAAGGTACCTCTCTCTCTTTTCTCTCTCCCTCTCTCTCTCCCGGGGTCGCTCGCTCGCTCTCGCACATGCAGACAGTGACTTGTATCGGGCTATGCAGGCAGAAACAAAGTTACGGACAACAGAATCCTGGTCAAATGCGTTGGAAGCCACACTATCCAAAGTGTCTCAATGAACGTACACGAGCCAAGGCGTTCAAAGTCTGTCAAAGTGCTCAACCTGTATTATAACAACAGAGTAGTTGCCGACCTCTCAGAGCTCAAGAATAATAGGTACATAGATCAATATATCGTATCACGGTAGCATGTATGTATGTGTAGTGCATGCTCATGTATACATCAGTATATAATGATTACTAATTTGTACTATGGTAACAGGTCTCTTGGAAACGTGCTAGAAGCTGTCAGTTGAACTTCGGTCAGACAGAGCTTAAGGTGGAATTTCCCATTCCAATAACTGCTTGCAACTTCATGATCGAGCTGGACGCATTTTATGAGAATCTGCAGGTTTGTGTATACGCACGCACATATATTTGCATGTATGATTAATATAGATAGTATTTCTGTTGTTTGACTCGTTATATCTTAATATTGTACGTAATACTGTTAATTAAGGCTGATATTAACTCTTATACATGATTATCTACGTCCTGCAGGCTGCTTCACTGGAGTCACTACAGTGTCCTAGGTGCAGCCGTGTTGTGACGGATAAGCACGGGATATGTAGCAACTGTCATGAGAACGCTTACCAATGCCGGCAGTGTAGAAACATCAATTACGAGAACCTGGACTCGTTTCTGTGCAATGAATGTGGGTACAGCAAATATGGACGTTTCGAGTTTAATTTCATGGCTAAGCCCAGTTATACTTTTGACCGGATGGAGAATGACGAGGATATGAAGAAGGTAAGATTTACTTAATGCACATGATTAGCTAAAATACTGTTGTTATATTCAGAACTTCTGTTATCTGCAGATTTGAATGTCTATGATATCATATATATGTGAAAAGCTGTTATGTTGCATATCTTCTTCGTATACTAAGCAAACTTTTATATTATCACTGTGCACTGGATGGTTATGATGTTGTATTACCTCTTTTGATATACGTGTACTATAATAGTCTAGTTAATTGTTGATATTTAATCTCGGTCTTTTTCTTTTTATAATCAGGGACTCGCTGCGATTGAGGCAGAATCCGAGAACGCTCACAAAAGATACCAACAACTCCTGGGATATAAGAAGCCACTGATGAAACTCGTCTCGAGTATTGGTGAGACCGAGGTTGATTCCCAGCAGGTATAGGAACATCTATATGCCTATTCATACACTGTATAGATCTTCAATCTTCAATATGTGTCTATACGTATATAGTGAATGCTACATCATGTAGATATTTCAATCACAAAATAGATATTTTAATCACGTGTGTGTGTGAAGTTTATGATATACTGAAGTTTCTACTCAGCAGCAGAAGGATTCTGTTCAGCAAATGGTTTCACTCCCGGGTTCGGCCTCGTTTAAGATTAATAGAAAAATTGCTATACTCGGTGTTCTATACGGAGAGAAGTGTAAAATGGCGTTCGACTCTGTCAGCAAAAGTGTAAGCCTCAACTATATAGACATGTAATATATAGTGAAACATTGTTCAGCTACAACTTTTCATTTCCGTAGGTACAAACTCTTCAAGGACTCCGTCGTGTCCTAATGTCTTATCTGGAGCGCAAGAAATCCCCAGGTATGCATGTCTATCACGTGTGTATGTAGTAAGTACATCTTATGTATCCATGTATGTATGTGTTATCTAACTATCAGCAATTGTCGATGTTATGCATGTATGTAATTATGTATATGGCCGTATGCTGCGGTTGTGTATTCTAGCTAACATTTGCCTGTTATAAGGCACAGCAAATGTTTCCTTCTCGGCACAGAGGCACCCAAACCGCTGCTTCGGGTGTGCAAACACGTTCGTTGGGCACTGTTTGGAGTGGCTACAGATCCTAGCAAAGATCCCATATTGTCGTCAACAGCTCGTATCAGCTGGGATACTGTCCGAGCTCTTTGAGAACAACATACATCAGGGTCCCAAGTCGGCTCGGATTCAGGCTCGGAGTGTTCTTTCGGCCTTCACGGAAGGTGACCCGGCTGCTGTTGCAGAGCTTAATGAACTGATTAAACAGAAGGTTATTTACTGCTTGGAGCATCATCGATCTATGGATGTTGCTGCTTGTGTCCGTGACGAGATGCAGGTATTCTCATCTGTTCGTATTAATACGTATACCCATATATAAGATAATTATATGTAATGCATACTAATTTATACGTCCGTACACACATAGAGACACATGTATATGTCGTGGCATATATATGTTTATTTAGATAGTTACGTATATGTATATGTTTTTGCAGCTTCTTTCTGAGACATGCTCTTTGGGAGATTTCTGGGAGGCAAAGCTACACGTTGCCTTTCAGCTTCTGTTCCGTTCTATACAAGTGGGTGCAAAGCATCCTGTCATCGCCGAGCATATCATACTTCCAGCTCTGAGGATCATATCACAGGCGTGTACTCCTCCAAAAGCAGAAACTCCAGCTTCTGATGTGAAATCTACCGATGTGAAATCACTCGTTCCAAAGACTCCATCCACAATTCTTATGGTAAACATTAGTATAATGAATACATAACTGATCATAATACAGAATATTTTATTGCGTATCCTATATGTTTGTATGTTTATACATGTGTCTATTACATATATGCGTCTTTAGGTGTCTATAGGTGCATATCTAACTTTCAAACATGCAGGAGCCTCCTGCGACTGCGTCAAAGCCAACAAAGGAGACCGTGGATGAGTTTACGGAGGGTAACCAGCAAGATTTATTGCTGGTAAACTACGTCGAATGGCGAAGCGGTGCAACGTACAAGGACTTTGTACGAAGGCTGACCGTATCCCAGAAAGTAAGAAAGGACTCGCGACGTACGGACGCACTTGCACTTAAATATATGCTACGGTGGAAGAGAAAGGCGTGCAAATCCAGATCCTCAATAAGTGATGATCTACGCTGTTTTGAAGACAGCAGTTGGGTTAAGGAGCTTGTTTTAAGTGCGTGTTCGCAACAGATCAGGCAGGAGATGTGTGCTTTAATCGAGGTTCTTTGTTCACAAAGCCAGGTATAGATGTATACATGCATATATGTTTGATATGTGTATAATATCCTATAGCCAGTGTTTGTGTGTGTGTGTAGTCGTTAATTGTTTTCGGGTGTAGTGCGGTTTGTATCTATGCGTATGTATATATATATATGTGGGTGTGTAACTAAAAATATATTATACTCAATCCTACTCGTTTTTTAAAGGCTCGGAGGTCAAAGTTCCTCAACTTGTTTATGAACCTGTTACCTGCATCGAGAACGGCTGGAGAATGTGCTGCGGAGTACTTTGAGCTACTCTTCAAGATGATAGAACCTAAAGATGCTCGTCTCTATCTTACAGTCCGAGGTATTATAAATATGTATTTAAATCCGGCCTCTCCATATTATAGAGATGTACAAAGATGGATTATGTGTTCAATATAGTTGGTAAAGCTGTACATCAAAACTTATAGTTGTACATGTGTAGCATATTTAACATGATTAACGTCCAGGTTTCTTACGTACGTCATGCGGTCTCATTACCGAGGAAGTTACACGTGTAGAGGCACAGGAGCGGAGCTTTCATACGGATATTTCTCAAGGATATACTCTTCATAAGCTCATTGAGCTTCTCAACAAGTTTTTGCAAGTTCCAAACATACGAACCAGGCAAGTCTTTACACGATATGTCATCTTTAGCTACTTCATATTCTTAGTTAATTGTACTTTCATATAGATTACTACATAATAAACTTACATAGTTAAACTAATATATTATCTGAGTAGATAATAATATGCTGTTCTGTTTTTATCATTTGTTATCAGATTTATGAAGGAGAGTCTACTTTCACAAGTGTTGGAGGCCTTATTGGTGATTAGGGGCCTCGTAGTGCAGAAGACTAAGCTTATCAGTGACTGTGGACGTTTACTTCGTGAGCTGTTGGATAACTTGCTTCAGGAAAGCCACGAGAACAAAAGGCATTTTATTCGTGCTTGTGTTTCTGGACTTCAACTGCATAACCAGGATAAGAAAGATCGCCGCTGCCTGGTAAGCTTTTGCTATCATTACCATTACAGTATATACATGTGATGCATAGTCTAAGATTGTCATGCAGTACATAAATATATTATAGTACAGGGTATGTGGCTTAATTGTGAAACATGCAGTTTATTTTGGAGCAACTTTGCAACATCATTTGTCCAACAAAACCAGAGCCTGCCTACATGCTTGTGCTTAATAAGGCTCACACGCAAGAAGAGTTTATCCGAGGTATTTACGATTATTATATATTGTCACTGTATTTTCAGCTACTTTTATCCAGTGTTTAGCTTTACACATATGGTTTATATATTATACAAAAATTAGCGTATTTATTTTATTTTCTCGTGCAGGGTCGATGACGAAGAACCCTTATTCAAGCCTTGAAGTTGGTCCTTTGATGCGAGATGTAAAGAACAAGATATGCCAGCAGCTTGAAATGATTGCTCTTCTCGAAGATGATTATAGTATGGAGCTTCTTGTTGCTGGAAGCATCATATCTTTGGATCTCACTGTTGCTCAAGTTTATGAGCAGGTGTATATATATAGAGCCAATAGCAATATATATATATATATATATATATACACACACATATACATACACATACTGTAGTACTATCGAACTATTATATTAGTATAACATAATTATATCTCGAGTGTATTGTAAACTGGCGTATGCATTATAGTTGATATATACATATAGAATATGGACTTCCATTAACGTTCAACACACACACATCCACATAGACACACGTATGTATGTATATAAACTTACTGAACTTCTTAATTTCTTTGAAGGTCTGGCGAAAAGCACACAATCAGGTTGCGAATTCTGCTATTGGCTCTAGTTTGTTGACTGCTGCTGGGCTTTCCACTGGTCGAGAGTGTCCTCCAATGACCGTTACCTACAGACTTCAGGTTAACTATTTTGTGTTACACACACACACACACACAGACATATATATATATATATATATATATATATATATATATATATATATATGTTCAAATATCAAAAGCTTGTATTCATGGTCTGTATTAATAATTGTCGCATGTTCATAATGTTATAGATGCTATATACATAATAGTTTCAATGTTGACGTTGCACAGGGACTTGATGGGGAAGCAACAGAACCAATGATAAAGGAGCTAGACGATGACAGAGAAGAAACACAGGATCCAGAAGTTGAATTTGCAATAACTGGAGTTATGAAAGAGTGTGGTGGCTTGAGTGTCCTTCTCAATATGGTCGAGGTAATGTGTGTGTGCGCGCGTGGTTATGTGTGTGTGCAGTTTTGAACACCGAATAGTTGGAAGTTACATGTATGAATGTGTCTTTTCCATCTATATATAATCCTGTGTGTACGTGTTTGTGTTTATTTGTGTCATATGCATATCAGCGTCTCTTATATTCAGGAATTTACGGATGAGGAGCTAAAATCTGGCCAAGAGCAAGTTGGTTTAGTACTTAAGCTGCTCATGTTTTGCTGCAAGATTAGAGCTAACCGGCAAGCACTTCTTCAGCTTGGTGCTCTGGATATCCTCTTAGAAACTGCAAACAGAGCTTTCTCCTCTGCTGGTAAAAAATAATATGTAATAAATAAATCATAAACTCTTTCATTATACATATAAATCTTGTGTGTGTGTGTACGCCCGCGCGCGCTTTAGTGTGTTAATAGTCTTTGTTCTGTGAATGTTTAGATTTGGTAGAAAGTCTACTGCTTATAGTGGAGTGTCTGGTTACGGAGGCAAATGAAAGTGATGTTGGAGTTTCTGAAGGAGCTTTGAGCACGAACCGAGCAGGTATTTCACGGGGTGAACAGGCAGCAAAAGGAGTATTAATGTTCTTGGAACGATTGTCCAATCCCAACACTTACAAACAGGTCTCTTTCTCTCTCGGGAGAATACATAGTATATATTTATACCCGCGGTTGTACTATTAATTTATGTGACGATGTTATATGCATAACTAATATATATATATATATAGACACACACACACTACAATGGTGCCACTCTTTCACCGTTTAGCCGTGCGTGTGTGACATATGTGAAGTACATACATGTGCATGTAATAGATTATGTTATACTGTTGAATTACATTCTATAATAATGCATTAGTACAAAAGACACATGTGTGTACAGATATACTGATTAAGGTCTATGTAATGTACAGTCCAAGCAGCATAGGAGCAGTGATACAGTTGCAAGAATTCTACCATATCTGACATACGGAGAGCAAGCAGCTATGGAAGTTTTAGTAGAGCATTTTCTGCACTACTTGATGGACTGGGCATTCGACAAACTTCAGAGTGAATATTCCGAGAATTCTAAAGACGCTGCGGTCGCTCAAAAGGCCAACTTGCACAGATTCGCCCTCGATAACTTCGTTAAGGTTGCAGAAGCTATTAAGGTTAATGCAAATGGTGAACGACTGAAAGATCTCATCTTGGAAAAGGGCATCCTTTCGGGTAAGCGTCATCTCCCTTTGTCTGTTGTGTCTGTAGATATGCGACAAATAGTTGTATGTATAAAGACATTGTACTTGATTTATAGTGGCAATAAGTTACTTGAAGGAGGCATTCCCATTCACTGAAAGAAAGAGCGATCACCGGGCATCTCCAGAATGGACTCGAGCTTCAGATCTGGCATCTGTGCCTATAATCCTCTCCATGCTTCGAGGTTAGTTAACATTTGATATTATCTTCATTATATTTTCTTTGTGTGTTTGAGTACATTCCTAGTCATGTTAAAAATATTTTTAATCAATTTGTCGCACGATATCACCTACATATGTCATATACAGATACACCTTACTATTTTTTTATGCATTTGTACAATGCATATATATGCGTAATTTTATACGTCTGTTATGCATGTAAGTGCTAATATCAAACTCTTGCAGGTCTAGCCAGAGGACACAGGAAAATTCAACAGTGTCTAGAGGAAGAGAATATTTTATCCCTTCTTCATGCAATGGAGGGAATATCCGGAGACAACGAGATTGGTGCAAGAGCTGAAAATCTTCTTGATACTTTGTCTGACAAGGAATCTTGTGGCGAAGGATTTCTTGCTGAGGCTGTTTGGAATCTGCGTGAGACAACCCGTGATGAGATGAGAAGACGTGCTTTACAACGTAGAGAAGAGCTCCTGCAGGTATATATATTAGCTTACAGTGTAGTATACTATTACATTATAAGATTCACGTGCAATATATTATCTGATATATGATCATTTTACGTTGTATAAGCAAACAGTAAGCAGATTTGCATTTCAATTAAGCAGTATGTATACTTTATAGCAGAGGCATAGAAAATACTATTGTAACACGTTATGTGGTATTAGAGACTTGAGTACTTCACTATATGCTATACATAATGTTGTTCGTCGGCCGGGCCGATGATCGTGTCTCGCGTGATCACCGTTTCGGGTGGGAGTAGCAATCATGTGCGGCCGGCCGCCGGCCTTGTTTCCGCTGGAAGTATACCGTATATACACATGGTTTAGGCACTGTATACTCGACCGTGCTTTTATAAGTATTTACAGTATTCGTGATAGCATCCTGCTACTGTATTCATTATCGTAGTGTGTATATACGAATGTAATCTTGCACCTCGTATACTATTTACCAAACATATGCAGTGGGCTTATTGTTATAAATATAAGCATAACTGATTTCTAATACAATGTCTTCTGTAGGGACTTGGAATGAAACGAGAACTAAGATCGGACGGTGGAGAACGAATAGTAATCTCCAAGCCAAAGATCGAAGGACTGGAAGATGTGGAAGAAGAGGAGGCGGGACTAGCATGCATGGTTTGCCGTGAAGGGTACAAACTCCGACCAACAGACATGCTTGGAACTTATTCGTACAGCAAACGTGTGAACATTGGCTCTAGCAGTAAGTTTGTAATTTCGTTTTGTGTTTGTGTCTGTGTGTTTCTTCTTTTCTAGTGATATATTCTACTTATGTTTCTTACCACAGTGCATGGCCGTGCCGAATGGGTGTACACAACAGTCAGCCATTTCAATGTGATCCATTTTCAGTGCCACCAGGTAAATATCCTTATATATTGTAAATATTCTGTAAACTGTTGTAAACGCTATTTTAATATACTCTGGCATACATTATAACATACACACACAATTACAATACATATTGCATCAGTACACTAAATTTATATGATACCCTGTTAACCATGTGTGTAAATTATGTAGGAAGCGAAACGAGCAGATGCATCATTGAAGACTCCTAAGAAAGAATGGGAAGGTAAAATACCATGCTTATATAACAATATCTATCTCTTTTAATACTAATATATATCTCCATAGGTGCTGCATTGAGGAACAATGAGACACTTTGCAATAATCTGTATCCTCTACGAGGACCTGCTATTCCACTCTCGGCATATTCCAGATGTGTTGATACTTTTTGGGATAACCTGAACTCTCTTGGACGTGCTGATGGTAGCCGCCTTCGACTCATCACTTACGACATTGTCCTGGTTAGTCATTACCCTATTTCCTCTACGTGCTGCGCGCACATGAGTGTTTATACGCTCTTTGTGTAACTTTACTTATTGACGGTACAGGACGTGCATGTGTCTAGTTGTATGTGTATATATGTTGCAGAAATAATAGATGTACAAGTCACAAGTTTAACACATCTATTTATGTATCTTTGTGGCATTTTATATAATGTCTCATGCTTGTTTTCCGAACAGATGCTAGGAAGGTTTGCCACAGGGGCTTCATTCAGCGCAGATAGCAAAGGAGGTGGAAAGAGAGTAACTCACGACTACTTCCCTTCATGGTGCAAATGGCCCGTCATCTCCTGGACAACAAGGACCAAGCCAAAGACGAACCTCAGTCAAGTTTCTCCAAACATACCTCCAGAATGAACCTTCTCCGATCCCGAATACACAGACGCCACAGAAATCACCCTCGTCCTCCTCATCTTCTTCAGATGACAATGTAGTATATGATGGTTCAATCTCTTCTGCTTCACTCGCACGAAGAGTGGCAACAACACAGGTAAAGTGTATATATGTTTGAAATCATACATTTACTTAAATATACATTATGACATATTTCTTACTAACATATCCTAACGCAGGAAAGCGTTCTTGCAAAGGGGAGCAGTTCATGCATACATGCTACACAAGCAGGGACGACAGCTTCCACCGGCTTCCCCACTTCCCTCTACAACTCCAACTCGGAGCCCATTGGAGTTGTTTAGCCCGAGTTTAAGCCAAACCTCAGATACTAAAGAACCTGTTACTAGTGAGCAGCTGTTCAGTATTGTACAACCCATGTTGGTGTTTATTGGCATCATAGATCAGCTTCAGAGATACTTCAAGAGCAACAGAAGTGGAGGTGTCTCTCTCTCTCTCTCTCTCTCTCTCTCTCTCCCTCTCTCTCTCTCTCTCTCTCCTCTCTCTCCCTCTCTCTCTCTCTCTATCTATCTATATATCTTTAGACTGATATACAGATCTTTGTATACGTGTGCCTGCTATGTATTCTCTTTACGTGCTTAAACTAGCTAGTAGCATTCTATATGTATGTTCTATACATATTATATATAATACACTTAAAAGATACTGTATTTATGTATGTCTTCGTGCCATGTATATATATAGGTGCTAGTGGTGAAAGCAGTACTAATGGTGAAGACGAACCATGGGAAATAACAATGAAGGAGAAACTGAAGGACGTAAGCTCCATGTTGGTATTCTCGAAGGATTTATTAGAGTGGCTTGACGACATGCAAAGTTCAGTAGATTTTCAGGTGTGTATGTGCGTGTAATATAATAATTACATATATTAATGTCTATATATAACTCACGCACGCATATTGTATATATACATCTTGCATGTATTTCTTCCATTAATAATATACAGTAAGATCATATACGATTTATACATATATTATGCATAAGACGTATATTATTTGTACGGTAGATCATATTTATTTACACAGATCTAGCGTACATTACTCAGCAGTATTAACAGTGTTAATATGTTCTATACACATTAGATCATGATCTGACCATTACTTTATATATTCTGTATATAAGTCTGTAATATATAATCTAATCAATTATAATAAAGATATTATTACAAGGCTAATAGTGATGGTTATTTAATCAGGAATCATTGGACGTAATTGGTGCGTTGGGTGATGCCCTTTCTAGTGGGTTTAGTTCGTGTGAAGATTTCTTCAGGGATGCCCTACAGAGCTAGAATTGAATTTTGTATATAAGGTAACTATATGTATAATTTGCGTCGTATTGCCTCGGATATACTAAGTTTGTGTTTGTGTCGTATTTAACAACTAACGATATAAATGATGAAAGCCTAGAAAATATGATACTCTTGTATATTATAAAGAAATATTAAACTTTCTGAATCCGTAAGAAACTCATGTAAATTATCTTAAGAAATTCAATACGTAGTATGTATAAAATTTAACTTCTCAAATTTGATGAAATCAGACACATGAATGTGACAATCAAAATCAATTCAAATATATATGAAATGTAGTCTTTAAAATATCTTTATCAATCATTGAAACAAATACTAATTCAACTTTGTAAATCACATGTAATTAATAAAATTTAAAATATTATTATTAAATAGTTAACCATCTACATAAATCTGCAAAACTTCATCTGTGTTTTACATGTCTATAATGAATCACAAACATATCTGTTAAATATATTAACATTTGATTGACAATAGTTTTTTAGGTATCATTTTCGGATGGGTACATTAAAAGTTCCATCCATGTTAATGTAATATTAAATTTTGACATGTGCTCTAACCCAAGTACCTTAACAGAATGTTCTTTTATAGAGTTTGATTAGGAGAGGGATGAGAATAAACAAACTGCGTTGTGCTTTAAACATTTAAAGCCATGCCCCGAAGAGCAGCATGTACGTAGTTACAAGCTAAGAAACATCGGCCAGAGCCTCTCCGGTACACCTGAAATCTTGAGATTCTTCTCCTCCAGAAACTTCCGTGCATTCCACGCTTTCGAGGCATCCTCGGGTGACCACTTAGTCACTCGACGGCCAACCAGGACCTTCAATAAACCGTCATAAAACCTCTTCTGCCCAGGAGTTCTACCGATTCATTGGGTACTTTGTATCGCTGCACCGGCCTGCAAAAGAAGGAACCAACATGGTTACTCACACACGAGGAGATTTCCAACCCACCGCATGAACAGACGACCAACTGGATGAAGCCCCGCAGGAATATACATGCCTTCCCGCTCCATACGGCGTTTCCACCGAAGGAACTCTGTCGCCACTTGACTTCTGGTGAAGGCTGGAGTGAACTTGTTGGGGTTCACCGTCCCGCTAACCTCTGGAAAACCTGAGGGACCGACAGAGAACAGTATTGCAAGCGAGAACACAAGGGAATACCTTCCAAAGTGGACGGAACAATCTCCCCCTTCTTGTCGACCTGGATATATCCATCAATCTCCAAGATGGCGTAGAACCAGGTATGCCTGTCCTGAGCCTGCAGGAAACATTTCCAAGTCTTAGAACAGACCCAAGGGCAAGAAAAGCGTACCGTGAGATAAACAGGTGGCCTGTACTCCTTGCCAAGCTCTGCTGTTTCCAACAGCTCGTCGATTGCATAGATGGCAGGTTGCAGCAAATTCTTCACCCCTGCCAGCGTTTTCCAGTCGGTGACGACTTTCAGCCTGAGACCCTTGAGTGCATGGTGCCTTTTATAGACGAGCAGCTTCAAGTCCGAATGTTGCCTTGAGAAAGCATCGCTTGAATTGTATGGTCCCACTAGTTCCTCTTCATCAACAACAGCTTCTGGATCAACGTGGACAGGTGCTGCTATCTTGACAGCTAAGTCGGCTTTTTTCTTCCCGCTAAGCTGCTGGTTTTCGTATGTCACCTCCTCTTCTTGTGGTGGACGAGGTCTAGTAAACCTGCCCAGGTTTCTCACTAACCTGTCCAGAATAGGAGCTTCTTGCGTCTCAAGACCGCTACTACCCTGAAATTCCTTCGAGTACAAGAGATCGTTGGCGACAAAACTGTTGATAACCCTCAGAGTTTCATCAGGAATTTCGATCACACGGAACCTGGAGAAGTACAGCCTGAGAAAAAGAACAGAGAATGTGATAGCTTACCGATCGAATGCAGGCATCTCATGAATGAATTTGATCAGGCCATATCGTTTCTTGAACTGCGCTTCCTGAATCTCGCAAGGAGGAACAGAAAACAGTCTAGTAGTTTCGTCGCCGCTCGCTTGCATCACAAATTCTTCTATCTGCTTCACAAGCATGAGACATTGATCCCCACGAATGGACATACCTTCTTCGCCGAAATTCCAGACGACTCCAGCTTGTCCAAGGCCATCTTCGTCCGCTTCCTAGCTTCATACTCGCTGTACATAGATATGTAATCTAGCCTAACCTAACCTTAAGCATAAAACCTAAAAATTAGGGTTACTTCTCTGTTATTAGGGTTTACAATTAGGGCTTTGGCAATTGGGCGTGGGAGACGCACGCTCTATGTTTGCACAGTATTTTGAAGTGCATTCAATTTACAGGCGCTTCGTAGGAGGTATGGTTTTCAAAGAGTGATACTATCATCCTCATTTGTTCCACCGGTACGATCAATGCGCTATATATGCATACACACTACAATTGTGTATAGTATTTGCGTGTGAGTGGCACATATAAACACATAGCATTATATATATCATGATAATATTTCATATATTAGTACATATTACACAAATTTAATATGTAGTCTTTGCTATATAGAGTGTAAGGTTTTCTTTGGGAATGTGTGGTCTTCGGATTTATGTAGAAGGCTTCATTTGAAGTCATTCAAGCTTTCAAAACCAGTAAGTGCTGTTATACACGGACTACCTTGACAAGGTTCTATCTATACTATATAATTGCATTTCATATATCATTGTGTTGAATTGTTCTTCTAGGACTTTGACTATTATTGGGACGTATCCTTGACCTATACAATAAGTAGTATATTTAGTAAATATTACAGATATAATCAAGATAAACAGTCTCGTGTGTGCATGTGTTTTAGTGCATGCATACGTGAACTAAATAATAGTAGAATGTTCATGTTTGTCGAGGTGATTTTCAAGTTAATTAAAACATATATATAAAACATTATTAAAACTAAAAACTTAATATCCAACAAATACATTTAGATTCTTTAATATATGTTTTATTATGTATTGAGAATATTTAAGTTCAAATGCCTTTAAATTATAATAACATTATTCAAACTCATTAATTAAATAAGAAAATGTTATTTAATCAAATGAGTGACTCACTGAAAATGATGAATTCATTTTATGTTTTTAAAATATTTTACTAAATAATGACAAACTTATTATATTGGCAAGCATGTGTTGTAAGATACTGTGTGAGTGGTTTGAAATAATTTAATACTTAACTACTTTCTTAATAGAATTTTTTTGACTTGAGATAGTGTCATTTAAGTGATCATCTTTTTACATTTATTAAACTATTATCAAATTACATAAGTTATTATTGAATGATAAACTGAATAGGTTATTAAAAGGCACCATCAAAATCATTAACTTTGTCAAACTTTTTTAAAAAAAAATTATTATTCATAATAAACTATGTCATTCATTTAATGAATTAATAATTATTTATAATAGATTATTATTTAATTAATAATCAAAAATATTATTTTAAATCCCCTTTACCTTATTAAAATAAAAATAACATCAATATTGAATGGAATCTTATAAAATATACGATAACATTAACATTCAATCAATAAATTTCACTTGAATATTTTTTTAATCATACTACGTAATTCTTTAAAAACATATTACATTGCTTAAATTAATTATGATATTATCAATTTAAAAATAATTTTATACATTTTATAATTTTATACATTTTTATTTGGAATAAAGTTTGTAAACAATTTGTAAATTTAAAAAAAAGATTTGATATTAATAAACTATATAGTTATACATGATGTATTGTTGTTTTAAGAATTTTCTTAAATTTTATGTATTAATGTGTTAAATTTAATGCACTTAATACATAATAAAATTAACCGAGAAGAATTTTCTTAAACAGGATTAAAAATTGAATTTTACTGTAACACTGATAATCGACGTGGACAAAAAAATCAGCAGAAAAAAACATTAGGGTTTTTGGGAGGAAGGAGAATGGCGCTCGTCGGAAGCTCAGCGGGATTTGCCAAATCTTCTTCATCACTTCAGCTCCTCCGCCAATCGCAGGTTCTCTCTCTCTCTCTCTCTCTCTATATATATATATATTGTGTGTGTGTGTGTGTGTGTGTGTCTATTGTGTGCTATTGGCTGCATTTCAACCTGTGTGTATATATTCTAGTTTATCATTATATATGATCTCTAATATAAAGATGCATTTACAAATAATGTGTGTGTGTGTGTGTGTGAACATCTTAGACAAAATGTGTGTGTATTTGTCATATATATGCAGGAAACAAGATGCGTGAGAATCTCTGTATCTTCCAGTAGACGGCCATGTAGAATGTTGGTGAAAGCAAGAGCAAGTTCTCCTATTTTCACACAGAAACAAACCTCTTCAGATCAAGGTGCGCGCGCTGTATTATCAACTTTTATTTATATATCAACATGTCATATGGATTGATATACACATACACATATAGGGCTCATTTCTTGTGCATGTCCTACGTATTATACACAAGACACCGCACCCAATCTTAAACCACGTTGATGATTGTTCCCTGTTTATGATCATTTGTTTCAATTGACTAATTTATTTAATTATTTATTTTCTTTTACAGATAGGATGAACAAGATGAATGAACTTTTCACAGATATTGTACGTATTTCTTTAGACACAGGACCTAGGGGCGTTGTTCGTTTAGCTCAAGCTGTGGAGGCTGTTTTCTCCGTTGGAACAGAGTGGTTTTTTCAACAAGCACAAGTATCTTCCTCTCTTTGTCACAAACACACCTATAACATATAGTGTATGTTATATATATGCACATGTATCTATCAGTTTGAACACACAGACTGATATGTTTAGTATTTACAACGTTTATGTCATATATTTAATGATATTTTGATAGATACCTATGTGTGGAATCTGTGTATACATATATACGTATATAATGTAACGATTTTTAAATAAGAAGCTTTGTGACAGGGAACAGCATCCCAAACGACATCTCCTCCAAGGCTACTAAGACTTCTATTCGAGCGACTAGGTGCAACTTACATAAAACTTGGCCAGGTCATTAATTGTAATATATATCATAAACCTTGTTTTATAACTAATATTTTAAACCACCTACTCTTAGCAAATTTTTTTATCTAGTATAAGTACATCACGATGTTATAAACTATAAGTTTCATACACATATCGTTTAGTACTGTTATTCTGGCTTTTGTTAGTACTCACACACTATAGTGCAATTATTAAACAAGTGTATGATATTTTATATAGGTAGGATATATTATTGTTATTGGTTGTGTATTGTACACACAGACACAGAGCTTCTGTATGTTTATGGCGTACTTTAGTATGTGTTCTTCTTATGTGTGCCACCCACCCAGAGAAAGAGAAATAAAGAGAGAGAGTTTGCGGGTTATTACTTTTTTTACAATAGTTTTACTTTATTTATTCTGTCCACAGTATCCAAGTGTGGCTTGAGATAAGAAATCTCTTTAATGTCGTGTGCACCTTGTTAATTATAAGCATAATAGGAATGCACAATATACACTCGTATACATATATGTGTATAACAGTATGTATGTGTACATGTTTATACATACAGATGTATATGAACACACTTTTATGTATAAAATATACGCACAAATATAAGTACACACATATGTATGCACACGCGCGCGCACACACACACACACGTGATAGAGAGAGAGTACAAGGTGAATTGTATGATTTAAATGCAAGACAAATACACATAAAAGTTTCAAGGAAGCATAAATGAGTGACATTTCCAAAACTAAGACACGTTCTTTTGAGACGCCATTTAAGATAAAAGAACTCTTTACAGTTTCTAATAGATCTTTTGTTTTTTTGTACTTTATTTAGCAGTTTATTGCATCGACACCTTCATTATTTCCTGATGAGTACGTGAAGGAGTTCCAGAGTTGCCTGGATAAAACTCCAGCAATACCCTTTCCTGAGATACAGACTATTATAAAAGAAGATCTCGGCCGTTCATTAGAAGAGGTTTACGATTATATTGATCCGCAACCACTTGCTTCAGCATCTGTTGCTCAGGTGAGTAAATACAATCTAAATGTATTAAATTATTATAATATTTAAGTAACAAAGAAAACTATACTTAAATATATAAGCTTTTTCTAGCATCCATAAACAGTCAACAACTACATGTACACACACAACACACATGTATGGGATGCGTGTGTATGTGTATATAAACACAGATTATATTAGGTAACAAGGCTTTACTATTAATATATTATTCTGTACATAGAGAAATATGCTTCCCACACAAACTCATAAACACACGTATGTGTGTGTATATATGCACGTATGCTAATATGTGTATATACATAATGAAGTACAGGTTCATGCGGCAAGGTTGAAGGGGAGCAGGAAAGAAGTAGTGATTAAAGTACTAAAGCTGGGGTTGAAGATATATTAAAAGCGGACCTTAATTTTCTCTATGTAACTGCTCGTGTTCTGGAGTTTTTAAACCCACAACTTACTCGAACATCTTTGGTAATCTCCTTATAATATATATATACTATAAACCACACACACAATATATATATATATATGTGTGTGTGTGTGTGTGGTTTATAATGTATATATATATATATATGCTGTATATCGAGCTTTTGGATGGTTTGAGAGCGTCGATTTTACAGGTGTCTCTCGTGGGCGATTTGAGAGCGTCAATTTTGGAAGAGGCGGATTTTCGGAAAGAAGCAACAAATGTGGAAGCATTTAGAAGTTATCTAGAGGCAATGGGACTGTTTAGCCAGGTACGTATAATAATATTATATTGTACACATGCAAAGCTCAATGCCTGTGTGTGTTTATATAGCTTATATTCTGTTTGATATTAGGCAACTGCACCGGTGGTATACCGTCATTGTACCACACGTCGAGTATTAACTATGGAGAGATTATACGGTGTTCCTCTCACAGACTTCAAGTCCCTAAGCTCCATCGTTCGAGATCCTGAAGCAACCTTCATATCCGCTCTAAACGTCTGGTAAATCTCTCTCTCTCTCTCTCTCATAATTGTATCAATGCTTATTAACATGATAGTGTGTGTGTGCGCGTGTGGAATAAGATAATATATGAACTAATGTATACACACATGTTTATATACATAAATGGTGTGTGTGTGTGTGTGATGTTTTAATATCACACACACTAGTATGACTGTACACACACTACTGAGTTTAACTAAATCTTGTGCTTTCATCAGGTTTGGAAGTTTGCTGGGATGTGAAACTTTCCATGCAGATGTACATGCAGGGAACCTCTTGGTACTTAGAGATGGTCGTGTTGGATTTATAGACTTTGGTAAAAAAAAACAACAAACACACACACACACACACACACACGTCCGTTTTATACATCCATCGGTTTTCAGGTATTGTTGGGCGTATCTCTCCTTCAACATGGGGAGCAGTGGAGACTTTCTTAAGTCTTTAGGGAGTGGACAATACTTAGCCATGGCTACTGCATTAATCCAAATGGGAGCTACAGATAAACAAGTGAATATACCAAGCTTTGCTAAGGACCTCGAGAAGCTATTCAATTCTGTGAAGGTTTCAAAAACATATATATGTTTATACACATACATACATGCAACGTGTGTGTAAGTTGATGTGTGACATATATTTACAGGATTTGAACTCGGATATAGTAATCACGACAGGCGGAGGTCCACAAGGAGCTACAGTTGCTGCTACGTTAGCTGTTGACGAGAAACAAATAAACGCACTGCTTCTTGATGTGGTTAGTATATTTATCCACATATGACCATACACATATACATCTATACATACAATACACGTATGTTACGTATGGAATGTCCATACTGGACAACTGCAGTTTTCACAAGGTACTGCATCATTGCTAGCTTAATACAAAACACACACACACACACGCTAAATGTTTAATGTGTGTGTGTGTTACCAGATACGTTTGAGTGAGTCGTATGGTTTGAGATTTCCACGAGAATTCGGGCTTTTGTTGAAGCAATTATTATACTTTGATCGATATACACGACTACTGGCACCGGATTTAAAGGTTCTTCAAGATGATCGTGTACTTTTTGGAACACTACAAAGTATAGAAGACCATATGGTTATTAATCTCATGTTTTATACTTAATAGATAAAGATTATGTTTATTTGTGCATTATACAATTACATAGTTGTACAGTCATAATATGAACTATCAAGCAAATAAATGCTTTATCAGACAATAGTTTCAACGTCAAGGTTAACTATTAAATATTTTCTAAACCATAAGAACCTTCTAAAAAATAATGATATTCTATTATATGTAATATAATCAAAAGACTTTTTATTTTTTTTTTTAATTTGAAGTATACATTTAATGATCTTATGCATTTAATTATTAAATATTTACTAAAGTTTAACTGATCTCTCACTGGAGAGAGGTATTAAACATTCAGCCTTTGTGGTTAACACACTAACTCATACATTTAATTATTAAATATTAGTAATAAGATGCAAAGAATTTCTTTTTTTAATTTGAACTATACATTGAATGATCTTGCACACATTTAAATATTAATCATTCACTTAAAAGATTTTTTTTAATTTGAAGTATAAATTAATAATCTTGCAACCTTGTGGTTAATAATCAAACACTCCAGTCCTTTGCATTTAATTATTAAGAGTAGTAATGTGTAAAATTTAAACCTCTTATTAAGAGTAGTAATGTGTAATATGTACTCCAGCTTAAATTAAAATAGTACAAAATATGAATATTCCACCCAAGAACCCTAATTAATAGACTTGTTTAAGAGTTTAAAGGAGGAATATGCTGATATCCACAAGAGTGGAATATATGGCGATGGCGTCTACTACGGCGTTCAAGGTCCCAGACTCTCATTTGAACACTCCTCAGGTCTGTAAACTCCCATAAATTGCTTAATTCCTTCCTACATTTCACATTATTCACGAAAATTAGGTTCCATAATATATAGTGTGTATTAGCACACACACACACACACACACATTCCTTAAATCACTGTAGGTACGTCTCTATCTATGTATCCATTGTGATAGAAAATACCAAACAAATGCGATACATGCAATAATTAGTATATGTATGTTTCATTAATGTGGTACCGATCTACATATAAACAAGTATATTAACTGATAATTTGGTTATATATATATATATATATTTATATATATATATATTGTGTGTTACATTTATAGAGTGTGTGTGTATACATCTGTAGGCTTCACATTGTATCTCTCTCTCTCTCTCTCTCTCTCACACACACAACACACACAATTTTCAACAATATAAGAGCTAGTAATGTATAAACTTATAGTTACTTTTGCGTTTATGTTTCTGTCAGGATTTTTGCAAGGAAAAACCTTGGTGTTCAATCGCTTGGAACTGACCAGCTCACAAAGACGAGTAAAAAGACACATTCTGTCAGTGTAAACAATATTGCAAGTGGAGTTCAAACAGCTGAACCAGTAAGTCTATATATAAATAAATGTACACTCTCCATATTGAAGAAAGACATCTGCGTGCGTGCGTGTGTGTGTGTGTGTGCGTGTGTGTCTGAGAGAGAGTGAGAGAGAGGCCCGCAGGGTGTTTGTCTATCTGATGTGTATCTCCATCGGACTTATATGTTTATAGACTAAGTCTTTATGTATATGTATGTGCACGCACATAGGCATACACACACATTATGTACACATACATTTCACACACACACACACATATATATATACAGGCGAAGAAATCATTTGCAAAAGAGAGTCAACGGCCAGTGTTTCCATTCACAGCAATAGTGGGACAAGAAGAAATGAAACTATGCCTCATCTTAAACGTAATCGATCCAAAGATAGGCGGTGTAATGATAATGGGAGACAGAGGGACTGGAAAGTCAACGACAGTCAGGTCTTTGGTTGACCTTCTACCCGAGATCAAGGTGGTAAACGGAGATCCGTTCAATTCCGACCCGGACGACCCAGAGCTCATGTCGGAGGATGTCCGACAAAGAGTTCAACGGCAGGAGGACGTTAACTCTATCTATGTGAAGATTAACATGGTTGACCTTCCCCTTGGTGCCACTGAGGACCGTGTTTGCGGTACTATTGATATTGAGAAGGCATTAACCGAAGGTATGTGTATATCTACTCACATAATACTAGATATACGTACACATTTATGTATGTAATAACATTGTATATACGTCGTGACACTCATATCTATACATGTGTATGTATTAACATTGTACATTGAAGGTGTGAAGGCGTTTGAACCTGGACTATTGGCAAAAGCAAACAGGGGAATACTGTACGTTGATGAAGTTAATCTTTGGATGATCATCTTGTTGACGTACTTCTGGATTCAGCTGCTTCAGGATGGAACACAGTTGAGAGAAAGTGCTCTCTCTCTCACACACACGCTTGCACGCACGCACTCACACACACACGCACACAAACATAACGAACATGAACTAATGTGTTATGTGTTTGCTCGGTGAAGGTATATCGATATCACATCCCGCGAGGTTATATTGATAGGATCGGGCAACCCAGAGGAAGGCGAGCTTCGTCCACAGCTGCTTGACAGGTTTGGGATGCATGCACAGGTGAGCACTGTGAAGGATGCGAGCTCCGTGTGAAAATCGTGGAGGAGAGAGCTGCCTTTGATCAGAACCCAAATGACTTTCGTGAGCGTTATCAGGATGCACAGGATGCTCTCCAGAAGCAAATCTACGAGGCCCGCGTGAGGCTTCCTCAGGTGCGTGCGTGCGTGCGTGTGTATTTTATATATAGAGAGAGAGAGACTCCGTACATATATATGATCCATAACATAAACAGGTACATGATCTCTAGTATGTATACATACATTCAGGCGTGTATAGTGATGTAAAGTCATGGAATATATGTTTCTAAGTTAATGATCAACTCTGTGTGTGTGTGTGTGTGTCTATATATATATATAGATAGATAGATAGAGAGAGAGAGAGACTGTACATATATATGATCCATACCGTAAACAGTTACAAGTTGCAAACGTAAATTTACTGTATAGACAAGATATTTTATAGATATACATATAAAGGCACAAATATCCAAGCGTTATATTTTAAACATTATATATTATTAATATTTACATTATATATATATACATTCAGGCGTGTATAGTGATGTAAAATCATGAATGTATGTTTTCCAAGTTAATGATCAACTGTGTGTGTGTGTGTCTCTCTCTCTCTCTCTCTCTCTCTCTCTCTCTATATATTATATATAGATAGAGAGAGAGAGAGAGAGATCAGTACATATATATGGTCCATAACATAAACAGTTACATGATCTTTAGTATGTGTGTGTGTGTGTTTAGGCGTGTAAAGTGGAATGCATGTGTTTCTAAGGACTGTGTATATACCACAGGTGAAAATTGATCACGACCTACGTGTAAAGATATCCAAGGTGTGTGCTGAGCTGGACGTGATGGTCTACGTGGAGACATAGTAACAAACAGATCGGCGAAGGCATTGGCAGCTTTGCATGGGAGAGACGAGGTTGGTCCGAAGATATTCTTACAGTAATACCAAACTGTCTCCGGCATAGGCTGAGAAAAGATCCCCTGGAATCTATTGATTCCGGCTTGCTCGTGGTTGAGAAGTTTAGTGAGGTTTTTGGATATGCTGTCTGAACTAAATATTAATTAACATTCATAGTTATTAATTCCCTTCATTGTAATATCAAAAGTTATTAATAACATAACTTGATATTTCACATTTATGTTATAATATTAATTGTTGTATAAACTATATATTAAATATTAAAATACTATTTAATAAAAAAAAATTTTTATAAATAAATGCTTATGTGTGTGTGTCTGTGTGTAATGCATATACATACAATTCGTAAGGGTTCTTAAAAAAATTTAAGATGTGTATGTATGTAAATTAAAACTATAACCATATTATGAGATTTTAATTTGTTTTAACTTATTAATGAATATGTTTATGTTCATTGTTAACGACATATCATACAATTTTAATTACCTTTATTAAAGTGTGAAGCATCACAGTAAATACCTACATTATTATAGAAATGTAAATATTAAAATAGTTTCAGGGTCTCATTATATATTAATATATATGACTGACCATATACATGCCTCCAATAAATTGTCTACACAACTACATAAACTATATGTGTATATATGTAGTGTGTGTATGCAAGAAAAGAAAGGTAATATACGCAAACCGCATACTGGTATGTGAATATGTTTGTACATTAATCAATTAAAATAATATTTATATTAAAGCTTTAAATGGTGACATAGTTCTTCTCTCTCTATCTCTCTCTCTCTCTCTATATATATATATATATATTATATAATCCTTAAATTATTAGGTGCTCTAGTTCCTAAGCGTTAATAAAATTATTTTTAATTTTTAAAAAAGAATTAATTACATATAAATAAATTATAAAAAAAGTAACCTTCTATGCTTAAAATATAGAATGAATGCAAGAAAAATGGCTATTCCCACAACTCCAGAGCATATAAGTATCCATTTGAAAGCCCGGGGCTCGTCAAATAAATCGATCTGTATATTCATCCCAAACACCCCTGCTATCACCCCAAATATCGCCACCACAAACGTGGCCGTCGTTAACAGCAGCTCGAATTGTATTAGCTGATTCCTTACGTTGTCCTATAAACAAAGTAACACAGCATCAGTACACACACACACACTATGTATATGTGCGTGTGTATACATAAACAGTGTTTAAAGAGATATAACCTTGACACTTAGACATGAAAGCATGTATTGTGTGCATATCTACATATGTGTGTACTATACACACACACACATTGTACATATATCAACATAGTTCACGCTCTATGTATGTATATGTATATTGTCTATCATATATATGGTACGTGTTTGTACGGAGGATAATCAAACTTAATTTATATAAACATAAACATAGCCAGAGATATTAGTTTAACACTACTTGACATAGAAGCACGTATGTCGATCTATATATATACATATATGCATGTATATCCGATATATGTATGTCTATGCATATAGACCACGAATACATGGGATATTGACACATCATAACCTGTCTGTCTTATATATATGTATCTATGTAATCTTGAGAGTTCCACATAAATACATAAGAAGTATGCATCGTACTATATACACACAATATGCATATGGGATATGAAAATGGTGTTCTGTGTTTGTTATCTACACTGAAACAAGGTTATCATCGAACCACATATCTACAGACCTATATATAGATATAGATATACAGTTTACCACCAGATAGCATCAATCTTGAATCTGTGATAAATCTTGTACATTTCACACACGCACGCACATGTACATTACCAGCTGGATGTTGATGAAGTCCTCCGTGTCGTCAATGTACTCTTTGAGCTGTTTATAATCCAAACTTAATCGTAAGACACGACGTAAACTCACTTTAAAAACTGGAAACCGACGTACCGAGGTTAGCTTGTTGAGCGTCCCATCAATGACAACAAAGTACGCCTCCAGTAGCATCTCCAGCTCCTCCACACGCTCTGTCTCACTCATCACGCTACTCACGCGCGTCATTATGTCGAATACTAAACGTCCTCCCCATGCTTAAACTCTTGTCTAAACTCCTTAACCTCTGGTTATGTTGTTCTTGGTTGGGCTCCCAAATGGAGGATAGGGGCGGACAAGCTATTGCTGTGTGGTTGCTGTGTGTGTACCCTCTGCTTGTAGCTTCTTCTGTGTTAAGTACATTCTCTGCCATGTCCCCGTCATCATCCATAGATGCTCTATCTCATCACGGACCTGTGTTAACAGAAGTAATAATGTGAGTGCACATACATATCTATGTCTGTGTTTGTTTGAGTTTGCAATCTATCTAAGCATACATATATAATTGTGTTTTGTGACCATTTTACGTGTACATACATACATATGTGTGTGTCTGTATGTATCTATATTATGTATGTATGTATGATCTACACACACACACACCAGAGACCTTTTGAACTCTTCGAGTGAGGGCCACAAGACGGCTTTTAAGCCTTCGTACACGTTCCAAATTAAGAGTGCTTATTTTCGATGTCAAGTCGTCCAATACTGGGTAGGCTTCTTCCTCCAGTTCCGCGGCCTAAACATATATCATAACTTCTTAGTTATGATATATAGTTAGTGCGTGTGCGTGTGTGAAGTTGAAAAAACACGACATGGAAACAAAGACATAATAAGGTAAAGCACAAAGAAAAGTATAAAAGCCACCTGATTAAACACAATAAAAAACTAATATATACTAACAATAATACAACCTGTGTGTCAAGGTATGTACAAGCGGACTCCAAGGCAATCTCCAGAGCTCGAAACTCAAAGGGCAAATCGTCTGCAGAGGATCCACTAAACATGTCTGCATCATTGCTAATAGCCGCTTTCCGTATAGATTCCTTTGTTGCTCATCGCTCATATCCGCGATCTACATATTTTAATATGTATTGGCAAAGAAAAATGTGTGTGTGTGTGTGTGTTTATGTGCAAGGCATATAATATACTGTTTCCCTCATAAACTGTGTACTTAGCATAAAAACACAGTGTGTGTGTGTGTGTGTGTGTGTGTACAGCACTCGATAACAGTTTAAGTCAAGACGGTTTAGTACGTGACTTATGTGTTTGATTATATACTGAGACGATATAACGATATACATGTATACATACAAACATGTATATGTTACATGTGTGTGTAGATCTGTACATATACGTACCCGATGTGTTCCTAATAAGCCTTCTCTGGAGTTCAGTAACATATTGAACAACATAATGGTCAAGGGAATTAAGCAAAAAGACTTCATCAGCGGTAATTATGCACCTAATCTGCTCCAAATTCACAACTATGGCCTTCTCACGTCCGAGAAGCGTTGAGGGGTAAACAAACAGGGGATCTAATAGCCGTAGATCTCGAGCAGGAAGCTCGCATCTCCTCATTATCGTCATCTTGTCCATCTCCAAGACCTGTATATATAATATATATATATATATATATGTGTGTGTGTGTGTGTGTGTTGGTTGTGTGTGTGTGTGTAACACATTAAATACATGTTATGTATGCGCCACACACATTAATGGATTATAATGCAATACCGAAGGTACCTCTACAAATGCCTGTGTGTATATACACGAATTATATACAGCATATATTATAATGATGCAAGACAATACATTTAATTCATGCACAGAGAAAGAGAACGTGATAAGAAAAGACACTTTAAAGCCATATATATATATAATATATATATATATAATAAAATAGAGAGAGAGAGAGAGAGAGAGAGAGAGAGAGAGAGAGAGAGAGAGAGAGAGATAAAAACCCAACACAGAGATATGCTTCATTGATCAGCTGTGCGTGCAGTGTGAGATGGTAAATACATATATATATTGCCGACGGAAAAGCTATCTAGTAGGTGACACACACACACACACCATATTTAAATTTAAGATTTAAATTTGTGGAAGTTCCCCAAAAACTTGTACTAATGGTACGTATGCAGAGATCAGAGCTGCCTTTTATGTACACACAATGAAGATAATACATAGAGGACAACGCACCTGGGAATTGCCGGAAGTGTCTATTCGGATCCATGAGCGTACTAGACTTTGGCCTCGTTTTCAATCCGAGAGCGTCGATTCCTTGGAACAGTGGCTTCGCTGGTCTGCTCCCGCTGGGCAACAGGCTCGCCTTCAGATCGTCCATCTTCTTCCCTTCCTCCTCCCATGGATTTCAAACCTAAATTCTTTGGAGATACGAAGAAACCCTAAAACCCCTTATCCAAGAACCCTAAATACAACTTAATAGCAACCCGTATGGTTTAATTAAAATTAAAGTTTTTCGTCTCTCTCACTATACTAATGTAAATATTATATATGTGTGTCCTAATGGTTTGATGTGTAACTATATGTGTATTTATATATATTTACTTTACATTATTCCACAATAGAAATAAATTATATACAAATCAAAAGTGATATCTGCATGTGGTGCATTCAGTAATAGTTTAACAAGTTTAACACTAAGGTGACTTAGGGTTTCGGCACAAGTTTGACATTATGCATTTTTTTTCATACGTGTGTTGCGTGTGTGTATGTATGTATCGTGTAGATGTAAGAAACGTATGCTTCACTAACAGATATAATAATTTAAGGTGTATATATCAGTAAGTGCGTATGAATAAGGTTGTATCTAGTAAATGTGTTCGTGTGTGTGTGTGTGTTATCGGAACAGATACACCCTGAGAAGTCGTGTGTGTGAGCAGCTATGAATAACACACACGAAAGGTATATAGAATTTGTCAATATATTTCGGTATGTATACACGCATTTAAACTTACGCAACGTACATACATACGAACTTCATACACGGAATTGACACCAGTAGCATACACGGAACACATACATTATCCTCACAACGAAGTGCTAACCTGTGGGATTTGAACCCACGCCATTGGATTCTAAATCCAACGCCTTAAACACTTGGCTAAGCTATCGCTAGTTCATAATGAAGGAATATCCTGTGGATGCTTTCTAATCAAATGTCACATAAGCAGGTATATGTCATATTTGATGTCATATACCTGCTTAGTAGGGCTAAAAAATATGACATAAGCAGGTTTTTCTTAATGTTTTAAAATTTGTTATTTTTAGCTTATGTATATTTTAAATATACATTATAGGTATTTATGGAGCATTTACACCTAACAAATAGAGAAAGTTATTTATAAAATGCTCGATTCTGTGCTGTGGGTGGTTATTCTCAGAATTAAAACGAATATGCCTATCGTAATTGTTATCTTTTAGTTACTAAATTTTATAAAGCAAATGCTATTATTTTACATACCCTCAATGTTTTTTTATATTTTAAACCAAAATTAAATTACACATTTAGAATTTAGCATTAATGTTTGAAGCATAGACTAGCATTTTATGGTTTATATTTTAGTTAAATTTTTATTTTATTAAAATCTTTAAGCAGCTATTAAAAGGTGTTTAAAGATTAAAGAGGAGCTTTTGAAGGAGTAGATAGTTTAACATTCATTTACATTACTTGTAGCTTAACAGCATGTGTGTGTGTATATGTAGTGTGTATGTATACTTTTTAATAGATACGCACCGCCGTTCATGGTTGGTAACATGGCGTACATGGTCCATGCATCTATTTATAGGAAAACATATAAACAACTACAGTGCGTGTGCACACACGGACACACACACACACTTGATATATCTATATACATCAAACACACCAAACACGTACTGGTAAGTTCATATATGTATATTCCTTCAAAAGTAGAAGTTTAATTGGTCGATGATTAAATGCTTTTCTTAAGTTTACAAAAAAATTTAATTAATGGATGGTATTTTTAGTTTTAAAAAAGGTTAAATAGTTCTTTGTTGAGAATATACTATCAATGAAGAAATTTAATTTAAGTTTTTGAAATTTTTGATGAAGTCCAGTTATTCTGGTTATGTTTTAATGTATGCATATGATAATATAGCATATCATGCAGATTATATCCAAGAGAATAATGCATATGTTTGGAAGATTGATTCATATTAATTAATGAGTGTGCGTGTGCGCGTGTGTTATTCATATAGTGTAACATTCAGTCACGTAGCTTATAATTTACCAGCATGGATACAAATGTGTATAGATATATATATATATTTATACACGCACAAAGATGACATAACATTCTGCAGTTCTACTTCAGGTGATATATGTGTGCGTGTGTGTGTGTGTGTGTGTAACTAACCACATTCTGGTTCAAGTGTGTGTATACGTGTATGTGACCACAAAATTGGTTGAGTTTAAATGTTTATATATATATATATAAACAGTGTGTATGTACATATGTGTGTGCATAACAACTACAGAACGTTTGATGAATGCTACCAACTTGAGGACTAGGAGTTTTAATATGCTTCTTTTTAAAATTATTTTTCTTAATGGTTTTCTTTTTCAATGTTTTAAACTATTTTAGGTTATGTAATGAAGAAAGTCAATTTAAATTTTTGAATTTTGTAACCAGAGAGGCAACACATTGGACTCAATTTACATTTAAGAAATATATTAATTATTATTATATATTGATGAAGTTTATATTTTGTGAGTATGTGAAATATATTCACCGATTTCAAATATACGTTTGTTTAAGAAAACGCACATTATGTATACATGTTTATGTATGCCATATATATAGTGAATGTGTGCATGTGTATGTTCAGTACTGACTCCATGTAGATTATGCGAGTGTATTTATGTTTAAGCTGGAAGTTTATAAGTTTAATTAGTGGATTAATAAAAATAAAATAAAATTTAAAAAGAATTTTTAATGGTTTCTTTTTTCATATTTTAAATCTTTGTATTGGTTATTGTCATCATATGTATAATGTGAACATTTTAAATTTAACGAAAAAAACAGAAGCCGTTCTTCATATTAAACTGTCTGTTTCAAGTTTATTTAACGAATAAACAATATGAATATTAATTAATGTTAATCTTGTTTGTATATATAAGAAGCATCTGGTAACATATCATCTTATATACAGTTATGAAATATAGTGACAAAATCTTGTACTACTGTTGGAAGATGATAATCATGTGTCATATGCATAATATCATACATCGCATAAATAGTCCTATTTATATAGAGAGATACACTTAATACACGTATATGTACTACATATTAAATAATATAGATATCTCTCTCAAAGTTTATATGTGTGTCTGTATATGTGCCGTGTTCACTAGGTTCATACATATGCATCTTTTCCTAAACACGCGCACGCGCACGACCACGCAACTCACAAGTTCATAAGTTCATGATGAAGGAATATCCTGTGTACCATAACTTGTTTGCTTCTTACGTTTTAAAATTTGTTATTTTCATACGCTTTTATAACATCAAATATCACATGTTAATTTGAATTTAATTATAACTGATAAGTAGTTAAATAAAATTTAAAATTAATTAGTTTTATTTTATCGGAGCAGTTTATACCTATTTGAACGGTTGACATTAGGAACACAACTGTTTTCTGTTAATACCTGTGTTTCTAAGTAGGCTTATTTTATAAACAAAAAAGTTTGATTCTTTGAACTATCAATGTTTTCAAATTTTTTTTGTGTTTTTCTTAGTTACGTTCTTAGCAGCGGATGTACGTAACGAAGAAAGTTAATTTAAACTTTCGGAAATGTTCAATTCCAGGCTCGTATACTCCCGGATTTAATTTACAATTTGAAATGTAATAATATGAATTTATTAATATGGATATTTTTTCTCAATTTTTTGAATAAGATTCCTGTTTGTTTGAAAATATGGCATAATGACTTCCAACATCCAAAAGAAGATTAATTCATATTAAATAGCACGTGCGTGCATGTAAAGTATTGAGAGTAAGTCACATGTATATACATATAGATAACCTTCTAGTAAGGTAAAACACACACACACGCATTATACACACGCATATATGTGTATACATTGTAGCTTTCAAATAACTTTCCACTGTTTCTCATTCACGATTATCATATACTCTCTCTCTCTCACAACACACACACACACATATAGACACATACATATACACACAGGTATTTGCTCCGTATGGGGAGCACTGGAGAGGATTTTCACATGAGACAGCGCAGCCTTTTAATGTCATGGATTACCTTGTTGAGTTGACATTCAACGTCATAACGGCCATGCTAATGCGTGCGTGCGTGCGTGCGTGTGTGTGTTATACACCTATATACCTGCAATGTATATTCATCATATGTCCAGGTATACTTTGGAAAATCTGAAGCTGAAGACGAAGAGAATAAGGAAATGCAAGATCTTGGAACTATAACGCTTGGGGAGTTTCACATTCGGTGATTATATTCCTTTTATGAGGTTTTTTGATAGGAGCATTACCTCCATGGAAAAGCTGCACAATGTACAAGACGATTTCTTACAGAACTTATATAAATTATATGTGTATGTATCTTACACTGTGTATAGACAGTGAAAATCACATGAGTCAAACCTGGTCAACTTTAGGTTATTGAGGTCAATGGGTATAAATTAGTAAAATGTGAATAATTAATATTAATTATTAAAATTTACTAAAATTAAAATTAATATTTCTTAATACAGATATTTATGCTATTCAACAATGCAATAATGTATATTTTAATCACTAATTTTTATTTAAAAATCATATCAGTTTATATATGTCTAATTTTATGAATAAACATTAATTAACTTTTTTAACTTAATGTGCTAGTGTGTATGTTGGCTAATGTATTTTGGTTAAGCTAATTCTTAAAGGAATATCATTAAGTTTTCACTAGCGGGTGGTTAATTGCCTCAATCAATCAAAATAAAAAAATTATTTATTTTACTATGGATTTAGTTTTTCACTTGCCAGTTATTTATAATTTATAATTTATAATTTACATAGCATCTAAGTGGCACCTATGTAGCGCCTACATGCTTTTTCGGTAGCCAAATAATCGGGCATATATATATATATATATATATAATATATAAATACAATATATATAATTATATACTCACATACATATATATGTATGCTTATTTATACATAAGAATTGTTTATTTTGATTATTTATTAATTATATTTATAAAGAAATTTTTTATACATGTCATTTATGTCGTATAAAAAAAGACTCTTCAGAGATATCTTTATCTGTAATAATTGTGTCCCTCTTTAATCGATTGCAACCCAATCAACAACATCCATGCTCACAAGCGCATCACCATTGATGTACTACGCCTTGAACAAAATCTCTAAAACCCAACAACTTATGTTCTTTCTGTAAAATAAGTATATAAAATAATGTGTATGTATAATATATATATATATATATATATATATATTCTTATATGTAAATGAGTGATATTTTACTGAATCTTATGTTCACTCTTTATTTTAAAGTTCTAATTTATCTGTTTTTTATTGATTTTTAAAAGTTAAAAAAAGCAAAACTTAATTTCATTAATATTGATACACATATACTATATACCAGGTTTCTTTATAATAACCGGGTTAATTATATATATATATACTATATTTATACATATAATATATATATATGAAGTATGCAATAACTAAAAGATCTCTCTCTCTTTCTCTCAACCACTCACATGTTTATGTAAATATATATATATATATATTATATATATATATATATATATATATATATATATAATATATATTATAAATATAAAGAGAGACACTAGTAAATTATGATTTTATATAAGAAAATAACAATAAAAAAGTTGGAGATTTAATATATTTTTTTAATTAAAAATATTGAATAGGTGCAAATTATTACATATGTATGTATATTATATGTGTAAAACCTTCTTAAATTGTGCATTGCTAGTTTATTTTTTAATTCAATTTAATCACTTTAATGGAAACAAGTGGTAGTAATAATTAATGACGTGGCATTATTTTAATTTATCACTGGCCGAATAACCACCCGCTAATGAAAAGTTATTTAAAGATTTTTCATAAGTATTTATGTATTTATAATTTTAAACTATGTAGTCTTTGGTTTGTAATAAATAAAATTAAAGAATTAGACATTTATAAGATGATTATAAAAATAAGCAATTTATACATTGGCATAAAGTACAATTTTAAATTAATATGCTTAAAGATTGATTTACAAACTTAGTTATACCACTAAATCTTTTTAGTTTATTTCATGTAAAAATTTGAAAAAATTATTTTAACTAATGAATTCTTTTATATATATATTTTTGGTATGTTAGTTTTGCTTAGATGCATTATTGTTTCTTTTTAATTTTTTTTGTAATGGCTTATTTTAAAATAATTAATATGAATGTTTTAATAAGTTATAATTCTTTAAATGCATTGGTTGCTATTTAATTTTAAATTACATATATTTTATATTTATATTTTTACTTTTTTGTTATGGCTTATTTTAAAACAATAAACATCATTGATTTAAATCTTTAAATATATTGGCTACTGCTTGATTTTAAATGTTCTAATAAAAATGAAAACAAATTTGTTGTAAAACAACTTTTAGCATAAATATTATAATACTTATAAGTTATACATGACCTTTATCATTATACATACTTACACTTATAAGTTATACATGCCTTTTACTAAATTATTTATTTTTTTATATTTTGAGTGCTTATTAATTATTTATTCTATATTTAAATATAATTCATCATTCATAAGTAAATTGGAACTTTACTTTATTATTAAATTTAGTTATAATAGTATTAATAATAAAAATTATTATAAAACATGAACTATAATATTTTATATGAATTTGTACGGTTGCATATATAATCTTTTTATAATTTTATACAATAGTAAGAATATTTTTTTTAAACAAATTTGGTTTTGTTTTTATTTATTTTAAATTTGGTTAATATGGGAATTTCTTGTATAGTCGAATGGCGACAATGAAAAATATTTACATATATTTTCAAATTTGTACATAAAATTATATATTCTAAGTGTTTTGATAAAAAAAAATTTGCAAGGTTTAAAGTTATTTGTGGCAACATAATTTGAATATTATTACTTGTTGTTTTTAATTTTTTAATTATTAAATCTTTTTATTAACTTGAGTGTGGTTAAAAGTTTCACGCATTAACATTTTTATATTTGCACATTTTTTGAATAGAAGTTATACACATATAGGATATTAAAACATAATGGTGAAGCATAACTTAAGTTTATTTATAAATATTAAACACCCCTATGTATAAAAAAGTAAACACATGTATAATTATATTAAAAATTAAAATAGTGTAGCATTGATTATTACATTATAAATAGTTTAAATAAAAACACTTGATATACATTGAATCCTAACATATACCAATAACTCATAGCATGAGCTTATTTAACATATAATATTATTAGTATATTTAAATTTTATTATGATTAGAAGCTAAAAGAAATTTTAAAAAATAAACCATTTAACTATTTTATTCAAGCTCCTTACCTTAATATACAGTTATCTCTGTTCATTTTATAATAAACAAATTGTAAAATATGCATATTATATCCAAGAGAACAACATATGTTCAGAAGATTGATTTATATTAATTAATGACTGTGCCTGTGCGTGCGTGTGTGTTATTCATATAGTGTAACATTCAGTCACGTAGCTTATACTGGATACAAATGTGTATAGATATATATTTATACAAAGATGACATGACCACGTGACTCAATCTATTCTGCAGTTCTACTTACACACACATAAAGATATAGATATAGATATATGTTCGTGTGTGTGTGATTAACCACATTCTGTATGTGACCACAAAATTGGTTGAGTTTAAATCTTTGTATATATGTACAGTGTGTGTGTATGTGTATGTACATATGTGTGTGTGCATAATTACATAACATTTGATGAATGCTACCAATTTGAAGAGTTTAAGATGAAAGTTTATAATTAGGAGTTTAATTAGTTTTAATAGGTAAAATTGCTTCTTTCAATGGTTTCTTTTCAATGTTTTAAAATCTGTTTTCGTGTTTTTCTTTAGTTATGTACATAATGACGAAAGCCCATTTAAATTTTTTGAAATTGTATAACGAGAGAGAAGAGAAGCATGCAGCTATTTACAGTTTAAGAAATATATTAATTAATTAATTATTATACATTGATTAATTATGAATGATCAGGTTATTGATAGTGTGAAATATATTCCCTGACTTTTTATTGATTTGTTTAAGAACACATAATATGTGGCCATATGTGTGCATGTGTTTGTTCACGCACACATAAAGACAGTACTGAATCCATGTAGATTATGCGTGGAAGTTGATTTAATTAGTGGATCAATAGTTGTTTTTTTAATTTAAAAAAAGAGCTTCTTTTAATGGTTTCTTTTTAACAGTTTTATTGGTTTAATGAAAGTTAACTTAAAACTTTTAATTTTTAAAATAAAGAGCTTGAGTCCTGTTAAATTTACATTTAACAAATATAATAATAGTAATAATTATTATTAAAAAAGTTTTAAAGATGCATATTAAATTCATATCAAATTATATATATATGAAATATTGTTATCAAACTATATATATCTATGTAAATATATTGACAAAATCTAATATGCATTAATTCTAAAGGTATACATTTCTTATATTTTAAATAAAAATCAATATAAGAAAAATAAATTAATAAATACTAAAAACCAAAAAGAAATGAAAATAAACTGAATTTATAATTTAAGAATTATAATATTAATTATTATTACAAATAAGCCCGTGACATATGAAAGGTTAATTTAAACTTTGAACATATTTTACTGGGAGAGATGACATACATCACGTACAGTGTTGAAGAAAGATTAAAGAATTAATCATAGTCTGCCCGTTGCTACTATGTTATGATATAGAAGTCATATTATAATATATCATATATTATACATAATGTACACACACATGTTTTACAACACACACACACACATTAAATCTTCTACGCACTTCACACACACAACACGCATTAGAAAGAGTTTAATGTATATAACATGTAGGTGTGACATATATTACAACAACTTAGTCAATGATAAGTAACAGACGCACGCACCACAATGCAATATAATACAAATCAATGTTGAAGTGACTCATCTTCAGCTATAGTAAAATTAGGATCTATAAATGTCTCTCTCTCTCTCTCTCTCTCTCTCTCTCTCTCTATATATATATATATATATATATATATATATAAAGTATTACTAATGTTAAGATATATACCTTGAAATTTATCATATATATATATATATATATGCCCTTAAAATTTTAAAAATTACATTTTCTATTTTATCAAACTTTAACATTCTTTACTATGTAATAAATTAAAAATAACAGTCAAACCAGAAATAATTTTAATTTTTACATTGACATATAAAATTTTAAATAAAAATTCTACAAACAATTAGAAATTAAATTTTTTGTTTAAAAACATTATATAATATTTTTAACAATGCTTAATATATATTTTATTAACAAATCCAAATATTCATTTGAAAGTCAAAATGAAATAAAATAATATTAAATAAATATATAATAAATCTTTTAATGAAATATAAATAAATAAATATATCTAATTTATAAGAAATTAGAAATGTTAGTAAATGTCATAATCTTGTAAATAACTATATTATATATGTTTAATTAATTGTGCTTTGTAGGCACGAATTACAAATTAATTTTAGAATTTAACGTATTTTTAAAACATATATTCTATTGAAATGCATGAAGTTTTAAATCGAAGTTTCAGGAAACGTAAAAATGTTGAAGTTATGCATGTACATTAAATATAAGGGAAAATTGCATATATATTCCTGAAATCTTCCTTATTTATAGGCCATTTTATATACATTTGTATATCTTGATCAGCGCACGCACACACAAACACACAATGTCAAAGTTTGAGCACATATTACAAATGATTTATTTAAATATATATATTATACAAATACAACTAAATAAAATATTTAGTTAGGTGGACTTATCTCCAATCTTATGGCTAGTAGAATTCTCCATGTTGTTAGACGCGGCAAATTCCTGGCCGTCCAAAGGAAGTGTACGTTTGCATCCTGCAAGAGCCACTCCAAGTACAATGTTCTCCTCCAGATTCTTCAGCTTCTCCTCCTCACTTTGTGTTGGTTCTCTCCATGGATCCTCCTCTTCCTGTAATTAAACTTAATTAGTCATAAACTTACAATATGTAGTATATATACATACTATACTACATTTCTCATCTAGGAAGGTTACATCTTGTATGTAGATAATTATACACATATCAGCTTGATTAGTCATAGTGTGTGTCTGTAGCTCGATATTAATGTGTTTATACCATATAACAAACCTACCACATATGCTTGTGATGTGTAGCGAGAGAGAGAGAGAGAGAGAGATACAGTATCCTTCATGCTGGTGATCATTATTATTTAGTTTAACTGTTATTTACTCAATATTTAGTACACACAAAACAAAATATGTATTGTTTACGTGTTCGGGATGCTAATGCATTATGCAAAGAACCACTATTGAATATAATAGAAATGAAAGTATACATATATTGAGCTTATATATACCCGCACTACATGTATGTATATGTGTGTATATTCATGTTTGTGCCCATGCACATTAGATATGCATTCAAGATAGCAAGAGAAGAGGGTCATATTACATGGGGTATTATGTGCATGTACTAATTTACCTTAGTATATAGTTATTTGTTTACCTTCATTTTTGGTTGTTGACTCTCCTTTGCTTTCACCTTGGAAGATTCCTTCGGATATTCCTTGGCGTTTGTTTGTTCCTGTGGTTTAGCATTATCCTTTTGTGCTTTCACTTTTACATTATCCTGTTGTGATGGTTCTTTTACTTTCACCTCCCTGTTACCATGTTGTGGTTCTTTTGTTTTTACTTTACCAGGCTCCCGAAGATCTTTAGAATTTACACCCTTCGCATTCTTTGCCTCTTTGTTTGCTGTGTAAGAAAATCAACATTAAGTGCGTGCGTGCGTGTTGTGTGTGTGTGAGAGAGAGAGAGATGTTCTTTCATTTTCTTTGCCATTCTATATTTCTCTTTCTACAAGCTTCTCTTATATTTACACAAAATATACATATGCACAGAAAGACCGCATACACATTAGTCGTCATACTCTGTCTCGTTCTACATATATTATCTTTTACAAGCTCTATTATATGTACAGAACGCACACACACACACACACATATGTATATTACTATTATAGAAATCACATACCATCTTTCTGTTTGGAAGAATCAGGCTCCACTGTTTCACCATCAATCTTCACAGAAGGCTTTTCAAAAGCGGCACCAAGTAAACTCATATCTTTTACATTTAGTCCCATTGAATCTAATCCTTCCAGAGCCGGTTTCTGTATCTGATTTAACTCCGTGTTCACCTCCTGAATAAAGAAGAAACAATATATATAAAAAGTATAATGTGCGTGCATGCACACGTATGTATAGGTTTTAGGGAGTACCTGCTTAACGTCTGTGGTAACAGCTGAGGCCTCTAATAAGAGAAGAGGTTTACCATCGGTTGAAACGTTTCTATATGGGGATTGACGCGTCTCAACTTCGTCGTATATTCTCTGTATCGTTCTTATTGGTGTTGCTAGACGTGCATTGTGGTGGCTGATCACTTTCAATAATTTGAGTAGAACTATTTCCTGCATGAAGAAGAAAAAAATTTCACACCAAATATACATACAGCCACCTACATATGACCATATGCGTGTATGTACGCGCGCACACACACCACACACACACACACACCATATGAATGTCCGAAAGCTACATGCGCATATATAACGCACCTTAACGCTGAGATACTCTTCGTAATGAGAAGTTTTAACGAAGCAGGATACCATGATCTGCGTAGAACATCACCACGTGTTTAGTCTGTGTATACGTATACATGAATAAGCTACATACATACAACATGCATATATACACGTGTTACCATTAATGATTGGTTCACTGAATCAATGTGTCAAAAAACACCCGACGATGCAAACGCCTGTGCTCAACCTGGGGCTGCTTGGAGAGCACTTTCCTCATATCTGCAACTATCAGCTGAGAAACAACGAAACATCGATTAAGTAGAAAAGCAATAAAGTGAATCAAACTGAAGGTAAGTTATAATTAATATAAATATAGGCACACACACACACACACCTACATACAAATACATATATTATACATCCATTCATACACAACACACTCACATGGATTTTGTTTGCATCAAGGTGACTGAGGCCAATATATGTCTTGATTCTCCAATGTGTTTTCTGGCTTAAGTTGCGGACCACACTCATTGTGAATTTATGATTTGGAATATGTACAGCCTCACGATCTTCACCCCTGATAATTGTAGGAGACCACCAACCAACATGCTGAAATAAATAAACAAATAAATGAAATATACACACATAAAACATGTGTGTGTGTGTGTGATATCACAGTAAACTAACCTCCACCGTGCCGGAGACTTCTTGGCCGTCTATTTTTGTTTGTACCCATTCAAACTCCACAAAAGGCCGTGTAGCATGAATCATGACACTTGATAAGAAATTCGTAAAAATCTGCAGCCAAATACAAACATAAACACACACACACACACACACACACACAGCATACACATACGCATCACACACACATAAACACAAAAATACACCTCTCTTCCTGCCAGTGTCAGTAGCACAGTACCAAATCCTCCAGCTGTTAGCCATTTCTGAGTAGAAAACCCCAGAAGCTCCATGAATAAGCACACAGCCGCCACCCAAACAGAAGTTGATACAGCAGTGCTGATAAATCGAGTTCCCAGCTGCAAACAGTATATATATATTGCACAAAAGAACGTATTTATACAATGTCCGTATCTGTGTAATACTTTACAAGAAACTTACATTGCGTGAATCCCCAGTATTCTGCCGCTCCATCATAACCTTTTGAATGTGTCGTGTTATTCTACAGAAGCAGATTAGACCGTGTGCGTGAGAGAGAGAGAGAGAGAGAGAGAGAGAGAGAGAGAGAGAGAGAGAGAACCTTGCTGTGCAATAAGCAAAAGTGAGAACAGTCGAAAGTGACCGTAAGAAGTTCACAAATCTATCTTTCACAGCCTGACTTGTCTCAGAAGACAAAACGATAGGATCTAATCCCCTAAAAATAATTTAGATATTAGCTATATATACAGACGTATGCATGCATATGTATACATGTATCTAACCTACCTGCATATGACGAGGACGGCAGCCCAAAGTATCAATGGTCTAATGTAGGACGTAACAATGTGTTTAGTTCGACTCTTATCCCAGTCACGCCGCTTTGTGATTGAGTAAACTATGTCACTTTCAAAGCAGATACGTATATATGTGTGTGTGCACGTGTATATATACATATATGTATAAAAGAACAGACAACTCACCTGGAAAAGTCTGCGACGTATGAACTGAATTGAAGGTGCGAGGCCCAAGAATGCAAATGTTATGACACAAACAGCCACAATGCATTGTATAGGTCGAGGATACGTCCCAATAATAGTCAAAGTCCTGGAAGAACCGTAATTAACACACACACACACACGTATGTATACAATTATATATAGATAGAACCTTGTCAATGTAGTCCGTGTATAACTCAAGGACTTCACTGCAATCTCTTTTGGTACCAATGATATAACAGCATTATTGGTTTTGAAAGCTTGAATGATTTCAAATGAAGCCTTCTACATAAATCCGCAGACACACATTCCCCAAAGAAAACCTTACACTCTATATAGCAAAGACTACATATTAAATTTGTGTAATATGTAATAATATGACATATTATCATGATATATATAATGCTATGTGTTTATATGTGTACACAATTGTAGTGTGTATGCATATATAGCGCATTGATCGTACCGGTGGAACAAATGAGGATGATAGTATCACTCTTTGACGAAGCGCCTGAATATTGAATGCACTTCAAAATACTGCACAAACACACACTCGCACGCACGCGTACCTGAGGAGACTGAGCGTGCGTCTCCCACGCCCGCACGAATTGCACAGCATTCATTTCTTCGCCATTGCCAAAGCCCTAATCGTAAACCCTATAACAGAGGGTAACCCTAATTTTGAGCTGTATGATCTATATCTGACACGTGGCAATTATTTACTACTCACACACCACCACAAATGTGTTTATTCTTGAAATGTATTTTGTGACATGTGTACTGATCCTCTACACATGTTACATATCTATATAGATTTGCATTATCTATTATATTGTCTGTTTTATGTCTTCAATGACCATTGAATGAATTCTATAATAATGAAGGCAAAAAAAAGCTTATTAAAAATGATAAATATTTTGAATTACATATATATATTATTATTTTTTAAATAAAACATACGCACTACACACATTATGTTAAAAATGGTACTATAGTAAAATACATATTTATATGCTCCATGTGAGATAATATACTATATATTCAATAAAACTTAAGAAAGCGTATTTCTATACATTACGTTGTTAATATTCAAGCTTCCTTATCTTAAACATTCTATTCAATTTTTATTTCTCAAGTAAAGCTTATTGAAAAGTTATTAAATTAAATTATCTTTAATAAGATATAATCTAACATAAATTACTAGAAATTATAATTAAAATGATTAAAAATTAAAATAAACAAGTTTGTTGAAATCTTTTATGAATTCTGTTTATAAATTTTTCTATTGATATATTACTATTGTTAATATATTTAATATTAAATAAAATTAATGTAAATAACATATTTAAAGTATGTGAATTAATACATTTGTTAGTTTACTTGTTTAGTAGTTTAAAATAATATTTTAATATTATTATATCTTGATTTGTGGTGGCTGTAGATTTATGTTACACAAAATAAATAATAATAATTATCAAATTTAAATGAAATTACAAACAATTATTTAAATAGGGAATGCTTAAAGTATTATTAATATTATTTTATAAACAAAATCATTAATACAAATGTTATACATGAATTATAAATTGTCTATAAAATCATTACTTAACATAAGATTAATGATAAATTATTAATTATATTGTGTACAAACTTGTAATCCTTTAATACTTTTAATTTACAAAAGTTTTGATTGTTCTAAATATCTTACCCAATTAACATATTCAATTAATTACATAAATTTAATAATATTTTTTTTTATTTAAGTATTCTTTATTATTTTAAAAAATATGTTTATTTAATGGTTTAAGAGACTGGAGTACATATTAAAAATTAAGTTTTTTTTTTTTTTAAAGTATTATATGAGAAAAGATTGAATTTTATTTGTTGCTTCATAAATAATATAGTTTCAATTAAGAAGATACATAAGATAATAATAAATAAATAAATAAATAAAACTAAAAATACCACATGTTTTATAATATATGATAGTGAGGTTGTATGTGCTTATGTTATTTATTAATAATAATTTTAAATATATTAATTTTGAGTTTGTCAAAATGTTTTTTTTTAATTTAATATTCATCATTTCAATGGAGATTAATAATATTATGTTATTATTTTTATAAATTAATTATGTGATTATAAGAAATGAATTAAATAAATGTTCAAAAGATAATTGTGTTTGTGTAAGTTATAAGAAAAATATGAAGTATCATATAATATAAACTTTATCAACTTAAAAAAAATGTAAGATACATTAAATTATTTATTTAATTATATAAATTTCTTTGAAAATGATTAATCAATATTGATTTTTTGTAACATTTATAATTTTTTGACATAACCTTTAATAAAGTATATATATATTAATTAATGATATGTTATTAAACCATATCTTGTTATTATTTTAAAAATAATTTAAATTAATTAATATATTATTGTAAATTAAAATTTTAAAAATGTTTAAAATCGAGAGTATAACCTTAATTTATATTTAAAAATATTTTATGAGATGACATAAATGAACATGAAAGTATAATGAAAGATTATCACGAGAATATTGAAAATTCTTTTATGTTCAAATGTAACAGTATTTAATATAATATTAAAGTTATAAAAATGTAGTAAAATAAATTTTTAATATATTAATATTAAAAAATAATTTTATGAGATGACATATAATGAACATAAAAATATAATAAAAGATTATTATGAGAATATTAAATTTTTTTATGTAATTTAAAGCTCAAAATATAATAAAAAGAATATCATTTTGATATCTTAATTCATAATCAAAATAATTTTATGAATGACATAAAATAACATGAAAATATAATAAATAATTATAAAAATATTGAAACTTCTTTTATGCTCAAATGTAATAGCAATTAATATAATATTAAAGCTATAAAAATGTAATAAAAGAATATTATTAAGATACCTTAATTTATATTCAAAAATATTATGAGATGACATGAAATGAATATTGAAATATATAATAAAAGATTATTATAAAACATTTAAAATGCTTTTGTGTTAAAATGTACACTAATAAATAATATTGGAGTTTTAAAAGTGTAAATAAAAGAATATTATTAGGATTACACAAGTTCTTAGTAATATAAATGAAGATTGAACATGTTATATGTAAAGATAGATTTATGTGATTTGAAAAATATAAGAAATAAATTATATATTATTTTATAATGTTTAATTCAAATAAATAAATAATAAATATAAGATTGCTTGACTTCACGCTATTGTTAAAAAGTTGTTTGAGCTTGAAAAACTTAATTAATTTTTATTTAAGTAACATAATAATTCAACTTTTGAATTCTTGTTAAATATAAATTTTACTTGGACAACATTTCATTATATTTTTTGAGGTAAGTTTAGTGGACAACTTTGTTTGTAATAAATAATAAATACCTTATTATATTATTATTTATTTACTTTAAATATTTTTAATATATACTACATTATGATATCTAAATTATTTTAAATTTTTATAATCAGCATTTTATATAAAAGTTATATTAAAATTAAATCTAACCCCACTCATTTATGGTATATGTTTACACACACATATGTATACATACATAGACTCCACATCCAACATTCATCCTGACAAAAAACACACTAAATGCAAATAATATATTACTAGCCATTATACAATAGGATGTGTGTGTGTGCGCGTGAGAGAGAGAGAGAGAGAGAGAGAGAGAGAGATTCATGATAACAACAGAAAGTACTGGACTTTCATTAATATATTTAAACTTTAAGCATTAACCTTGGGAACATTCTCCAAACAACTTTACATATGATTTAGATGATTACAACAGCATAAATTAATTAAGTCAAGTTTATTTCCAATTTCAAAATAAGAATACAATCACATTACAATACTTACATAAATAGCTTCAATCCACTCACTTGACAATGAGAACGGCGCATTTAGCATTATGTGCACAATAGTCACTAACGCTCCCAAAAACGTCCTGTATACAAAGTAAAACCAAATTAAAATTTAATGTAATTAAGAAGCTACTATTTACTATAGATTAAATTAAACTTCATTTAACCTCTTAATTGCACTGTGACCTCGGCTTCCCATTACTAAAAGGTCTGCATGAGTTTTTTCAACTGCATCGCATATGCTGTCACGAGGATCACCAGTTGCAATTACCAGCTCTGTTTTCACCTATATATACAGGCATGAATATAACACACACACACACACATATATGTGTGTGTGTGTGATAATATGTTAACTTACCTGGGCCTCGTCACATATCTTCTTAGCTTTCTCCAACACCATTTTGCTCACGCTCTCTTGGTGCTGTTTTGTGGCAGCCACTAAGTCCGGATTTATATAGAAACCTACAGAACCAATGTCCACCGGTTTTAAGTTCATAAGTAATATATATATTATGAATGCAGAGACCAAAGAATCTCTCTTGAAATACCACAAGCCATATAAATCCCGCAGTCATATAGACTATATAAGTTGCTACTAGAAAATGTACGTGTTGTGAATGTGATTGAGTGACACGCACACGCGCGCGCGCACACACACACACACACACACATATATTGTTTGTGTGTGTAGCTATACATGTCCATGGAGAGGTTGAAATGTCAATACAATGATAAGTTGCATTATAAACTATGTATAATGCACATTAAGAATCTTAATTAAACTTTACTAAAGATTACCTGGACCACCGGGACCAACATAGTTCTGTGAAAGAGGTTGAGAGTGAAGAAGCACCGCCATGTCCCCAGGCTGAAACACAGTATCAAGGAAATAACGAAGGGCTCGGATGCTCTCTTGGCTCTCATCCATGGCCACAAGTATCCTCTTCTGCCGCCTGTTATTCACATTTCCCTGCCTATCTTCTCATCCCCATGCTCATCTGATGTGTAAAACCACGCACACACATATAAATACACACGCACACGCACACGCGCACACATACACACGCACCTGGAGAGAATTGTGCGCTCTTCTTGTTGGCATCGGCGGCGGGATCAGATGCAGCGATTCGGACAGTCTTCTTTGCATGATGTGGAGACGTAGTCACATCCGCCATCGCTTACTGCTCACAGTCTAACTCCGTGGAAAGCCTAACTGTCTACATTTGTCACCGCCAGGGACACCCACCACGTGTAGAAGTCTACATTCTCCGAATATTCTTCTACGTCATTGCATGCAGGTGTCCTTATGAATGGATAATACAAGTATTTTTTAACTTATTAATAATTTAAGTGTACGGTTTTTAATGGGGTTTTAATATTTAAGAGAATATCCGGGATATGCCAAAGAAACCTTTAGAATATATTTAAAAGAATTTCAAAAGTTATAATTAATTTGTAATTTCATAATATTTAACTCCAAAATATAAAAATAAATAAATACATATATTATAATATAATATATATTTATGAACTATTTACTATAACTTTATTCTAGTCCACTTGAAATTTACAATGAATTGTATATCTATTTATTTAAGAACTCAGAATACAATGAAGTTTTAAATTTAAGTTTGAAGGGTATATATAAATTAAAACTTCCCATAATAATATAATAAATTTCAGAGGTATGTATAAGAATTCTCTTATTTAATGTGGAGTATTAGATTTATAGTTTAATTAACAACTTGAGTCACTTGTTTATTAATTGAAAATTTGGTACATAATCTATTCAATATCAAATAGTTTTGAAAGTTACTAAATGTAAACTACTAAACGAAGGTATATAATTACTAATTTATAATACTCCAAGATAAAGTTTAACTAAGATAATTATATTAATCTTCAAATGTAAAGTTTTAACTATAGACCTTATGATTAACAACCACATGCTCTAACTAATTGAGTTATTCCACTTTATGCCTCTTATTCATTTGTTTTAAAGACAATTTAGTAAAAGTTAAAATGAAATATGGATATTCCAAATAAACATATATAAGTAAATTGATTATAACAAACCAATTACACTTTAGAGAGGCTTGAACCTCTAACCTTGTGATTAACATTCACACCTTATCATGGATCTTTCAATTAAACATATAAAAGTAAATTGATCTTTCAAATAAACATATCTAAGTAAATTGAACGTTAAATGAAATACGGATCTTCTAAATAAACATATCAAATTTAGTAAAAATTAAAAATGAAATATGGATCTTTGTAATATATATGAAATATGGATCTTTTTAATATATATGTAAATTAAACATAATAAACCAATTAATTACACTAAAAAGAGGACTTGAACCTTTGACCTTGTGTTTAAGGGCCACATGATTTGACTAACTGAGCTATTTCAGCTTTGCATTTTGTTAAATTGCCCTAAAATAAATTCAGTAAAAGTTAAAATGAAATATGGATTCTCCTAGTAAATTAAACATAACAAACCAATTATGCTAAAAAGATAGTTTTGAACCTTTGACTTTATAATTAAAAGCCACATGCTCTAACCAGCTAAGCTACTCCAACTTATGCATATTATTAGTTTGCCCTAAAGAAAATTCAATAAAAGTTTAAAATGAAATATGGATCTTCCTAATATATATGTAAGTAAATTAAACATAACTCAATGTTATTGTGCTCTCCTACATCCGATTGAGTGTGTGGGCTAGTAAGGTCACCAGATTGATTCCCGTGGGTGTCCCGTTGAGCTTGGGAGGTGCTATGATTTGGACCCTCCACTTTGAATGTGATGTAGTCCACGTCCCAATATCCTACGGGTACCTTTTTCCTCCCTCGCACCCCTGCCTTTTGATTGAGGTGGGTGACGAGGACGGGCTCCTCCCGGGTCCCTCGGGGGCCCCCTTCGCAGGACCACTTGATGGTTGGTGGTGTAGCTACCTCGATTGTTGTCTACATGTGCTTGCCAGGACCGTGCAACCTTGTAGAATCCCTCATGGTGTCGGTACGGTTGTGGCTATTGGGGTAGATTCTCCTCACTTTGAGACGACATTCCCTCATCTCCTGGTGGTTGCGGCTCTACCGTGCACCCTTGCGGAATCCCCTTACGGGGTTGATATGGTCTTGCTCACTCGCCCTGGGACAGAATCTCCTTGTCCTTGCCCAGAGTGACCACTATGTGGCCCCCTTGTTGGTACCTTTTCCTAGTCCGTCAACTCATCGACGTCTAGTCACCTTCACTTGGGTGGTCGTCCATGTGTAACCCAGCCTTCCAAAGCCTTGGGTTTTCATTCTAGTACTCACCCTAGCCTACTACATCGTCCAATCGGTTGAACTCATGATGCAAAGGTTGTTTTATCAGTAATCGATGCCTCTCCATGTGGGGCCTTCCGGATGAGGCTCTTCCTCCCCTCTTTCTGGGCATCCACGGTCCACCCGCCTTACCATGATGGGTGACGGTGGCCCTGGGTTTCTTACCTTGCATCCCTTGTAGCATTGGCCACGTAGGACCACCAGCTCTTGTCCCCTATTGTTATTTGCATTGATTTTGCTGCCTCGAGATTCTTGCCTCCATAGCAAGCCTTCCATCTCTTGGGGTTTTCTTGTCCAGGGTCTCCTCCCTCGGGAGTACTCCTCGAACATGGGTTTGGCTCTCCGGTATGAGGACTCATTGTAATCGTCACTTTCACCTATGTTGAGAGGGGCCCGCACACTCCTACACTTGGAATGATATTCAGACATGCTGCAGAGTTCTTCATACCTTTCTTTGTTGTTTGCAGTTTGTGATCGTTTTTGATGCTGTTGTGTTGAGTTTACCGCTTCTCAAAGGTTCGGCCATGCGGTGTTTGTGTTGTTTCCTCATATAGGCGAGGTAGGGGCCGACTATGGCAACCAGGGTATTGTTAGGAGCATAGTTAGATATTAGTAGAATTTCTTGTTATTTCATGGGCAATGTAAATGGGAAAATATCAAAAACAATATATATTGTGGAAAACCGAGAGTGGAAAGGATATATCGGAGTACGAGTTACTGATGCACCACCGCAATACGGGGTGTCACCGCAATACGGTAGAAGCGGAGTACAACATTTATGGATAAGGATAAGAAGGAGTTACGGTAACCGAATGGATAAGGCTAGGAGGCAGTTGTGATAACTACTAGTACGGGATCTAGAGTACGGGTATAAATAGACCAGATTAAGACTAGAAGGGCATCCCGAGTATAGTGTTATTTTGTACCATGTGCCGTGAGCGGACATAATATAAGTTTCCTTTCTCTCTCAATACGTCTATCTCTTACTCATATTTCTGTGATGTAGTATACTATTCTTATTTTCCAGTACTGTGATGGGATCCATAATACTGCTACCTGCTATACACCTTGCCATCCTTACCCTTTTCCTGATTTTCTGATGTTTGATTACGTCCTTAACTCAATCCGGTAGACCCTTAGTACGGGTTTATCGACGTACGGAGGGTAGAAAATTACGGGTTAACAGTACCTCTCTAACCTCCATTAACCTCTCTCGGCCAGCCCGATGCATCCTCCTGGCCAGCTAGTACTCGCTGATCTTTAGTTGTTTAAATGAGTTTAATCCCGGCTCTTTGGTCTCTCCTTTGGGTGGTAACTTTGCTTGCTACAGTGAACTCCATTCGTGTGTAATTATAATCCCTTTGTGGTTGCCACAAATGGTCATTGAGGACTTCGCAAGCCAAATGTGGGGTGACTCATAAAGCCTCGGTGGTCGCTAGGATGCTATTAGCAGCGTCTAGTCTCGGGGGTCTGTGTCGGTGAGCCAGACTTATCACGGGAGCACTAGAAGGTGCTGTGATGGCCTCTACTTGGACGCCGCAAGAGTCCATGTACAGGTGAGTAGGAGTTCCCCTATGCGCAATGTTGTCACCTTGGTAAATTGTCGAACTATGAGCAGTGTCATGGTTCTAACATGGTGGGTTGACTACTTGGGTAAAGATTGTGAAATATGTGGGCCAAAAGACTCAAGCGTAATTGGGTCATCATGACCAGGGGTCCTCTCATAAACACTAATTGGCCCTTTGCCTAGTTGGCTTAAGGAGAGAGGGAAAGGTTGTGACAAGCAGGGCAAGAGGAGAGTAAATGGGAGAGGTGGCGAATAGAAGAAATCTAGAAATCTATCTTAGTGTTTTGTTAAGTAAACTCTCTAAGGTTAGGTTTGTATAACCCTAAGTGCATGACCTCGCAAGTGCCTCATGAAAGAGCTCATGCTAATGAGCTTAGGTTGTTCAACCCCTATGTTCGAGTTTTAACCCGGAGGGCTAACACATGGTAACACATGGTTGCCAAGTGGCTTTCTAGCCTCAATTCCTTATGTGAACAACGCTAAGTCTTCCAAGATGACCCCAAGAGTCTGATTTAGATGCCTAGTTAAACAAAAAACTTAGAGTCCTACCCTAAGTCCCCTAGAATGACCATTCCCTGAACCCTAGAGGATATCTTGAGTAGACTATTCCAATACACCTAAACATGCTCATGCCCTAACTCCACAAAGGAGATGTGTCTCACACATGCCCTCGTGATAGAGCTAGGGCATCATCACTTACCCCTTGAGGAATTACCTTCATCTAGGAGTACAACCCCTTTAAGGCGACAAGGGGTACCCAGAACCATGACTAACCCCTAAGGAGTGGCCAAGTCATACCCTAGACCTAGGGCTAATACTTAGTGAGGACAGGAGTGTGCGCCGTAGGTGGACATGAATGTTCTGCTAAGCAAACTCCCTAAGGCTAGGTTTGGATAACCCTAAGTACATGACCTTACGAGTGCCTTATGAAAAGGCTCATGCTAACAAGCTTAGGTCATTCAACCCCTAGTTTCTAAGGAGAACACTCCCCTAGCCAAGTGTGCCAAAGCACACCTAGTTACGAGACCTAACCTCTCTTGAGCGGATGCTCAAGGCTTAGCACCCTAGTGTTAGCACAAACATGCCTATTTGCTAGAGTATCCAACCCCTTGGCGACAAATCCATGACATAACCCTAAAGGGCATGCCTCAGGTGTTGTATCGTGTGACATCCAGCCCAGTGTCACATCTCTATGTGACACTGCCTTTCACGATGTGGGCTATCATGTCATAGCCCTTAGATTCAAGATTTGCACCAAGTGCCACAAACGTAGCTCCTAATTGCCAACTCTAGAACCCCTCAGTGAACCCTCAGAAACTCAATAAGGAAACCCTATCAACTACGAACCCACGACCACAGTTTAGACAAGGACACGAACATGCCTTGCTTAACTGTGAGTATTGATCTTAGCTTGACATGGAGGAGGAGGCTGGAGACAAGCCTTAACCTTTGACCCTTGGAACATGCATTTTAAAAAGACCTCCTAGGCATGAATTCACCAATGTTAAGGGTGAGCTACCCCAAAGGTGGGATGCACCCCTGTCATTTAGAAGTTAGGATGGCACAATAGAGGGTTGTACCTTAACGACACAAGTTAAAGTTTGCACCGATAGAAGAGCAACAAACTCAATCATGAACCTAGGAGCTCTCCTACTCATACTCTACCTTATTTATGTGACAGAGCCCCCCCCCCCTATTCCAATACACCTAAACATGCTCATGCTTTAACTCCACAAAGGAGATGTGTCTCACACATGCCCCCGTGATAGAGCTAGGGCATCATCACTTACCCCTTGAGGAATTACCTTCATCTAGGAGTACAACCCCTTTAAGGCGACAAGGGGTACCCAGAACCATGACTAACCCCTAAGGAGTGGCCAAGTCATACCCTAGACCTAGGGCTAATACTTAGTGAGGACAGGAGTGTGCGCCGTAGGTGGACATGAATGTTCTGCTAAGCAAACTCCCTAAGGCTAGGTTTGGATAACCCTAAGTACATGACCTTACGAGTGCCTTATGAAAAGGCTCATGCTAACAAGCTTAGGTCATTCAACCCTAGTTTCTAAGGAGAACACTCCCCTAGCCAAGTGTGCCAAAGCACACCTAGTTACGAGACCTAACCTCTCTTGAGCGGATGCTCAAGGCTTAGCACCCTAGTGTTAGCACAAACATGCCTATTTGCTAGAGTATCCAACCCCTTGGCGACAAATCCATGACATAACCCTAAAGGGCATGCCTCGGGTGTTGTATCGTGTGACATCCAGCCCAGTGTCACATCTCTATGTGACACTGCCTTTCACGATGTGGGCTATCATGTCATAGCCCTTAGATTCAAGAGTTGCACCAAGTGCCACAAACGTAGCTCCTAATTGCCAACTCTAGAACCCCTCAGTGAACCCTCAGAAACTCAATAAGGAAACCCTATCAACTACGAACCCACGACCACAGTTTAGACAAGGACACGAACATGCCTTGCTTAACTGTGAGTATTGATCTTAGCTTGACATGGAGGAGGAGGCTGGAGACAAGCCTCAACCTTTGACCCTTGGAACATGCATTTTAAAAAGACCTCCTAGGCATGAATTCATCAATGTTAAGGGTGAGCTACCCCAAAGGTGGGATGCACCCCTGTCATTTAGAAGTTAGGATGGCACAATAGAGGGTTGTACCTTAACGACACAAGTTAAAGTTTGCACCAATAGAAGAGCAACAAACTCAATCATGAACCTAGGAGCTCTCCTACTCATACTCTACCTTATTTATGTGACAGAGCCCCCCCCCGCCCCCTCTTTTCCTGTATGTGTAAGTGAGTTGGCATGGAATGCTAGCCCCTTAGTTAATGAGATGAGTTTTGCATAATAACCCCTACCCCTTGGTCGTTGGGGACTCCGCAGGCCAAATGTGGTGCTTCTCAAGAAGCCTCAGTGGTTGCTAGGACGCTGTGGAGAGCGTCCAACTCCAGGGATCTGAACCGGCAAGCCAGCCTTACCTCGGAAGTATTGGAAGGTGTTGGATGGCCTCTACTCAGACGCCGCGAGGGTCTGTGTACAGGGTAGGGGAGTTCTACTATGGTGGTTTGGCAAAGAGCGTTGGTCAGCCTAGGAGTGGGACAAGAGGGGAATCCCCGCTTGTAAGGTGAACAGAAGGAGTATGGATATATTATAATGCCTGTCTGAGTACAAACTATCTCCGAGAGAGGAGCAAGATACAAGACGCAGACTTGATTCCCAAAAAGACCCCGACCCACTACCAGCCTTCCTGCTTATATAGTGGGTCGCCTAACACTAGACCCTAGGTATAGGTGGTGGTCTGCCGCCTTGTGACAAAGTCCTATCTGCTTCATTTATGCACCTCTCTCATGCATGCTGTCATGCGTACCCTGGGTAGTTGGTCCGGACAATCGGATTTATGCTTGGTTACGCCACCACCTGACATCTATCGCCATTAGTTCATACTTGCGGTACCTTCCTTCTCTGGCGCTTCATCCTATTGCTCGTCCACACCGGCTGGCCGTTTGACGGTGTTTGACCATCATCAACCAGATGCCTGGACTTATTTGTTGGCACGTCCTTGGGCCATGTGCTCTAAACATCCACCCTTGGAGCTCCCAATACATGGCGATTTTGTTCTTTGTTGCGGCTAACGTGGTCTTCAGCGTGATGATGGTCGCCTCCCATAGCATGATCACCCTCCGAAGCTTTGCCTCGGACCCTGCCTGTTGCTCCCAAACCTGCTTGAGTTGACCCTCCAGGTCCTGAGTCTGTTCTCGCGAGTATTGCAACTCCTGTTCCCTTGCCGCGAGGAGTTGAGCCTGTAGCTGGGTGTGTACCTCTAGCTCCCTGATGGTCTGTGTCGAGTCCTGCGGGTCTTCGACCGATTGGCGTTCCGCAAGTGGGGAGACGGTTACCAAAGCTCCATATGACTCGGGCATGGGTCTCTCCAAGGAGGATGCGGGGATGACTTTGAGTTGGCTGGTGGCTCGGTGCATCTCTTCTTTGGCCGCAACCAGCTCCTGGTGAACTCGGATGAGCTTTGCCTTGCGCTGCTCAAGTGTGGAGTCGAGCTCGAAAACCCTGTTGCTCCTTCTCTGCTGTGACCTGCTCAAATTCTCGTCCTAGTTGGTTGTGGAGCTTTTGGATGTGGTCGTACTTGATTTGAAGTTGATCCAAGCTATCGATCAACTGTTGACACATCTCCTCTGCTTGCTTCCTCCCGGCTTCCGCGATCTCCCATAGGTGGACTCCCTTGAGAAGCTGGTCCGAGTACTCCCGGGCCTCCTTTTGAGCAGTTTGGTAGCTGTCCGTGAGCTCCTGTATTATTGCGTCGTGTTCTACGGTTACTCCCGGGAGATCCAAATCATTGTACACCACTACGGACTTCCGGATTCGATCGAAGGCCGTGGACAGTTCCATATGCACTGTAGTGGTCCAAAGCCCCTTTGCGTTGAAGTATTTGGACGTCCCCTTTAGCAAGTTAACTGTGTCTTCCTCGCTGTCCACGTCGTTGGCCTGCGAGGGGTCGGCGGAACACTCCCTCGTGTTTCGCGGCCCTTGGGTTGGTGGGGCCTTTGCTCCGGGAACTACCGGTGGGGGCTCCGTGGTGGAAGCCCTCCGCTCCTTTCCATGCGGTCCTCTTCCCCTAGCTTGCTCTACAGGGGAATCTTCTCTTGCACGTTTCTGTGAAGACTCCGGTGTGTCAAGCCATGATCCAGGAACCAGAAAGGGAGTAGGATTCCAAGAACAGGAAGGCTTGACTCAGGAACAGGACCGAGTGCAGGATAGGAACTAGGAATAAGATAGGAATAGGACGGATCCAGGAGCAGGACAGGATCAGGATAGGATCCGGGAGCAAGACAGGAAAGCACAGGACAGGATCCAGGAACAAAATAGGAGCAGGACAGGATCCAGGAACAAGATAGGAGCAGGACAGGATCCAGCAGCAAGACAAGAGTAGGAGGCAAGGATCAAGACACGAACAAGACAAGAACAAGAATGATCATAGAAAGACTGGTGTTGATAGTAATTGATTGTACAACAATTAGGTTGGAGCTTTTATGCTCACAACTCCAAGCTAATCTGGTCATGAGTCTAATCTAGTCATGAGCTAAGAATAGTGACCCTTATCCTCTAGGCATATCCTGTAGCATATCCTATAGGAATATCCTGTAGGTATGTCATGTAGGAATATCCTGTAGGCATATTCTGTAGGTATATCCTGTAACCCGTATTCTGTGTCTGAAATCCTGCATCCTGTATCCTGTATCTGGAATCCTATATCCTGTATCATGTATCGGGTTGTGACAGTTGGCGGCTTCTGTTGGTTCACCGCTCATTATCCAGGAGAGGAGGTCCAGTGATACATGCAGCTTACTTGCTTTATGGACTATGGTAAACTCGAACTCCTACAAGAGGAGTATCCATCGAGTCGGCCACCCGGTGAGCTACAATTTGTTCACGAGGTATAGTAGAGCGTGGTGATCTACGATTAGTATGAAGTGGTTGCCCAGAAGGTAGTGGTGAAACTTGGATACCCCATAGATGACTGCTAGGCATTCTTTGTCGGTCGTTGAGTAGTTGCGCTCGGCTAGCGTCATGAGTCGACTTCCATACGCTATGGGTCGGAGCATCCTTTTGTTGTCCTCCTGGGACATAACCGCACCCACTGCTACGCTTGAGCCATCCGTTTGTAGGTGGAATTGTCGGTTCCAATCCGGTGGCATGAGGATGGGCGCTTCCATCAGCTGGCGCTTTATGTCCTCGAAGGCTGCTTGTCGGTGGGCGGTCCATTCATACGGTGTCTCCTTGGTGAGTAATTCGGTCATTGGTTGGGCCCTATCAGCATACTTCCGAATAAACTTGCGATAGAACCTTGCTTTCCCCAGGAATCTTCGGAGTTCTATGATATTCTGTGGAGGTGGCCAGTGCTCGCACTGAACCTGGGTCCACCGTGATGCCTTCCTTGGAAACGATGTGCCCTAGCAACTTCCCCACGGTCATGCCAAATACGCACTTTGAGGGGTTAAGAGATATCCCATATTCCTAGCAGCGTCGAAACACCCATTCCAGGCGTGTCACATGGTCTTCCCGGACAACCTCACAAATTTTGTCCAGGCATTCTTGGACAACTTCACAGCTTATGGACCAATGGAATACCCGCCAGACCAACCTCTGAAACGTGGTTGGAGCGTTGCAGAGTCCGAACGGCATAACTCTGAAGGCATAAGCTCCCCAGTTCGTGATGAATGCAGTGTTGGCTTGGTCTTCCGCTGCGATCGTCACCTGGTTGTATCCACTGAAGCCATCCATGAATGAGTACATCTTATGGCCTGCTACGTCTTCTAGGATGGCCTCTGTGAATGGGATGGGGAACGGGTCCTTCTTCGTGGCGGCATTCAACCGTCGGTAATTTATGCAGATTCTCAGCTGGCCGTCTTTCTTTGGTACAATCACAATTTGGCGACAGCCATTCTGGGTTCTCAATGGGGTAGACGAAGTCCGTTTTGAGCCACTTGTCAATCTCATGTTTAGCTTTTTGGGCATAGTTTGGGTTAATGTGGTAGCATTGTTGCTGGCTGGGTCGGGTGTCAGGTTTTAGTTTAATTTGGTGCTGGCACAACTCCGGCGGTACTCCCTTAGGTTGTGGTAGGTCCAGGTGAATACTTCCCTGTATCTACAGAGGCAGTTGGCAATCTGCTCTCTTAGCTCTGGTCCGATGCGAGCATTAATATTTACTAGTCGGGGGTCTTCATCGGTGCCTATGTTGACCTGCTTGACCGTTGCTTCGGGGGTCATGTTCCACCCATACATTGGCTTGCTATGGTACTCTTCCTGGGCTACACTCCGCATTTCTTTCCACAGAACAGGCCACCTCAGGATTTGAGCTTCTAAAGTGTTTGCTTCGGTTTCTAGTCGAGTCATTAGGTACGTGGTGGCCAACTCCCGTACTTCCTATCGAAAATCCACCTCTCCTATGACGAATAGCTCTGGCAAACATGCTAGGATGGCCAGTATGGAGGTGGTATTCATGGGGTCAGGATTCCTATGGTGGTGCCGGGACTTGTTTCGCAGTAACGGATATGACCCCCTCCTTGACGGGGAACTGAATCTACTACTTCTCCCAATCGTGTTCTACCCTTACGCCCCGGAGCCACTGTCGGCCCAGGAGTAAGTTGAACCCTCCTTTTGCGTGCATGTTGAGGACGACCACATTTATCAGGAACTTAATGTTCTGGATCCTAATGCTTACCTTCCTCATGATGCCCTTAGGGGTCACCTTGACTTGGTTCGCCATACATATGAGGAAGGGTGAGGGCTCTAGGGGCAGCATCCCCAATTGCTAATGGAGTTCTATGGACATGATATTTATGCCTGATCCCCCATCTATGATCACGTTGTGGACTGTGCGGCCTGCCACTTGGACGGGTATGGCCGGTACGTTGTCCACAAAGTCTACCACTATTGTTGCGACCCTTGGGGCTGTGACTGTGGGCCCGTTCAGTTCCTTGGTGAGGACTTCATAAAGCCTTGGGGATAACCATAGCAGTTCTCTTAAGGTTACCGACACCTAGGTTTCTCGCATCTTCCTAGCGAGGGCCTCGTGCATCGTCGTCGTGCCCTGGCCTCTACGCCCTGTGCCAGTCTCACCTATTCTGCAGCCGCTTCCACCTCAGCGTGTCTTTGCTCCCACTGACCTGGTTTTCCGAGTTTGGCTACCACTTCCTCCTCACTGGACTCCTCGTTGTCTTCCTCCTCCAAGTCAACTGGTCATCTCGTCTATTGGGCTTGTGACCTCATGATTGCCCCGCATTGCAGCTCGGGGGTGACATCTCTACATGGTGGGCCTATGGTGTGGGACCTAGTGTTGCTGTGGGACCTAGTGTTGCTGTGGCCGGAGTTGGTCCCTCGGCCACCCCTGTGCCCTTTGGTACATGCGCTTTGAGCATGGGTTTAAGCATTGCGATCTAGGAGCATCGGTATAGTGGATGGTGTCCACTGCACAGCGAGCAGATCAACTCCCAACGTTCCGACCGTCTGTTTCTGTTGTCATACCTTGGTCGGTTTTGTTGTCGCTCCTAAGAGCGCGACCTCTAGTTGCGGTCTCCTGACTGCGATTTGCGGTGGGGTTGGCCACCACTGCGGCCCCCATACCATTGGTCCCCCAGGTGATCTGCCACCTATGGCTCAATGACCCAGGCGCCGGTCTGGGGTGGTGTGCTGCTTAGGAGCTTGGTTAGCTGGTAATAATCATTTGTGTTGTGGGATCCATGGACATTACATACTTTGCAATATCTATCCCTATGCGCTGTGTATCCTAACTGAGCAAGAGTTGTCGCTAGGTCCTCCTGCCTTGTGACCGCTCTGTAGGTCTCCCTTTGTTGTGATTGCTCGTGCTCCATGGCCCCCCTCCGTACCTCCTTTTGGGCCAGATTGGGAACGTCTGAGAGTTCGTGGTGGTGTCGTTGGCCCCCCCAGCGTTTGAATTGTCCTGCACTTCCCTCTCCTGGCGTCTTTCGGCTTCCCGCTTCTCAACCTTCTTGGCGTACCGAAGTAGTTTGTTGAATGTCCGGTCGTCATTTAAGCCTATCCACTTGCGGATCTCCAGCCGTAGTCCCTTTCAGTACCACATTTTCTTGGTCACGTCAACTGGGGCGTCCCTTAGCCAAGCGATGTACCCTAGCATGTGGACCGTGTATTCGTCGACCAACTCTCCCACTTTCTATTTCAAGCTCGTTAGCTTGTGGATCACCTCTTCTTCACTCTTTTCCTCCCGGAAGGTATCCAAGAACGCCGTCCATGCGTTTCCCAGTGGGCTCCTTCGTTTGCCTCGTGGAAACGCATCTACCAGGCGTGTGCCTTCTTGTCTATAGTACATGCGAATGCACTCAGCTTCTTGTGATTGTCGATTACACTGCAAAGTTCGCACACATGTTCAAACTTGTGTACGTGTTGGTCTGTGTCTTCCCCCTTTTGCTTCACGAAACGCGGGTAAGGGCACTGTTACATTGCTCTCCTACATCAGATTGAGCGCACGAGCTAGTAAGGTAACCGGGTCGATTCCCATGCAGTCTCGTTGCGCTTGAGAAGTGTTCCGATTCGGACCTTTCGCTTTGGACGTGGTGTAATCCACGTCCCAGTATTCTACGGGTACCTTTCTCCTTCCTCGCGGCCTTGCCCTTTCGTTAAGGGTGGGTGACGAGGATGGGCTCCTCCCGGCTGTCCCTCGGGGGCCCCCTCTGCGGGACCAACCTAACGGCTGGTGGTGCGACTTACCTTGGCTGGACGGTATTCCCTCATCCAGTGAGTGGTTTTGTAGGACCGTGTGAGGAATCCCCCTGCGAGGTCTAGACGGTCATGATCGATGGGGCAAATCCTCCTCACCCTGAGACGGTATCCCCTCGTTTGGTGATGGTTGCGACTCTACCATGTGCCCTGGCAGATTTCCCTTGCGGGGCCGGTGGGATACTGGTCGCTCGGGTGAATCTCTTCTGCCCTTAAATGAAATCCTCTCGTCCTTTGTCTAGAGTGGCCACTATGCAGCCCCTCTTTCTAGTACCTCCTCCCAGTCTGTCAGCTCGTTGACATTCAGCCACCTTCACACAGGTGGTCGTCCCATGTGTACACCGGCCTTCCGAAACCTTGGGTTCTCATCCTGGTAACCACCCTGGCCTGCTGTGTCGTCCAATCGGCTGAACTTCTGGTGTAGAGGTTTCCTTATTGGCAATCGATGTCCCTCCCTATGGGGGCCTTCCGGATGAGGCTCTTCCTCCCCTCTTTCCAAGCAGCCACGGGCCCCCCACCTCACCCTGGTGGGTGACAGAGGCTCTGGGTTTCCTACCTTACGTCCATTGTGGCGCTGGCCACGTTGGACTTCTGGCTCACATCCCCCATCGCTATTCGTGTTGCTTTCGCCCCCTCAAGATTCCTGCCTTCGTCGCAGGCCTGCCCTTTCCTGGGGTTGTCCTGTGCGGGGTTTCCTCATTTGGGGGTACTCGTCGAACACGGGTTCTACTCTTTGGTGTGGGGGCTCATCGTGGCCGTCCCTTTCGCCTACGTTGAGAGGTGGAGGGCTTCCATTGTACTTCCATCCATCCCACTCTGCATCGTAGGTTATTGTCGGGCGAAGTTGCCTGTCCGAGTGCTGCTCATACCTGTATGCTGTTGTACCTGGACTGATGTCCGGACGTGTTGCGGTTTCTTCACATTCTTCTTTGTCGTCGGTGGCGTGTGACCGCCTCTGTCGCTGGTGTGTCGGGTCTACCGCTGCTTGGAGATTTGGCCATGCGGTATTTACGTCGTTCCCTCAAGTAGGTGAGGCAGGGACCAATTGCAGCAATTAAGGTGCCTCGCCGCCTTCCATCAAACTCCCTCGACCGGCCCGTCGCATCCTCCTGGCCAATTGTTGCTCGTCGATCTTATTTATTTGAATAAGTTAATCCCGGCTCTCCTTCGAGCCGCAACTCTGCTTGCTACAATGAACTCCATCCATGTGTACTATTTATCCCTTCGTGGTCGCCACAAATGGTCGTTGGGGACTTTGCAGGCCAGATATGGTGTTTCTCAGGAAGCCTCAGTGGTTGCCAGGACGCTGTGGAGAGCGTCCAACTCCAGGGGTCCGAACTGGCAAGCCGGCCTTACCTTAGAAGTATTGGAAGGTGTTGGATGGCCTCTACCTAGATGCCACGAGGGTCCGTGTACAGGGTAGGGGAGTTCTACTATGGTGGTTTGGCAGAGAGCGTTGGTCAGCTTAGGAGTGGGACAAGCAGGGAATCCCTGCTTGTAAGGTAAATAGAAGGAGTATGGATATATTATAATGCCTGTCTGAGTACAAACTATCTCCGACAAAGGAGCAAGATACAAGACACAGACTTGACTCCCAAAAAGACCCCGACCCACTACCAGCCTTCCACATTGCCCCTCAAGCAACATATTGAGAAATGCCTCATTTCTCAACTAACTTGAAAACATGTTTCAAGCTACTACACTAAGGTACTGCCTTACCAAAGTGTTAGACTCAGATCCGCTTGAGTCTTACTAGGCTAGACGTCACACAATACAATGCTCGAGGCACGCCCTTTGGGGTTGTGTTTTGGGTTTGTCGCTAAGGGTTAGATACTCTAACAAACATGCATGTTGTGCTTGCACTAGGGTGCTAAGCCTTGGGCATTTGCTTAAGGGAGGTTAAGATTCGTAACTAGGTAGGCTTTGGCACACCTGGCTAGGGGGTGTTCTCCTTAGGATCTAACCTAAGCTCATTAGCAGAAGCCTTTTCATGAGGTATTCGTAGGGTCATGTACTTAGGATTATCCAAACCTAGCCTTGGGGAGTTTGCTTAGCAAAACACTCATGTTCGCATATGGCACAAACTTGTGTCCTCACTAAGTATTGGCCCTAAGTCTAGGGTATAACTTGGCCACTCAAACCCTCAAGGGTTAATCATGGTTTAGGGTACCCCTTGTCACCCTAAAGGGTTGTACGCCCGGATGAGGGTGATTTCTCAAGGGGTAAGTGACGATGCCTTAGCTCTGTCACGGGGGTATGTGTAAGGCACATCTCTTTGATGAGGTTAAGGCATGAGCCTATCTAGGTCTACTGGGATAAGATCTTAAAGTCTACTTAGGATATCCTCTAGGGTTCAAAGGATGGTCATTCTAGGGGACTTAGGGTAGGACTCTAAGTCTCCTATTTAATTAGGCATTTGAGTCAGACTCTTGGGGTCATCTTGGAAGACTTAGCGTTGCTCATACAGGGTGATGACACCGAATGGCCACTAGGTAGCCACGTGTTACCACGTGTTGACCCTTCGAGTTAAAACTTTGACATTCTAGCTGTTAACCACAGGTTAGAGGTTTAACCCCTTTTTGTAGCATAATTGGTTGTTATGTTTAATTTATTTACATATATATAAGGAAGATCCATATTTTATTTTAACTTTTACTAAATTTTCTTTAGGGGGCAAATTAATAATATGCATAAGCCGGAGTAACTTAGTTGGTTAGAATGTGTGGTTGTTAACCATAAGGTTAGAGGTTCAAGCCCTCTTTCTAATGTAATTGATTTGTTATGTTTAATTACTTACATATATACATATTTCATTTTAACTTTTATTGAAATTTTTTAAGGCAAATGAACAATATGCATAAGCCGGAGTAACTTAGTTGGTTAGAATGTGTGGTTGTTAACCATAAGGTTAGAGGTTCAAACCCTCTTTCTAGCGTAATTAATTTGTTATGTTTAATTTATTTACATATATGTAAGGAAGATCCATATTTCATTTTTTAACTTTTACTGAATTTTTTTTGGGGAAACTAACAATATGCATAAGTTAGAGTAGTCCTCTCAATGATGACTTAGTCATATGATTCATGTGTTAGGAAGGATGATACCTTATGGATGGGCACTCATGCTTACTGAAGAACATGTGGACACAGTGGTGGAGCCAAACTTGCCAGGAAGATGCAGATGATGATGTGGGATGTGGAGGTGGCGGACATGGATGTCTACTAGGATGCTGATGCAGACAATAATGAAGAGGTGGCAGTGATGAGATACTTGCACAATTTTTGGCTAAGTACGAGTACGAGTAGAGGCTAGGGAATGAGCATTAGGTAGGCGGCTAGGGAATAAGAGTAGACACAAAACACTGGAAGTGCTTGTTGTACGTGTACATACCCCTTGAATAAACTTCTAAACTTCCAATACAATAGTTCAACTAGTTACTGGTTAGAGCATGTGGTTGTTAACCACAAGGTGAGAGGTTTAAGCCTTCTTTCTAGCATAATTGGTTGTTTTGTTGAATTTATTTACATATATATTAGGAAGATCCATATTTTATTTTAACTTTTACTGAATTTTCTTTAGGGCAAATTAATAATATGCAGAAGCTGGAGTGGTTAGAATATGTGGCTATTAACATAATACATATATATTAATTAGGAAAGTTTCTTATGTTTAATTTACTTACATATATATTAGGAAATTTGTTATGTTTATTTTACTTTAGGAAGTTTGTTTATGTTAATTTACTTACATATATATTAGGATGATCCATATTTTATTTTAACTTTTTACTAAAATTTTCTTAGGCCAAACAAACAATATGTAGAAGCTGGAGTAGCTGAATTGGTTAGAACATGTTTGTTAATCATAAGGTCAGAGTTTTAAGCCTTCTTTCTAGCGTATGTGGTTTGTTATGTTTAATTTACTTACATATATATTAGGAAGTTTGTATGTTTAATTTACTTACTTTCTAGCGTAATTGGTTTGTTATGTTTAATTTACTTATGTATATATTAGGAAATTTGTTATATTTAATTTACTTACATATATATTAGGATGATCCATATTTTATTTTAACTTTTATTGAAATTCATTAGGGCAAACAAACAATATGCAGAAGTTGAGTAATTCAATTGGTTAGAGCATGTAGTTTTTAACCATAAGGTTAAAGGTTCAAGCCCTTTTTTTAGTCATTTTTAGCGTAATTGGTTGTTATGTTTATTTACTTACATATATATTAAGAGTTTGTTATGTTTAATTCACTTACATATATATTACGATGAAGCATATTTTCTACAAGGTTAGAGTTTAAGTTCTCTTTTTAGTGTAATTGGGTTTGTTATATTTAATTTACCTAAATATATATAGGAAGATCCATATTTTATTTTATTTTAACTTTTACTAATTTTTTTAGGGCAAATGAATAATATGCAGAAGCTGGAGTAGCCCAGTTGGTTAGAGCATGTGGTTTGTTTAACTACAAGGTCAGAAGTTCAAGACTTCTTTTTAGTGTAATTGGTTTGTTATGTTTAAGTTAACTACATATAATTAGGAAGATCCATATTTAACTTACATATATATTAGCAAGATCATATTTCATGTAACTTTTATTGAATTTTCTTAAGGCAAATTAAGAAGCTGGAGTAGTTCAGTTGGTTAGAGCATGTGACTGTTAACCACAAGGTCAGAGGAGGTTCAAGCCCTCTTTCTAGTGTAATTGGTTTGTTATGTTTAATTTACTTATATATAAGGAAGATTCATATTTTATTTTAACTTTTACTGAATTTTCTTTAGGGCAAACTAACAATATGTAAAAGCTAGAGTAGCTCAGTTGGTTAGAGCGTGTGGTTGTTAACCATAAGGTCAGAGGTTCAAACCTTCTTTCTAGCGTAATTGGTTTGTTATGTTATGTTTAATTTACTTGTATATATATATTAAGAAGATTCATATTTTATTTCAACTTTTACTGGATTTTCTTTAGGACAAACTAATATGCAAAAGCTGGAGTAGTTGAGTTGGTTAGAGCGTGTGGTTCTTAACTAGAAGGTCAAAGGTTCAAGCCCTTTTTATAATGTAATTGCTTTGTTATGTTTAATTTACTTGTAAATATATTAGGAAGATTCATATTTTATTTTAACCTTTATTGAATTTTCTTAAGATTCATATTTTATTTTAACCTTTACTGAATTTTCTTAGGGCAAACTAACAATATGTAACGTAATTGCTTTGTTATGTTTAATTTACTTGTAAATATATTAGGAAGATCATATTTTATTTTAACCTTTATTGAATTTTCTTAGGCAAACTAACAATATGTAAAAGCAAGTAAATTATATTAGGAAGATTCATATTTTATTTTACCTTTACTGAATTTTCTAGGGCAAACTAATAATATGTAAAAGCAAGTAAATTATATTAGGAAGATTCATATTTTATTTTAACCTTTACTGATTCTATTTTATTTTAACCTTTACTGAATTTTCTTAGGGCAAACTAACAATATGCAAAAGCAAGTAAATTATATTAGGAAGATTCATATTTTATTTTAACCTTTACTGAATTTCTTAGGGCAAACTAACAATATGTAAAAGCAAGTAAATTATATTAGGAGATTCATATTTTATTTTAACCTTTATGAATTTTCTTTAGGGCAAACTAACAATATGTAAAAGCTGGAGTAGTTCAATTGGTTAGAGCGTGTGGCTGTTAACTACAAGGTAAGAGGTTCAAGCCCTCTTTTTAGCGTAATTGGTTTGTTATGTTTAATTACTTATATATATATTAGGAAGATTCATATTTTATTTTAACCTTTACTAAATTTTTTTTAGGTCAAATGAACAATATGTAGAAGCTAGAGTAGCTCAATTGGTTAGAGCATTGTGGCTGTTAACCACAAGGTTAGAGGTTCAAGCCCTCTTTTAACATACGTAATTGATTTGTTATGTTTAATTTACTTATATATATTAGGAAGATTTGTTTGTTTAATTTACTTATATATATTAGGAAGATTCATATTTTATTTAACATACGTAATTGGTTTGTTATGTTTAATTTACTTATATATATTAGGAAGATTCATATTTTATTTTAACTTTTACTGAATTTTTTTTAAGTCAAATGAATAATATGTAGAAGCTGGAGTAGCTAGTTGGTTAGAGTGTGTGGCTGTTAACCACAAGGTCAGAGGTTTAAGCCCTTCTTTCTAGCGTAATTGGTTTGTTATATTTAATTTACTTATATATATTTAGGAAGATTCATATTTTATTTTAACCTTTACTAATTTTTTTAAGGTCAAATGAACAATATGTAGAAGTTAGAGTAGCTCAGTTGGTTAGAGCATGTGGTTCTTAACCACAAGGTTAGAGGTTCAAGCCCTCTTTTTAACATACGTAATTGTTTGTTATGTTTAATTTACTTAATATATTAGGAAGATTCATATTTTATTTTAACCTTTACTGGGTCGATTCACACCTGCACTTATACTTAAAATTTGAAGTGCTAGCAGTTAAAAAGTTAACGATTTGTATATTCGCACATAGAAATTTTAAAGTGATTTTTGTGATTTAATTACACATTTAAGACTTGTTGTGTTCGCACATGATAGTGAATTTGTCCTCAAATTGTAACCCTAAATGCGTGTCTCTTCGTACATAAAACACTTAAATTTTGTTAATGTTTTTATCTCCGAATATGTTTTCACCTTTAAATTTTATTTAAAATTCAAAAATTCAAATTCAAATTTTTAAATTCAACATTCCCACAAAGTTTGAAAACTTAAACAAACCACATAACTAAAATCAACGATCAGAATGAATCAAATCGTTCTACGACGGTGGTGGCAAAGCTTAATGGTGAGGTCCTCTCGAATCTCCTGAGCATCCCCTACGCATGCAAGTACTCCCAAGGCTCCTCCTCCGCCACCACAGGATTGCCATATTCCTCATAGATTTGTAGCTCCTTCAGCCTATCAACCTCCTGCTCCCATGCTCGGATCTCAGCTTTGATGTCGGTTTCCCCAACATCAATCAAAAAGTTGTGCAAGATGCAGCAACTCATAATGATGTTCGAGAGATAACTCGGCTGCACCTTTTGCTTTTGATCCAAGCATCTGAACTTCATTTTCAAAAGTCCAAATGCTTGCTCAATAACAATCCGAGCAAGATGGTGTTGGAGATTGTACTCCGCCTCCCTGCCGTGAGTCGAGGACCTGGTTGAATTCAAAAAATGAAAAAATGAAAAACTATTACTTACTTGGGTAGGGTGTCATCAGATGCTGTTGAAGTTGGTACCCTTGTCTCCCACTAAATACGGCTGGATCCAAGTGTCAAAGCCAAGCTCCACGGGTGCTGTCAAAAGCTCTCTGGCATCGATCTTCTGTCTTAGGGTCAAGTTTCAAAAAACTCTCATGTCGTAACACTTCCTGCACAAGAAAACGTGAGAACTGATGGAAAAAAAAAAATAAACAAGAATTACCTGGCCAGCTGCGTACACACTCAAAAATCTCTTTTGAGCATCACAAACACCTTGCAAGATTACCGAATATCGCTGCTTGCGATCAAAGTACTGATCACCATCAGCGCCAGCTGGCGAACAATCTCGAAATGAGTGCAGTCGATCGCCCCAACAACATTCGAAAGCCGGGTCTTGGTGTGTTGTTGAAAGCTAGCTGCTACTGCTCGAACGTCCTCCGTTGTTGACGGGAACCGGATCTTGTACCCGAGGCACTTCATGATCGCAGCTGTAGTCTCCAGGACAATCTCGTGTTGTAGATTCCCCATGCCAAACTTGTCAGCAAGATCCGAGTAGTCGTTGTTCTTGAAGAGCTTGTACAAGGTCACGCCAAGACGAACATCCACCGGCACCGCTCTCCTCCACTTGGTATCTTGCTTGCGGATCTCCCGGTCCAGCATGCCGCAGAGCGCAAGGAACGTCTTCTTCTCCATCCGAAGCTTCCTCTTCCACCGCCCCGGATCATAGAACTCGAGGAAGAACTTGGTCCAAGTTGTTGTGTTCCGCGGCTTCACCCACCACAGCCCTGTACAAAACCTCTTCACCATCATGACTCGCTGAAACTCCTCATCATCCTCCTCATCCTCGGGAAGAGTCTCCAACACCGGGATCTTGTCCTCAAAAATCAGCCTAAAGGCTTCAACAGCAAGCAACAAAACCTGGAAGAGAACTATGATGATCTTGTTGCTCATCAAAGCATCCCGGGTTGGGCGGGAAAGAGTATGTTTTGCACCTAAAAAAATAAAATAGAAAAAACATTAAATTAAGTTTAAACTCCGCAAACAAAACACTTAAACACTTCTAAAACTCGCCAACCCTAACAACCCTAAACATGTGGGCCTAAAAAAGTGGGGCTGATGAACCCTAAAGATCCGGGTCTGAAGAAGAGCTCGGCTGAACTCGGGTATCCGATTGGGGTTGAACTCGGGCTGGAGTAGAAGAACTCGGGGCTACGCTTGGGCCATTGAGGAAGCTACAAATGGAGGCAGAGAGGTTGACGATGGCTCCCGCTAGGCTGGTGATGGCGATGGCCTTCTCCTTCTCTGTCCCGCAAATCTCCCGCTGACAAACCAAGTTCTCCTGCTGCCATGCGAGGTTTTGCTCGTTGCGAGCAGCCGACAACACGTTCCCCTCACCTAGGAGAACGTGATGCTCTTCTCGGGCTTCTTGGAGGCTCTCTTCCTCTTCCCGAGCTCCCCGTCACCTTTCCAGCATCTCCTGGAGGATCCTCCCCCTCGGTGGGATCCTCACACTCCTCCTGAAACTCAAGAGCATCCGAGTCGGCGACATGAGTTGGAGCTGTAGCAGCCGCCTCCCCGAGAAAAGAATCCAGGGCATCATAAACTACAGAGGCAAGACTCGATTGTTGAGGGCAGGAAGAGCAAGCTTGGCCTCGGGTTCAGAGAGGCTGAAGTAGTCCGTTTCCCTGTGCCCCGCTGAAAATCTCCGACATGCTTGAAGTCGTTGATGATGTTTGTCCACTTTGTCTTGCACGACTTCCAGTCTTGCATCATCCTGGCGTCTTGCATCTTCTTTGCAATGTGCTTCCACCGCTGAGTTGCAGACATCACCGCTTCAAGACTCGATCGATTCCCCGCCACCTTTGCCAAATGGTCTTCCCTCTTCAACTCAATCATCATCATCGTCTCATCCATTCTCCAGTTCTTCCCACGGGCTCGTTTTTGGTGGAGCAGCTGCCACAAACCCCTCCTCATCCGCAACCTCATCAACATCATCATCCCCCTCATCGAGCCGAGATCATCCTCCACCTCCAGATCGTCGGCGGCGGCCTCCTCAACCTCATCCTCCTCATCGATTCAACTGCTCCCAACTAAGACTAAGCTACCTAAACCCGAAAAAGAAGAGAAAACATACCGGTGGGAAGGTGTTTGCCTCCATTTCGAAGAAGAGAGGAGTTCGAGTGGCAATGGTGGTTCAGGGTTGCCACGCCCAGCTTCGCGCGCCATGGGATTCACACGCCCAGCTCCAGGAGCTCGTGGAGGCGGATTCCGCGTGTAGTCGGGATTCCCCGTGGAGCTCGTGGAGCTCCCGGATTGGCACGCCCTAAACTTGGGCCCCGAGCTCCACCTCCAGCACCGAGTCCGCCTCGGCCTCGATTGAGGCCTAGAGTTCGCATCATCTCCTCCTCCCCGCTTGCTGCCTGATTGCCGCCCTGATCAGTGCCCTGCTCTTCCTCTGACACCCCTGATCTTCAGCATTGCATATTGTTCCATGAGAATGAAATAGATAGCTAAACAATTCAATGGTTGCATTTATGACTTCAAAACACTGGCATATTCATTATATAACACAGTTGGCATGCATATCTCATGGGTATCATCACACAGCACGCACGCATGCGCACACATGCACAATATACTACCACGTACTATTTCCAAGTACAGAAGAGGAGCTTGTAAATGCAGTAGCATATGGAGTGCAAAACAATATGAAAATCAAGGTAGTATCTGCATCTGCACACAGCATACCGAAGCTCGTATGTCCCGATGGAGACACGGCATATGGTGATATAAGCACAACTCTTATCTCACCATTCATAACATGTGTTCTTCTTTAATTGACAAGTATGTTTATGTATGTTATAATATGAAGGAATGTTTAAAGTTTATTCATGGGGCTAAATACAAGTGTACATAAAAACATCCCAACGGATTTTTATATAAAACCTACTCTTATTCCCATCCCCTAAACCCAAGCATCGCTGAGTGTTCGAAGAAGAAAGTAATCGATTCAGACCTTTACGGGTCTAGTCTCTCGCCCGGATACTGTCTTGAGCTTCAATCTCCAAACCACAACTCACAAGCACACACCAAAGAAAAAAGCAAGCACAAACAAACGAGGCCAAACCAATCGCAGCAGATGTTCAAAGTAGCTCCATCACAACCACTATAGCATACCACATACACATCCACCAAGATCAAACATCAAATGCCAAGGATATGCCCAATACGCATCAGAATGACCACTTATTGCAAACACACCAAACCTCTTCGTAAAAAGAACCATCGTTGCAGTTGCCCTCTTAGAAGATACCCATTAAACCTTAGAGCAATCCCTAGCAAACTGTATAGCAAATGCCCATTAAAGAGGAGTAACACCGTAAAGCACACCAAAGCAACAACCAAATATGTGTATATGTATGCACATACGTACACATGCCACATATTGTGTTGTTGTAGATACGAAAACGACGAGCAAAGAAGAAAGTGGCTTCCTCAACTTATTCAAATGGTTAAACTTCTAATTAAGTTAAACCTCTCACTTAGTTCCATGTTATGACAGGATTTACTTTCGTCTTACTGTTTAACTGAACCTTCAAGTGGTAGTGATGCTGCATCTTTACAGAAAAACAATGTTTATTATATTATATATTAAGATTATACTTTACTTTTATTACATTATCGAGCTACTGATACGTTTAATTGCATTTTAGACTTCTGCAAACAAGTCAACAATAGCATGGACTATGTTTTAAATGGTTCAAAGGTATTGTAAGGCACATTATATGTATGTACTATTCTTTTAAGATCGTTATAATAAAGATTAATGGAAGCTTTATTTATTAATTACAGGCTTTTATTAGTGGAGGTGGTGCGAGTGATTTGTATCTGGTGATGGCTAGAACAGGGAGTCCTAGACCAAAAGGCATTCTTGCTTCCTTGTTGAAAAGGCCGTGTGTGTGTGTGTTGTGTGAGAGAGAGAGAGAGAGAGAGAGACTAACTTGCTATTTTGGGGTACACATGGACTTTCGTTTGGTCGCCTGAAAATAAGTTGGGATGGCATTCTCAACCAACAACTGCGGTATATTGTCATAATTAATGGACACAGTTCATATATTTACTTGCTACATGCAGGCACGCGCACACACACACAAGAGAGAGAGAGAGAGAGAGAGAGAGAGAGAGAGAGAGATGCATATAGACAAACATACTCTATATATTTATATATATAGTCCAGGTAATTTTGGAAGATGTACGTGTGCTGCTAGAATCTACTTGGCAAAGAAAGGCAGGGATTTAATATTGGATGACAAGTCTTGACGGTGGCCGAATAAACATTGGTTCGTGCAGGTTCTCTTTATATACATGAATACATATACATATAACATGTATTATAATAAAGTTCTTTGCAGTGTTGGTGGTGCTCAATATTGTTTGGATGCTGCAAGTAGTTATGTCTCAACTCGCAAACAGGTTCTATTCTTTTATTTACTTAATTATCTCTTTTATTTATTTCTTAGAGTTATAGTTTGGGAAAAGTATAGCGGAGTTTCAAAACACTCAGTTTAAGCTAGCATATATGCTAACCTCTATTCAAGCTTCACGATTAATGATTGCAAATGCAGCTTCTGCTTTAGATGCTCATTCACCAGTGGCTTATGTGGTGTTAAACTTTATAATGGTTTTCTTATGCGGTATGTCAAAGCTTCTTCAGCATAAAATCAGTAATATAAAATCCTGCCTATTGGGGAAGAATTGAAATGTACATATGCTGGAGTGTATAAAAAATATCCCAATATAAATAAGTGAGCAGGTAGGAGGAGACGGCGCAGTCCTTTGCAATTGCCACCCCTAACATCAGCCGATCAAGCGCCAAAATCTAGTTGCCGCGAACCATAAACCTAGCCCTTAAAGAATCTTCACAAGAATCTTTTTGGAATAATTTATAAGTGCCCCTTAAATTTAATATCACCTTCCGAGGTGGTTTTAAATTTTGATTTTTTCTTTTGAAACACTTAAATTTTAAGGGTTACCATTAAATTTAAAATAGGTGTAGAGCAAACAACTTTAAATTTTTCACACTTAAAATTTAACTTAATGGCCACCCTTATCTCCTAAATACATGTGCAGAGCAATTTAAGTGCACTTTTGACCCTTATCTCTAAGTATAAGTGTAGGTGCGAATCGACCCACTGAAATTTTTTTTTAGGTCAAATAAATAATATGTAGAAGTTAGAGTAGTTCAGTTGGTTAGAGCGTGTGGCTGTTAACCATAAAGTCAGAGGTTCAAGCCCTCTTTCTAGCGTAATTGGTTTGTTATGTTTAATTACTTATGTATATTTAGGAAGATTCATATTTTATTTTAACCTTTACTAATTTTTTTAGGTCAAATGAACAATATGTAGAAGCTAGAGTAGCTCAGTTGGTTAGAGCATGTGACTCTTAACCACAAGGTTAGAGGTTTAAGCCTCTTTTTACATACGTAATTGGTTTGTTATGTTTAATTTACTTCTGTGTATCAAGCACATTAGCAGCCACGTAGTTATCACCCTAAACCATGTCAACCTCCTTATTAGCAGCCATAAGGTTAGAGGCTAAGCTAGAGTAGCGTAATTGGTTTGTTATGTTAATTTACTTATATATATTAGGAAGATTCATATTTATTTTAATCTTTACTGAATTTTTTTTTAGGTCAAATGAATAATATGTAGAAGTTGGAGTAGCTTCAGTTGGTTAGAGTGTGTGGCTGTTAACCACAAGGTCAGAGGTTCAAGCCCTCTTTCTAGCGTAATTGTGTTTAATTTACTTATATATATTAGGAAGATTCATATTTATTTTAACCTTTACTTAATTTTTATTTTAGGTCAAATGAATAATATGTAAAAGTTGGAGTAGTTTAATTGGTTAGAGCGTGTGACTGTTAACCATTAAAGTCAGAGGTTCAACCCCTCTTCTAGCGTAATTGGTTTGTTATGTTTAATTTACTTATGTATATTAAGAAGATTCATATTTTATTTTAACCTTTACTGAATTTTTTTTTAGGTCAAATGAATAATATGTAGAAGTTGGAGTAGCTCAATTGGTTAGAGTGTGTGGTTGTTACCCACAAGGAAATATGTAGAAGTTGGAATAGCTCAGTTGGTTAGAGCGTGTGGCTCTTAACCACAAGGTCAGAGGTTCAAGCCCTCTTTCTAGTGTAATTGGTTTGTTATGTTTAATTTACTTATATATATTAGGAAGATTCATATTTTATTTTAACCTTTACTTAATTTTTTTTTAGGTCAAATGAATAATATGTAGAAGCTGGAGTAGCTCAGTTGGTTAGAGCGTGTGGCTGTTAACCACAAGGTCAGAGGTTCAAGCCCTCTTTCTAGCGTAATTGGTTTGTTATGTTTAATTTACTTATATATATTAAGAAGATTCATATTTTATTTTAACCTTTACTTAATTTTTTTTTAGTCAAATGAATAATATGTAGAAGCTAGAGTAGTTCAGTTGGTTAGAGCGTGTGGCTGTTAACCACAAGGTCAGAGGTTCAAGCCCTCTTTCTAGCGTAATTGTGTTTAATTTACTTATATATTAGGAAGATTCATATTTTATTTTAACCTTTACTTAATTTTTTTTTTTAGGTCAAATGAATAATATGTAGAAGCTGGAGTAGCTCAGTTGGTTAGAGCATGTGGCTGTTAACCACAAGGTTAGAGGTTCAAGCCCTCTTTCTAGCGTAATTGGTTTGTTATGTTTAATTTACTTATATATTAGGAAGATTCATATTTTATTTTAACCTTTACTGAATTTTTTTAGGTCAAATGAATAATATGTAGAAGCTAGAGTAGCTCAGTTGGTTAGAGCGTGTGGCTGTTAACCACAAGGTCAGAGGTTCAAGCCCTCTTTCTAGCGTAATTGTGTTTAATTTACTTATATATATTAGGAAGATTCATATTTTATTTTAACCTTTACTTAATTTTTTTTTTTAGGTCAAATGAATAATATGTAGAAGCTGGAGTAGCTCAGTTGGTTAGAGCATGGCTGTTAACCACAAGGTCAGAGGTTCAAGCCCTTTCTTACCGTAATTGGTTTGTTATGTTTAATTTACTTATATATACTAAGAAGATTCATATTTTATTTCAACCTTTACTTAATTTTTTTTTTAGGTCAAATGAATAATATGTAGAAGCTGGAATAGCTCAGTTGGTTAGAGCGTGTGGCTGTTAACCACAAGGTCAGAGGTTCAAGCCCTTTTTCTAGCGTAATTGGTTTGTTATGTTTAATGTACTTATATATATTAGGAAGATTCATATTTTATTTAACCTTTACTTAATTTTTTTTTAGGTCAAATGAATAATATGTAGAAGCTGGAGTAGCTCAGTTGGTTAGAGCGTGTGGCTGTTAACCACAAGGTCAGAGGTTCAAGCCCTCTTTCTAGCGTAATTGGTTTGTTATGTTTAATTTACTTATATATTAGGAAGATTCATATTTTATTTTAACCTTTACTTAATTTTTTTAGGTCAAATGAATAATATGTAGAAGCTAGAGTAGTTCAGTTGGTTAGAGCGTGTTGTTGTTAACCACAAGGTCAGAGGTTCAAGCCCTCTTTCTAGCGTAATTGGTTTGTTATGTTTAATTTACTTATATATATTAGGAAGATTCATATTTTATTTAACCTTTACTTAATTTTTTTTTAGGTCAAATGAATAATATGTAGAAGCTAGAGTAGCTCAGTTGGTTAGAGCGTGTGGCTGTTAACCACAAGGTCAGAGGTTCAAGCCCTCTTTCTAGCGTAATTGGTTTGTTATGTTTAATTTACTTATATATATTAGGAAGATTCATATTTTATTTTAACCTTTATTAACTTTTTTTATGTCAAATGAATAATATGTAGAAGTTGGAGTAGTTCAGTTGGTTAGAGCGTGTGGTTGATAACCACAAGGTCAGAGGTTCAAGCCTTCTTTCTAGTGTAACTAGTTTGTTATGTTAATTACTTATATATATTAAGAAGATTCATATTTTATTTTAACCTTTACTTAATTTTTTAGGTCAAATGAATAATATGTAGAAGCTGGAGTAGCTCAGTTGGTTAGAGTGTGTGGCTGTTAAGTACAAGGTCAGAGGTTCAAGCCCTTTTTTTAGCGTAATTGTGTTTAATTTACTTATATATATTAGGAAGATTCATATTCCTCTTTTTAAGGAAGATTCATATTTTATTTTAACCTTACTTAATTTTTTTTAGGTCAAATGAATAATATGTAGAGGCTAGAGTAGCTCAGTTGGTTAGAGCGTGTGGCTGTTAACCACAAGGTTAGAGGTTCAAGCCCTCTTTCTAGCATAATTGGTTTGTTATGTTAATTTATTTATATATATTAGGAAGATTCATATTTTATTTTAACCTTTATTGAACTTTTTTTTATGTCAAATGAATAATATGTAGAAGTTGGAGTAGCTCAGTTGGTTAGAGCATGTGGTTGTTAACCACAAGGAATAATATGTAGAAGTTGGAATAGCTCAGTTGGCTAGAGCATGTGGCTGTTAACCACAAGGTTAGAGGTTCAATGTTAGGCACCTCTATGTACAATCTAGAGACCCGTTCCTTGTGAGTACTCTCTTTAATTGGCTAACGTGAAACACTGGGTGCACCCTCACTCCTTCTGGCAGCCGTAGTCGATATGCCACCTTACCGATACGCTCCAGAATCTCATAAGGACTTGAGTACCTGGGAGACAACTTATCATTGCGTCCTTCCGTAAGGCCACAATATGCCACCTTACCGATACGCTCCAGAATCTCATAAGGACCTGAGTACCTGGGAGACAACTTATCATTGCGTCCCTTCCGTAAGGCCACAACTGTGTTCCGCCTTACATGTGTGGCAAATACCACTCGGAGATATACATAATCCCCCACCTGGAACTCTCGGAAGCTTCTGTGCTCATTAGCAAACTTGATAGCTCGGCTCTGAGTTGCTTGTAAGTTCTTCTTGCACAAACTCTGAATTTTTCAAGTTCAACACTCAGATCTTTAGCTTCCTCATCCATGTTGCCTTGAGCCTTCTTACTTGCTAAACCGAGCTCAAAAGCTGTCTTGGGATGTCGTCCAAACATAGCATAGTATGGACTCATTCCAATGCCACTGTGCTGGCTGTTATTATAAGCAAACTCGAATAATGGAATATACTTATCCCACTGACCTTCCTTCTGGTTAATAGTGCCCTTAGCATATCTTCCAGAACTTGGTTCACCCTCTGTTTGCCCATCTGTTTCGGGATGATCTCCGCTACACAGCTTAAGCTTCACTTCTATGCACTTAGAAAAGCCTCTCCAAAAGCTAGAAGTGAACTTGGAGTCCCTATCACTTACAATATCATCTGGAAATCCGTGGATAGGAAATACATGTTGTAAATACATCGTAGCCAGCTCGGATGCATTCACATTCTTCCCCAAGGGAACTAACTTGACAAACTTTGTCAACCTGTCCACAATGACCCACACCTGTTCATTCTGCCTCTGTGTCCTTGGCAAATGGGTGACAAAGTCCATAGAGATACTGCCCCATCGCCTGTCTGGAATAGGCAATGGTACTAATAGCCCACCTGGTTTCTCCCTGGGCACCTTTACTTGCTGACACTTGTCACAAGTCCTGCAGTACTCTATGATATCAGCTTTCATATTCCTCCAGTAGAACCTCCTCTTGATCAACTCATACGTTTTCCTCCCCCCAAAATGACCAGCCTCCGGGCGATCATGATGAAAATATAGTACCTGGTTGATCAAATGGTCCACACGAGGAAGGTACACACGGCCATTGTAGTACAAAACCCCATCCTGAAATGAGAATGGTGGCTCTAGCTGTCCTTTGAGCTCCTGCACCTCGGCGTCTTGTGCTTGAACATGTATGCAAGTTGTAACTAAAATGGGCATGGCTATAGTCCCATTTCCTAATAATTAGCAATTTTAGCTATTTAATTAGCATTTTCTAATATTAAAGGAATATTCTTTAGAATATGTGTTTGAAAAGAGAATATTCTTTAGAATATTCTATTTTGTATTCTACCCTTTAATAAATTATAGCATTCATTGAACAAAAATTAATAACATTATAAAGTAGGAATGTATTAAATTATATAATATATTGCCTAATATAACAATTAAGGAAGAGCATAAGAGGTACATTATATAAATATTGATGTTGTTATTAAAATATTAATATTTAAATATAACATTATTAATTAAAAATTTGTAGTAGTAATAATATATATATAAAATCCTATAATAATATAGTCAATCTCCATATCATTTTTTAAATTATATAGTTAAGTATACATTTGGTATTATTATTAAAGAGTTTATAATAATTATGAATATAAATATATGATATTTTATAATTTTGTAATTTGCTTTAAGCTTCAGAAAACTACATTCCCTTGCAGTTTTGTTAATCGTGACTTTATCAATGCTTCTTGACATCCACCCATATCGAATGGATTTAACATTTATAAAACATGCTGGGTCTTTTTGATTGGGAGACCATGTTTTCTCTAGGCATCCATTATATCTTTCGCTCTCCTTCTCGTGTCGCCTTTTTTGTGGTTTGAACCATGCAACCTTAACAATACTATTTTTTGTGATTACTTCAGGTGTGTCGATAATTTGACCCATCCAAATAGGCTGATTATATGACGCATCTGGAGTAATGAGAACCATCATTAGTTTTTGAAGATCCTTGCAGCAATCAAAGTATGCTTTAGGTTTTTGGTTCCTTTGTCCAACAAAGTGTGGGGTTTGCACTTCCACATCACTACTGGCTTCTATGTCGTCTGTGCTCAGTGATGTCATTTCAATCTCCTCTCGCCACCTTGTTTTAGGCCAAAAGGGTGTTGCAATTCTGTACTTGTGACAGTAGGCCCTTCCAACTCTCGAACAACAGTCTCCCAATAGTTGACCACATGCTTATATAGTTCTGAGTAACCAGTTGCCTTATCAGAATTCTTTGGCATCGATTTTTGAACCCATGCCACATATTTTTTGATGCCATCAATAATAACCTCTTGTTCCTTGAGCTGGGCACTCAATGGAATAGGGTCTGGTTGTCCTTCTGGGAGAAGTGGCTTTCCATCCTCTCCACTTTTGAAGAGCATTAAGCCCTCTTTCGGTAACCACTCCTGCTCTGATGGCCGTAACTTGTACTGCATAATAGGTATACCATCTCGTATGGAGAAAAAGAATTGTAGCGGCACAAGGTGACCAACTAAAGAATCACTCCCTTCTTTTATATACTCCTTGAGAAATTTTTTGAAGTCTGGCACCTCAGTCACAAGCAAAGCACAACTTTTTTTGGAGATGCAATTTTCAAAAAGATTCATCATATGCGGTAAGGTAAGTGCACTTGTCCTTTTTGTAGAGTTGGAGACCTTGCTGAAGAACGCATCAATATCTTCATGAGTGTGACCAACCATAAGGAAACTGAGCGTGATTGTTTCAAACACACCTTTGGCAACAAGCATTGACAAGTATGCTAGCACATATCTAGAAAATAAAAGTAAGTATGAGCTTGAGAAACCCTTAAGTAAAATGATTTACCTATTTTTGTTCTCGCCTGCACAATTATCCATCTGTAAAAGCAAATGACGAGGAAGCTTATTTGATGTTGAGGACACATGTACACTATTTGAGCTAGATCCCTCCACTGGAACCTGAACTCAACAGGGCCATCTGTTTTTTGTGCAGGTTGCTGACAATGCCTCTCATATTCCCAAGTAGCCTCAAGTGCAGATGGTGTTCATGAGAGCATTATGTAAAGGTTGAAGGTGTT